>JAHLJT010009436.1:193475834-193513237 GCA_031308135.1 Acheta domesticus | reverse complement strand
GGCGCGCGGGCGGCGGCGTCGCCCGGGCCTCGTCGACGTCCATTGTTTGCGGTGAATCCACTTCATTAGGGTGTCGTTAAAAACCGCGCGCCGATGCGAAAATTGGCTCCCACAAAGCAGCTCTCGCCCCGTCCAGGCCCAGCCGCGACGACACCCAGACCTGGCGCCGACTCCCTGGAGCCTCAGCTCCTCGCCCCCGATGTTGCATGGTACTCAGCTGTTTTATTCCCACCGCCGCTGACACCTCGGCCGTTCCACCTCGGCCCCGCTCTACCCCCTCCAGCGCCCCTCGCTCCTCCCGCCCTCGCTCCGCCCCGCCCTCGCACCACCCCGCCTCGCTCCTCCCCGCCCTCGCTCCTCCCCCGCCCTCGCTCCTCCCCGCCCTCGCTCCTCCCCGCCCTTCGCTCCTCCCCGCCCTCGCTCCTCCCCCGCCCTCGCTCCTCCCCGCCCTCGCTCCTCCCCGCCCTCGCTCCTCCCCGCCCTCGCTCCTCCCCGCCCTCGCTCCTCCCAGCCCTCGCTCCTCCCCGCCCTCGCACCGCCCCGCCCGTCGCACCGCCCCGCCCTCGCTCCGCCCCGCCCTCGCTCCGCCCCGCCCCTCGCTCCGCCCCGCCCTCGCACCGCCCCGCCCTCGCTCCGCCCCGCCCTCGCTCCGCCCCGCCCTCGCTCCGCCCCGCCCTCGCTCCGCCCCGCCCTCGCTCCGCCCCGCCCTCGCTCCGCCCCGCCCTCGCTCCGCCCCGCCCTCGCTCCGCCCCGCCCTCGCTCCGCCCCGCCCTCGCTCTCCGCCCCGCCCTCGCTCCGCCCCGCCCTCGTCGCCCCGCCCTCGCTCCGCCCGCCCTCGCTCCGCCCCGCCCTCGCTCCGCCCCGCCCGACCGCTGTCCCCGCCCTCGCTCCGCCCCGCCCTCGCTCCGCCCGCCCTCGCTCCTCCCCGCCCTCGCTCCACCCCGTCCTCGCTCCGCCCCGCCCTCGCTCCTCCCCGCCCTCGCTCCTCCCCGCCCCTCGCTCCATCCCACCCCGCTCCACATCGCTCCTCCGCCCTCACTCCACACCGACCCTCCGCCCTCGCTCCACCCCGACCTTTCTCCATCTCGACCCCCCTTCCACAACCCTCCTCCGCCCTCGCTCCACACCGCCCACCACCCCCGCTCCACACCGGCCTCACCGCCCCCGCCCCACACCGACCCCTCCGCCCGACTCCCATACCACCCCTCCGCTCCCGCTCCACGCTGGCCCTCCACCCCCGCGCCACCCAGCCCCCGCACGACCCAGTCCCCGCTCCATCTCGCCCCCGCTCCACACCACCCCCAGCATCGTAGGCCGCGTCGCACCGAAAGCAAGGCCTCCGTGCGGCATGGCACTGCGCTCCTCTCCCTCCCCTTCGGGCCGGCCCCGGCGCCGTAGCCGTGGCTGGCGCGCAGGCAAGGGCTCCGTGTTGCTGCTCGTTGCTCGAGCGGCGCCTCGTCGCGTAACGACCCGCATTGTGCCCCGCGCGGCGCAGAGTTTGCTCCCGAAAGGCCGCCCCTCCCGCCCCCGGCCCCCCCCGTAATGCGAACTAAACAAATTGCTTTGGGACGCCTCGACGCGACCCTCGTGCAACCAACTACTCCCCGCTGACCCCCTTCCGCGCTCTGTCCCGTCTAAAAATGCTGAGATAAACGATCAAATGAATCAGCAGTATTCGCGATCCACAATTTCAAAAGTAATGTCAAATTAAGATAGCGTGAGGAGCCAGCACAAAAATATTGGGTAAAGGCGAAATATTTCTGCCAGAATTGTTGCTTGACGATGACATGCACTATCATGATCCTATGCTGCTAATTTAATTTATTTTGTTACTTCCCATATATGATTGCTACACTTTGTTACTCCCATATTACGATTGCTAATGATAGTAAAGAGGTGTAAAAGAAGAGAAATGAAATGAGAGAAATGAGTAATATTATCACATGCGATGAATGTTTTCCACAAATACTTTTTGAATCTTTATTAATATCTCTCGTGAGATACATAACTTCTAAAATTTGAGAAAGGTGGTCGTCAGGTATGGTCTACAAGGAAGGATTCACATCCCGTTTCTTATAAAAGTTTTAATAAGGATTAAACTATTTCTAAAATCTCTGTATATTTCTCTGGTAAGAAACATACGATTTTCAAAATAAATTTTCGCACAATTCGCATTTTTTCAGTATTTACCCCACAGATTAATTTCAAAACCTAGTTTCCTTCAGAAATTTACTTCAATTGAAAAACAATTTTCAACTTAATAAGCCATAAATGCGTTACTCTAGAAAGATACGTTATCTCATTGTGTGAAACACGTTGATTAACCCTATTATTACCAGGGGGTATTCCAAAGATGATTTTTTATTAGATTTTTACACTTTTAATTTCTTACAGAAAGATATAATCATTTATATTATATATGATGTGTTAACAAATTATGATGACATTTGCCATATGAAATTGTGATATGATGAATTATAATTAATATTATGATAATATTAGTTTACCTCGTCATCAACTTGAATTATTACAGCGCCTTTGACTGTGGATACAAAAATTAGGACTACACACTCGAAAACTATTCGTAATATATTTTGGAAATATTTGTAATATTTCAATTTCTAATATAATATAGTTTAATACAATACAATGAGATGAAGAAAACATCCACCAACATTTGACATTGGAATGTTATTGGTTTTATCGTTAAATCCAAATATTGAACCGATTAAATCAATATTTTTTCATGTAAATAGACAGAAATTCAATTTCTTGTGTAAAAAAAAGAACGAATGAGATGAGTACAATTACTAATGTTAATTTATTAAAACTGTCAATATCATCAATGAAATCAATGTATAATAGGGGCTTCGGAGAGCCACTTCCTCCCATTTGACCTTTTAGACCTTGATATTCGAAGAGTTAATATTCTTGAGTAATTTAATTCGATTGTCGTCGGTTTCCGTATGTAACAAGAGAACGTCAGCGCTCGCCGGTATAAATCTCATCAGAGAGAAGAGCCGTCAATTGCGGCGCAGAGGGCGGGAGGCCTCCGCCAAAAATACTCGGGCGGCACCCCACCTCGCCCCGCCCCGCGCCTCCCCCGCCCCCGAGCCTCCCCCGCCCCGCGGGCCCCACCGTCGCCCCGCCCCGCGCGTAAATATTGAATCGCGACGGGCGCGGTCGATGGGCGCGCGTCGCGAATAGCGGCTGGGCGGGCGCGGCGCGGCGCGGCGCGGCGCGGGGCGGGGCGAGGAACGCGGCCGAAATAGCGCGCCCGGGTCAAGGAGATCCCGTCGCTCAAAGCTCCACCGCCCGCGCCCGCGCCGCCTCCGCCGCCGAGCCGACACGAGGGAGCACCACTCGCAGGCGCCGGGGAGTGCTCGAGCGAAGCCTGTGCCCAGGTACGCCTCTCGCGCGCGGTCACGCGAACGCTGCGGGGTTGCAGTGCTTACACGTCCTTTTCATTTCGACCAACTAGAACTAGATTTGCCCGAGTAGGTGGCTCGTAGGTTAACGTGCTCGCTTGCCACCTGCGCAACCACGGGTTCGATTCCCCGCCGGAGCAAAATTACAATTGTGCGCTTTTCTTACATATTGTCTCCGTATGTTTTGGTGTGTGTGACGATGAAAAATCCACCCTAAGGTTATGAACACCAGTATATACGGTGAAGGGATGTCTTCGTACTGACCACACAAACCCCTTATCCCATGGCCAAGAGGCTGAGTCACCGCTGGTCGGCCAAGGACCGTAGCAGGCTGTCGAGTCAAGGGACAGGATTTAGTTGATTCGTTTCGTGTTTCCGGGCGTGTCAACTGCTAAAGTAATTCGTCACGTACGTTTAGTACATGTTTTGGTGAGGTGGAGGTGATCTCCCGATGGATGGGGGAGATTCGGCACCGAGATGCACGACGGCAAGCGAGGTTTTCCCCCAACAACATATCTTCCACAGGCGGGGCACCGCAGCCGGGAGAAGCTCTAGAAAGCTCCCAACAGATCTCCCCACATGTATGGTAGTGTAGAGCATGAAAGTGTAAGTATGAGTAAGTAAGGGGTGAGGATAAGACAAGAAATGTGAATGGAAATGTCCGTGTCCCGGTTCTTCGGATTTCCGGCATTCGCTTGGTGTTGATAGGAGAAACCACGCTAACTACCAATTACAGCAGCCTGCCGCTGGAACTCTCCTCTAGAACAGCGGCTGAATTATATCTTGCTAGAGTCGATAATACTTCCACCGTTGGAACTCAAACTCTAGGACCTCCCGATCCTAGAACCTCCAGGCACTACAGTGACAAGGAGCTACCAAAACCGATCTGTATTTAGTAGAGTATGGTTTTGTGTCATACATTAAATAAACCATTAATTTTTTCGCCAATCATTTCAATGTAGCATCCATTCCATGTTTTAATAACATACACACAAAATAAATAAACAACTCAATTGTAATATCAGGAAAGAACCTCACTCCGTGAAGCCGTGTAGCAAGTGGGAGAGGCGCGTTCAAGAGGCTTGAGCCGCCCCTGCGGCTCCCCTCGCGGACCGCAGAGCTCAAGTGATGCGCGGGTTGCGGCGGCGCCTCAGCGCGGTAGCGCCGTCGCGCAGCGGCACCCGACATTAGCCTCCCCTCCCCCACTTCACGCGGGGCACTCCACTTCGGTAGAGTTTAGAACCTCAGGCAATGTTATATGGCATATCTTTTCACACTATATAGATAAAATAGGTAATCACTGAATAGACAAAATGAAATGCAATATCACCGTTTGAATTTTATTTGGCATTCGTATTCTGTTGCTTCATTTGTTTTTTCACATATTTTTTTTCCATTTATCTATATGTAAACAACAATCACTGGCATGTGTATTGAAAAAATTCTGTTCAAATGCTATTTTCCAATTTCAAAAACATACAAATCAATGTAAAATATCGGAGAGACGTTCAAATCAGACGAAATGAAAACGTAGAGCTCCTTTGAATCTTGTTTAATTACGCTTTGGCTAATTTGTTGCAACATGTTCGTACCTACAAATTAATAACAAATATTTTATATGTGTAATTATTATTCTAGGATTGCCATAATATTACATGAACATACATCCAGATAATTCAATATGTATAACGGCACTATATCCATAAATTCACAATAATACTTGTGATTTTTCCTGTCCTCTGATCTTTTTCTGTCCTCTCATAATACGGGCTGATATATTCGCGAACACCGCAAACCCACATTTTCCGGAACTCCCTTTGAACTAAGGTTTGACTAAATAGTCGTTTCAGAGGTATTGGTTACAATAAAGTGGGTGTTCCAACCTGTGCTCCGCCGCTGCGTGTAAACTGAGGAAACCTGATTTACGCAAGTCGTGTTGTTTCGGCGAAGTTTGCGCGGCCGCGGGTTGCGGCGAGGGCGCGGGGGTGCAGGGCGGGGCGGGGCGCGCACCTGAGGGGCCTCGACTGGCAGAAGAGCTTCGCAACTTCGCCCCGGGCGCCGCGCCACCCACCGCGCAAATGGTGCTCGCCGCCGGCTAATTACCGCTGGCACGGGGGGCGGGGCGGGCGGACGAGCGGGGCTGGCGGACGAAGGGTGGGCGGGAGAAGGGGCGAGCGAACAGGCAGGCGGGCGGCCGAACAGGCGGGCGGGCCGAGCGAACAGGCAGGCGGGCGGGCGGGCGAACGGGCGGGCGGGCGGGCGGGCGGGCGGGCGGGCGGGCGGGCGGGCGGGCGGGCGAACGGGCGGGCGGGCGGGCGGGCGGGCGAACGGGCGGGCGGGCGAACGGGCGGGGCGGGCGGGCGGGCGGGCGGGCGGCGGGCGGGCGGGGCGGGCGGACGGACGGACGGACGGACGGACGGACGGACGGACGGACGGACGGACGGACGGACGGACGGACGGACGGACGGACGGACGGACGGACGGACGGACGGACGGGACGGGCGGACGGGCGGGCGGGCGGACGGGCGGACGGGCGGGCGGGCGGGCGGGCGGGCGGACGGGCGACGGGCGGACGGGCGGGCGGGCGGACGGGCGGGCGGGGCGGGCGGGCGGGCGGGGCGGGCGGGCGGGCGGGCGGGCGGGCGGACGGGCGGGCGGGCGGACGGGGCGGGCGGGCGGGCGGGCGGACGGGCGGGCGGGCGGGCGGGCGGACGGGCGGGCGGGCGGGCGGGCGGGCGGGCGGGCGGGAGGGCGGGAGGGCGGGAGGGCGGGAGGGCGGGAGGGCGGACGGACGGAGGAACGGACGGACGGACGGACGGACGGGTGGGCGGGCGGGTGGGTGGGTGGGTGGCGAGCGATGGGCGTTGAGGACGGCAGGTGATCGATCACGGGCGCCGGAAGTGGGTCGCCCCGCCCCCTGGGCCCCCGGGGCGACGCGCGCCCGGCGCCGAAACTTGCAAAGGCTCCCGTCCCCTCGCCCTTGCCACCGCACGAGCGCCCGCGGCGGCCGCCGGAAGCGTCCAGAAGAGGGGGCGGGGGCGTGGCATGGAGTGGCACAGGCGGCGGCAGAACAATGGGGCCTAACGACTCAGAGAATATGATATGTCATGTTCCGTTAACCCTTTGCTCTTGATGCTGATAACAGACTCCCCGACTACGTTCACGCGGTGCTCGTTCACACCCCGATATGATGCACTTTACCAAGTTCGATACCAATACTTTACGAGAAATATGTGCGGTGTCTACAATCACTATCAAGTACAATTGGTTTGTTCCTAAGACCTTAAATTATTATTTTTTGTACGTATGTATGGTTCTTTAAAAAAGGTATTTTAATGAAAAGTGTAATTTATGTCAATCCGTGACAGAGGAAAAACAGTTTACGATTTGTTGATCTGTATTTATTGTTGTGCTGAATTAGATCACGGAAAACGGTTATTTTGTGATTAAAATTTACTACAAAAATAAAATTGTGTTTTTGGCTCGCTAATAAACTTAAGTACTTTTTAGGAAGATGTAGAAACAAATAAAGAATTAACAGAAAACAAAATAGATTGCGACGACGTTTTCCAAGAAGTTTTACTGAACGATGGATCATATGGGACGGGCAAAAGAACTGGCAAACTGGAGAGCTGGCGACTAGGCGTGAAAAAGAAAGAAAGAGAAAGAGAGAGAGAGAGCTGGAAAAGAGAGAAATAAAAACAAGAGATCACACGTAACAGAAAAAAAAACACTATAATCTATTATTTTATGCCGTGAGTAGGTTTTTGACTGTGTGTGACAAGAAACTGCCACTGCCTTTCTCCGTTGAGTTTGGGAGCAGAGCGGGAGCAGACTCTCTCGAGAATTTCCCTCTCCCCCCTCGTTCTCCCTCCGAGTTGATCCGACAAGTGGAATCCGGGCTCTATCAATTTCCACTTTCGTGAGCTTAGTCTCAGACCGATTTAAATGCGTTTCCTCCTGTCACATCTGCAGATCCAATGATGCGGATCCAACGGAAAGGAACCGAACGTCGTCAAATCTTAGAACACAAAATATAATTTCAGTCCTGTCACATTCTGGACAGAAGCTTATTAAAGGGAAGAAAATTATTTCACGGAACAAAATTACATGGAAATGGAAATCTTGCGAGGTCGTTTACCTAAAAACACGGAGTTAGTTATATATGTATTATTTTTAACCAATAAATGTAATTTTTTCTCATTTTAATAATACATTCAGCTGTATTAGGTTCAGCGCGAGGCTATCGAAATTGGAGTTGAACAGTTTTGCACTCCCAACTATTTACATACGTCTTTTCGAGTTCAACTGCATAGTTTTCACAGCGCCCGACATGGATGCAAGCTCTGGAATGGAAATGTCAGGCGCGACAAGAACGGACATCGCGCTGGCACGCTAGCACTTGTCATCGATTGCACCAGACCATGTCACAGCGTCCCTCGCCAAAGCAGAACATATGTGAGGGGATGTACAGCTGTGTGTCCTGACCTAGTGACAATACTGTTTCGAGAGAATCAGGGATAAATTAGCGACTAGAAAAAAATGAAACTTTTCTCGTAATAACTTTTTGACATTTTAAAATCTTCCATAAGTTTTGAATGATTATCAAAACTTCGCGTTATAAGGTGAATTTGAAAAAAATAGAATTATCATGACACGGAAGATGAGTAATATGAACAAAATTTGAACAAATACAAGTCCATAGAAAAGGAGAAGAATATAAATTTTCACTGGTGAGATCCAATGCTATATTTTTCAGAAGTCAACAACATATCTAGAACTCAACAGTTCTTGTAAATTAATATAAATACGTCGGCGTCCACGGCCGGAGTTTGTATTGTGTAGGCTAACCAGGACGAGCCGTATCTGTCGTGGTGGCTGACGTTTCGGTTAACGTTGCGGGCTTCTTCAGCAATACGCTAATACGTTGTGAGGAAGGCCACAACATGTTGCCGAAACGTCAAAAAACACAACAGAGACGCAGATCGTCTCTGAGAGCCTGAACAATAATGTAAATGGTTAATTTATAGTCAAATAAAGGAATAAAATGTCGTTCATGTTATCGAGTCTTGAATTGCTTACCCGAATTAACGAAAATTAATAATGAGGAAACATTGAAAACAATATTGAAGAAATAGACCATTCTGTTCTGTGAGAATAGAGGAATGGTATTATTCAGTGAGAAATATTAAGGTATATCGATTAACCAATAAAGAGCTGGTTAGAGACTTAAAAGATACAAATATTACAATCAATTTATGACGAAACATTTCAGTGCGTTGCTTCGCTCTAACAAAAGTCGAAGATTAAATTTCAAGATTCGGCCACAAGTCAACTGAAGAGGCGCTGGAGGAGAAGATAGGGGAGAGCGCCACAAACAGTGGCAGCTCGTGGGGCTCGGGGAGGCGGGGCGCGGGGCAGGGGCGGGCATCGGCGCGGGCGGGCGCCGGCGAGGGGCGGCGGAGAGGGCACGATTCAATCAGCTCGATCCCGCTTTACGAGCCGCCCACGCCCGCGCCCGCGCCCGCGCCCGCGTCGCCCGCAGGCGCCCAACGCTCATCCGGCTAAGGAGGCGACGCGCACGTCCCGCTCGCGCCGCCGTCACGCCCCCCCCTCTCCCGGCCGCGCACTCCAAAGATCACCTCAGCAGGCCTGCCAACCCCCTCGCCGTCCGTCCGGGAGGGCACACCCGCTGCCAGCAGCCTCGACACGCTGGAAACTTAGCTGCTTGTTACGTTACGTTTGTATTACGCGAAAAATGAAAATAATAATTTTTGTACATAATTACATAAACTTTTTTATAATGACGTCCGATCCATAGAAAACGAGATTTTTGTAAACAAACTGATCTTTTGTAACTTTTGACCTTCAATTACTTTTTTGCCGGACCGCTATCGTTGCCTATTTTTAACATGTTGTTTAAAACAACAAAATAAAGCGATTAAAAAAGGAAAATCTTTGATACCATTTTTTTAGTACTGAAAACATATAATGACTGGGCTACTAGAGATGCAACATCGCGAACACAATTTCTGTTTCTAAACATTGATTTTTTAAAACTCCATTAGTAAGTATTATTATTCACGGGGGAGTAATTTATGGTGGTCGCATTTATTAAATTTTTACTTTCCTGTATACGTACGTATACACGGAGTGATATACGTAGTATAGGGAAAGTTATGTAATGCTGCGCGAAAAAATGGCCAATTTTCGGCGGAAAAAAATTAATTGCCGGGCCGTGAAAACGAATAAGTGAATAAAACCACTTGCTAAATTAAGAAAAAAAAATCCCCTAACACGTGCTGTAGCCAGAAACCCTGTTTTCTAGGTCCTTGATACCGAAAAACCCAATTGAAAGGAAAACATCCGTCTATCCGTCCATTCGTCTGTCTGACCGTCTGTGAACACTGCTAGCGCCTAGACCATACGTACGATTTCTTCCAAAATGGATATTCCCCGGTCGATCTGATTCTAGACGAAGCTTTGAGATTTTGAAAAAGATTCTTCAAAATTTGGGGGTACTTTATATGAAGCCCCCCGAGGGATTTTCAAAATTTTCTCAAAAACGGCTCCAAATTTTTTCTTTAAATTTCTTGTATGAATAGAGTAAAGTACACTTATTAACATGGCATAGGTCCGATTTTGACGGATAACTCTGAATTTTCGAAAATTGTGAAAGTTTGAAATTATTTCGGCGTCTTTCTCCAACTACAAAATTGAGATAGAGATTTTTTCTTCAAATAAAATTTGTTTTGCATATTGAGTTCTTTAATAAAGGTCATGTAAATGTTTTTCAAAATTTTGGTAGCTTTTGTGCAATATTGCGTGCAATATGCACAATTTTAAAAAATTACAAAAACAAGATTTTCTCAAAAACGGCTCCAAATTTTTTCTTTAAACTTTTGGTAGGGATAGTGGTAAATTTACTCTATCAATGACATAAAAGCCATTTTTGGTCTATCGGTTGGTTTTTTCAAAAATTACAAAAATGTAATTTTTTTTACTTGTCTCTCACGTCGGTAATATTTACATTATCTGCTATTTTTTCACATTATTATATTTACGAGTATATATGCTTTAAATAATATCCAGTAAAGTTTCTTGAAAACATTACCGTTTTCTGTGAAAAGTAGCTCAAATTTCGGCATTTTCATAAATGCTCAAACGCCATTTTCTCGTATATGGTTGCAAATTGTTTCTTCAATCTTTTGTAACGGATAGTGCTAATTACACTCTTTAGTATAGCGTAAAGTTTATTTTGAGTTATTATTTTGTTTTTTCAAAAATTATATAAATGTAAATTTTTTGAAAGATCTCTCACATCTTTAATATGCACATTACCAGCAATTTGTAAAGATTATTATATTTGTGAGTGTAAGTGCTTCAAATAACTTCAAATAAAGTATTTTGAAAACTCAAAAATTTTCTGTGAAAATGAGCTTCAAATTTCGCACTTTTAGTAGCGCTAAAACGCCATTTTCTCTTGAACGGCACATGATTTTTAAAATATAATTACCATTTTTGACTAGGTTTTTGTGTTCTTTGATATTCTAAAATTAATATTTCCGTTTCTACCAATAGGAAACCGAAATATTAAGAAAATGACAAAAAAATTTACTTTTGGCGGTGATAGATGGTAGATTGGAAGAAAGAGTATGTGGCAATTCCGAATAGCTAGCGAAGACCCAAGAAAATAGAAAATTAATACGGGAAAGTCTGTGCCATTCTGTAGCACCACTAGTTAATTCAAATTTAACGTATGAAATGAAGTCAAAAGCGATTAAAACATTTAACAAAAGATTTATTATTTTAGTACATAATTAAATAATAAAATATACTTTCTTTACTGACAATATCTCTTATTTAATTATGTTTCATCCTTAGTCACTTTGATCTGAAAAAGTCAAAAATTTATAGCGATGTTGCAGCCCTACTGGCCACGCGCGCTGTATACTCGTCGCACTACGAGGTCCGTTTTTTCAACTTCCAATCGTACTTGTGAACCGCTAGACAAGTCGAAGGGTTTGGGGATGTACAGTGGGCGATTGTGCATTTTTTGCCACAGCTTCAGCCAAAACTGACTCCATATCGTGAATCTGAGCTGAACTGTAGGCACGTGAAGAATGCTGATACGATTGCCGCTTCCACTAAATGCGAGCTGCGTCGGCTATTGACTTTTTTGTTACAGTCCAACGGATGTGGAAAAAAAGGCCCTCGTACTTTTCGTCACAGAGAAGCAACTTGCGATATCTTGTCGAACGCGTCTGCTGTTGTTTTGCCATAGGAAAAGAAAATTTGTTCAGAGAACGAAAGGGAACTTTACACAAATCTGGTGTAGTTCATCAGTGGCGGCTGGTCTGCAGATGCTGCAGTACATAAGAAATTCTCTTGAATAAGTAAAACAATCGAGTTCCGAAATATCGTATTTTTTATTTAATTCGCCGATGAAAACGCTTGTGAACTGCGAAAGTATTGAGGAGATCGACCTTTATTTTTCTTACACGTGCGCCGACGTCCGAAGCGGTCTGGAAAGTGCTCTCTTGAACGAAAAAGCATGATGACGCGCAGAGCACGAGAAATTGTGTTGTGCCACCTGCTCTAAGGTAATGACTAGGGCCCGGATAACTATGTAATTACATATTTCCGTAAGTTAACTCTATCGAGTCAAAACCACGATATATTTACGTTTCATGTCGATTAGTGCCTAAAACCGATGACTTTTTAGTACATATATTTACATATTTTACCCGAAAGTACATATATTTACATATTTTACACAAAAGTACATATTTTTAAATATTTCTAGATATTTTTCGTTTTTCTGAAATCTTTTTTATAGTTCTTCATTTACCCTATATGTTTTTGATAAGGAATCTCGAAGACAAACAATTTAGCATTGTCAAACAATTTTTCTGCAGCCTCCTCTCTAAATTGCCGCCACTGCATCGCGTAAAAATGTTTATATTGCAGCACGCAGAATCCTACAAAAGGGCAAGGCGTTGTTGCACTCCATAGCTTCCAGTGTCTAGATTTCAGCGCGAGTATAACAGAGAACAAACACTGCTCGAAAAGAAAGTTGATGTATGAAAATGATGTCTAGCAGACGATAAATCGCGTCCTAACTCATTTTCCTGAGATCTCCCTTGACCTTAATACCCTTCGGCAAAAATTAACCGCACCAACGCAGCTCACAAAGGGCCGTTGACAGTTTTCTTTCCCCATATGTTGCACTGGAGCTTAAACCCTTGTTAGTAAAATATCTCTTTGAGGTGAAAATAATTCACGGCGATTGGCTTAAACATTGTGGTGACGCAGACTGGAATTTGCCATAGGCCAAGTTTGGTTTATCTTTTCAGATAAGTCTAGCAATAGCGTTTTGGGTAAGAACATTATTAAAGAAAGCGGAACTTGTGCTAAGAGTCCATTGATTAAATATTTATCAGCATTGTTTTCATCTCCTAATCCGTGAATAGCATTGAACAGTGACATGTTGGGACAAAGTTTAAATATACACCAGTAACTTCATGCGATGTGGAAAACTTAGTCGGTACAAGGCCCTCAAACAGATAATAGGAAAAAAATGTCATCCCTATGTAGTATTTGAGTAAACTCCTTGTGCGCATGCTTGCGGGTGAGCCGTTCCCTCTCTCACGGCTAGACCACTTCCCGTGCACCAATCGAGACAACGAGGTGTCATTCGACGCGTCTCTGTCTCCTGATGGGGAACTGATAATTTGTTTCCAGATATGGCCATAAAGTTCTAAGAAATTTCCAAAATTGTGTTTTTTCTTGTTTTGGCGCTGTGATCTTGGTGAGTATGCCGGGAACTAAATCAACGCCACCTAATTAGAATAAGAAACTCCACCTAATTACGAAGAAGAAAGAGGAGACGACGAAGAAGAAGACGACAAAGAAGAAGGCGACAAAGTCGAAGAAGAAGACGAAGAAGAAGACGATGAAGAAAAAGACTACGAAAAAGAAGAAGGAGACGATGAAGAAAAATACTACGAAAAAGAAGACAATGAAGTTGAAGACAAAGAAGATAAAGACGAAGAAAGAAAAACAAGTCAAACAACCGAAGGTAGTTTAAAGCGACGGCGACGTGACATTTAGCTAGTTTCTAAGTATTCGCAACAAATATTTGTTTCTCGTTGGTACGGAGATCATTATAAATGACAGAATGATGAGTAGTATTATGTTTCAATTTTGTTCTTTACGTGTGTATTAAGTCTACAGTTCAATATTTAAACACATGTATTTTATTAAAACGAATTGATATAATAATTAAAATGTTACATATTTCTTACTTTTCAGTACATATTTCTATACATTATAATACATATACATGTACATATTTTCCTAATTTTTAGTACATAATTATCCGGGCCCTAGTAATGACCATTTAAGAAATTTAAGGTTGCGAAATTCACAGAGCCAGGAAGAAACCTTGGCAGACCCCTTGTAATCTGTTACAGATGTATTATATAACGGGCAGTTTTATGCTAGAAAATAATGTAACTGTCAACAAATGGCGTTTATATTTATCGGAGTGACATGGCGGCAAAATTGTACTCTAACGTGTACCACAATTTTAACTTTTATGTTTCGTAATTCACAAAATTAATACCAAATCATCAATAAAAAGTTTAATCACAACATGATATACACATTATTTATAAGGGCAATTTCAGAAGTAGTTACTATGACTTTTATGCAGATTCATTTTAAACTAGGAACAACGATTGAAACATTTTTACAAAAATCAAGTAAATATTTTAAACATTTTCTAAAATTTCTTTAATGCCTTAATAATTCAATACTTAATTTTTTGTTTAAACGACTTTAAATAACACTAAAATAAAATAAACTTGACATACTTGAATTATTATATTGGTTTGGGAGGTAGGTTATTGTTGGCATCACTGGCACTGGAAAAGCTTAGCTAGACCACTGCTAACAGTGCCCATTTTGTTTACAGCACCAACAGCCAAAGATTAACATATTCTATCTTTTCACATGACCTTCAGCAGTCTTACTTCGTTTTAAACTTCAACTTTTACAGTAGATCGAGCACATCAGATCTAAAAGTGATGATGTGCCCCAGTAATTTAGTGTTTTTGTAATTATTGACCTTTCAAACTTAAATTTTCATTCCATTGAGATTTATGTTGAGCAGTTTCCAGGGTTCAAATACAAGTAATTTTTGTGTTAATCCTTCAACTTTCTTTTTAGCGTATTCAAAGTGATCACAAAGCCGGCAGATCACACGTCCTGAACCTCGCTCAAAATCATTATATTTATCTATCCCAACGCGTATTGTTCGAATAATACTTCTGTCTACTTGGCAGCTAGCGGGTGACTAGGAAAAGGGGTTTCCTTTATCAAATTAGAGGCTTCAAATTCTACTTCGGACGCTTGCAGAGTGGCAGATATTTATTTTAAAATAATACAAGAAATCTTATAGCGCGAAGCAACTGTAAATTGAAGAGCGTCATTACTTCATTCGTCATGCATCGTGTGTGCAGTTTTTATCTTGACTACTGCTGTGTACTCTTATTGCGATTTGATTTTTGCTATTGTTGTGATCTGAGGCAAGAACGACCACACGATCACGTGTCTACCGTATCGTTCTACCCCCACCTCAGCTGTCAAGTAGACAGAAATATTATGCGGACAATAGTAGCGGCTTGGCTAGGAGGCGGTCGGAGGCGGAGCAGAAGCGTGGCCGAGAGGCAGAGGCATTCCCCCGTCGGTCGCGGCGGAGACGGAGACGACAACAACGGCGGCGGCGGCGTTGGACACAACCCGACTAGGCGGGGGGACAGCGGCATCGGCACCGGCCCAAACAGGGATGGGCGGAGACGGGGGGTACGGGCGGGGTTGGGATGAGCGGCGCGGGGCGGCGGCGCGCGGCAGGAATTCAATTACAGCGTCGCACGGCCTGCGCGCGCCGGCCTCCGCGACAACTGCGCCGGCGGAGGGGAAAGGGAGGGGGGCGTGGGACGGTTCAGCCGGCGGCGGGCGGCCGAGGCGATGTCCGAAAGCGGCGGAAGGCCGAAAACGCTCGAGATGAGGGTGCGGGCGCGAGCGACGACGCGCTCTGAGAGGCTTCGCTGCCGTTGAATGCAGCTGAAGTTGCTTTTGCTCTCGAGAAAAGGAAGTCGTAACACTGCAGCCGTAAGCGACGCACGTGGCTTCCAAATTGAAGGTACCTTACTTCCTTACATCTGTAGTGAGTTCAGCAGCATGCATCTACATTGAAACAATACCTGTGCTGAGTGAATATAGTTTATTTTCGAACTTACAAATCGTTACATTGTTTAAGATTTTGATAGACTGGTAGGAAAACTCAAAATGTGTATTAAATGAACACCTAGCTTTCGTGAATGCCACAGATAAAAGTAAATTCAGATGCAGCCCTGATAATGTAAACCCAGAGCATCAAACGTAACCGGTGCTTCAGGTCGTAAATGCCGGCAGACGCTGAAGCAGAAAGTAACGCACAGTATGCCGCTCGAGGTCGGTTGTAAGATGAATGTTGGGAGAAAGAATGCGACGGACGTCTGAACAGATGGTATGGATATGAGAGGTAGTCGTAAAAGGAACAGAAAGGGAAAACGTCTTACTCGTTGTCTTAGGTATTCGTACCAATTACGGATAATATTTGAATAATACGCAGACGTCCAATTCAACACATGGCATTTATTCATCTGGTTAGGAACTCCAGAAAAAAGTGAAAGTCCTTGTACATAGTTACTCCCAATGATGGATACATTCGTTTCTACAACACAAAAACCATACCACAATGTATACAAGACATTCAATAAACTAATCTATAACAATTCCCCCCTTTCGTGTGACACGGGAGTACCCTGTGAACACGAAATTTCTAATCACGTTATTCCCATAGACATCATATGTTTAATTAACGTACTCTTATCCACATCCTTCGTCAACATATCAGCGTCTAAGTTTTGTGATTTGCAATAAACCAACTCTGTTTCTTGAGATTCTATATCCTCTCTTATAAAATTAATTTTTCGCATCATATGTTTATTTCTCGCTGTTATCTTAAATTCTTTGCTCCAATCAATAATTGACTTGCTGTCAGTGTATACTATAGTCGGCTTTTTGATAATCTTATCGAAACCAATTTCTCTAATTAGCTCCTTTAACCACTTTCCTTCACAAACAGATTCACATAATGCTATAAATTCTGCTTCCATCGATGAGAGCGCTACAATTTTTCTTTCTTGCTTTTCCAACTTATCAGATTGTTTCCGATTTTAACATTATACCCTGCGAAAGACCTGCTGTCTTTGGTCACACACCAACTTGCGTCTGCGAATATTCTTAAATAACCATTGTCCTTATTAATCCTCAGTTTGACATTTTTCGTACCTTGTAGATATCTAAAAACGCGCTTAAGTGCTTGGAAGTGATTGATTCGTGGGTCGGTTGAAAATTGAGAAAGTTTACTATATGTGAATGCAAGATCCGGTCTGGTCGCAGTGACCCTACATTGCCTAACATTTCTTGATAAATTTTCGGGTTGGTCTTTTCTATATTTTCAAAATCATAGAGATTCACACTTGCAACTCCTGGAGTGCCCACAGGATGACAATCAATCATTTTGAATTTATTTAACACTTCCTTTACGAAATCTTCTTGATCGAGTGTAAAACCCTCCTCGTCTTTTATTATTCGAATCCCTAGAAATGTCACTTTATCCTGATCACTTATTTCTTTAATGGTGATATAATGTTTCAACTGATTAATTAATTCGTTGACCAGATTCACATTCTTGCCAATAATTAAACAGTCGTCGACGTAAAAGGTAATTATCAAAAAATCTTCATCTCTTCCCCTTTTAAAAACACATGGATCGCACTTACACGGCATCATACCGCAATCTTTCAATATATTACACAACTTAATATACCAGCATCTGCCTGCCTCCGGGAGCCCATACAAACTTTTCTTCAATTTTAGTACTTTATTTTTCGCATTCTGTAATCCTTGTGGTAATTGCATATATACATCTCTTTCCAATATTCCGTTGAGGTACGCCGTTTCGACATCTACGTATTTTATTACAAAGTTATTAGTAGCCGCAATAGATAAAAGTACTCTCAGCGTTTCATATTTCATGACTGGACTGTAAGCACTTTCATAGTCAACACCACATTCTTGATTTGATCCATCAACTACTAAACGCGCTTTGTATTTAATATTCTCTTGGTCGATTTTTTTCTTGAAAATCCATTTGCTTCTCAATATCTTCATGTTTCCTATCTGATCACGATCTACTAAATCCCACGTTTCGTAACGTTGTAAACATTCGAGTTCCTTTTCGATTGCTCTCTTCCAATTAGAATTGTCCATGCAATTCATAGCTTCATAGAACGTTTTAGGTAAATTTTCCTCCAATTCACCACCAGCAATTCTGGCAGCCGCTTGATACCTGATGACGGGAGTTCTCAACCTGGAAGACCTTCGTAATTCATTAGTATTCACTTCATTTCGTAAATTTTGAATTTCAGGTTCAACTGTCAAATGATTGTACAATTGTTCTCTTTCGCCTATTTCATTTCCAACGGAATTTATAGATGTTTTTCCAATTTCCACGTGTACAAAAGCATCGCTATTGGAATCAACTTCATCTTCATTTATTTGATAACTTGTTATGCGATCATAATCGAATTCACGCAATTTATCTTTATTTATCCGTTGCATGTCTTTACTACCCATAACATGTTCCAAGAAGTGAACATCTCTCGTTTCAATAATACAACTTTGCTTTGGGTCGAAAATCCTATAGGCTCTTCTGTTTTTTGCGTATCCACGAAGATACCGAGCTTACTTCTTGGACTCAGTTTATTTTTTCCAACATCAACGTTTCCGTAAAAAGCCTTTGCACCAAATATTCGCAAATGTTGTACGTTTGGTTTTCGTTCTGACCAAATTTCCATTGGAACTTTCTCTTTGTCTTGTGAATTCGGCGTAATATTACGAACGTATACTGCTGTTTGTGCCGCTTCTCCCCAAAAATTAGCTGGTAGCCCCGAATCGATCAAAATCGTTCTGGTCATATCTAAAATAGTGCGATTTGCTCTTTCAGCAATCCCGTTGCTTTGAGGACTGTAGGGTGTTGTTCTTTCGTGCTTTATACCCTTTTTTGCGTAGAAATCAATTAATTCCGATCCTGTGAATTCGCCCCCGTTGTCAGATCTTATGTTTTTCACTTTGAGACCTGTTTCAGTTTCCCTTCTTGTCACAAATTCTTTAATTTTTTCAGTACAATCAGATTTATGCTTCAATAATTCAATAAAATATCGTCTGCTGTACTCATCCACAATAGTCAAAATATATCTGTTCCCTCCAATTGTCTTAACAGGCATTGGGCCAAGCAAGTCTACATGCAATCTCTCTAATATTTGTTTCGTGGTTTCCCCATGAATACTCTTATGTGAAGCGCGAGTAAATTTACCAAGTATACAAGCTTCACAATCATCTTTTTCGACATCAAAGTCACTCAAAGCCCCTAACCATTTGTTTCTTCCATAATTCTTCCAGATAACTGCGATTCATATGGCAAAACCGCCTGTGCCACAGATTTACGACATTTTCACATTTGAAACATAATACATCAGCAGATTTCGAACCATTATCTCCTATGTTATTTTCATTAATGTTATTTCCAGTTTCTACAGTCATCTCAAATATAAAATTGTTCCCATCAAACGTTCCATTCGCTACGAGATCATTGTAAGTATCATATATTCTCACACCCTTATTGTCAAGTACGATTTTCTTGTTTCTTTTTACCATACTTGCCGCCGACAGTAGATTAGTATTCAAATGTGGAACATGCAAAACCCTTTCCATGACGATTTCAGATATATTCCCCAATTCATTATCACAATATCCCTTAACTTTTCCAACAAAATCTGAATATATTTTTCTCCCAGATTCTGCCGTTTCAATTTCGATCTTCGCACGTATCGGTTCCCGAAGTAAATCAATTTCTGACGTCATGTGTGTCGTGCAACCCGAATCAAGATACCACACTTTCTTTCGTCTATCATCATCTTCAATTCTTGTTTCATTGGCCACTAACACCCGTTCTTTTTCCCAATACCTTTTAGAATTCAATTTTCGAGATTTTAAATCATTACAGTTATCGACATCTGTAAGTTTTTTATCTGTCTTATTAAATTCGTTTTTTGAATCATTCTTGCGGTAAGTAACATTGTCTCTATTTCCCTTTTTATGCCAGCAGTTTCGAGCTATATGACCTAATTTGCCGCAGAAGTAGCACGCCAACTTTTTCGTTTCCCTAACTTTATAGGCGTTATTTTCTTTTTCGCTATTAAATAAGTTTTGCCTCCTTTCGAAACGCAGAAGATTCTCGCGCATGTGTTCATACGTGAGATGTTGATTCGCCAATAATGCCGTTGCTACCTCATTATAATTTCTTGGTAACCCATTAAGAACATATTGAATCAATTCTTCTTCTTCTATTTTAGCACCCAATTCATGTAATTCACATATTATACCTCTCGCTCTTGTTAAAAAATCGTCTATTGACTCTTTGTTCATTAGTTCCAATTTAGCTAATTTAATTTTTAAATTAACTAATCTGTTTTTATTAATTCCTTCATGACGACGTTTTAACAAATCCCACAGTTCTTTGCATTATTGACTCCTCTACTAGCCAAAATTTGTTCATTAGAGAGAGTCAAAATTATAATGCCCATTACTTCATCATTTTTCTTCGACCAAGTTTCCCAATTTTTAACACTTTCTTCGTTACCTTCAACCTTTCGTGGTTCGTCTCGAACTATTACTTCATCGAACAGATGTCTAGACTTAATTAAAGCACTGACCTTTATTTTCCACAAGTCGTAGTTTTGATCCGTCAGCAACTCGATCCTTGCAAACGATGAAGCCATTACATCAGTCATGATTCTTGCGATGATTTTGTCAAACGAAGAGGCAACCACGCTCTGCTACCAGATTGTTACTCGTTGTCTTAGGTATTCGTACCAATTACGGATAATATTTGAATAATACGCAGACGTCCAATTCAACACATGGCATTTATTCATCTGGTTAGGAACTCCAGAAAAAAGTGAAAGTCCTTGTACATAGTTACTCCCAATGATGGATACATTCGTTTCTACAACACAAAAACCATACCACAATGTATACAAGACATTCAATAAACTAATCTATAACAAAACGTGTATGAGGCAGAGCAAGAACGAGGATGATGGAGAGGGAGATACAGAAGGAAGGGAGAAGAGAAAAAAGGGGGAAGGGAGGAAAGAGGGGGAAAGAACAGAAGTAGAGACCACGGCGAGGGATGCAAGAGAGCAGCGCGGTCGCGGGGAGTGGGGAGAGGAGGTTCTTGGCGGGCGCGGCCGTTCACAAAGCGAGTGGATCAGCGCGGCTGCTCGCAGCGTTCCATAAACATGCTGATACACTCCGAGGCCAGCGGGTGGCGTCGCTTTGCATACTGGAGAGGGCGGCGCAGCGGGTGGAAAACGCGCCCAGCCCTCTGCCCTCGGCGATGGGACGACGGAGGGTGCGGGGGCGAGGGGTTGCCCCAAGACGACGGTGGTGCAGCACTCGGGGTGGTGTCGAGGGCGGGGCACGCCAAGGGTTGGCGGTTCTCAGAGCTGGCGGTGCCCAGAGCGGGCGTTGCGGAGGGCGGGCGGTGCCGAAGGTGGGCGGTAGCAAGTGCTGGTGGTACCCAGAGCGGGGGGTGGGCGAGTCTAGAGCGGCGGTGCGGCGGGCGGTGCGGAGGGCGGGCGGTGCGGAGGGCGGGCGGTGCGGAGGGCGGGCGGTGCGGAGGGCGGGCGGTGCGGAGGGCGGGCGGTGCGGAGGGCGGGCGGTGCGGAGGGCGGGCGGTGCGGAGGGCGGGCGGTGCGGAGGGCGGGCGGTGCGGAGGGCGGGCGGTGCGGAGGGCGGGCGGCGCGGAGGGCGGGCGGTGCGGAGGGCGGGCGGTGCGGAGGGCGGGCGGTGCGGAGGGCGGGTGGTGCGGAGGGCGGTCGGTGCGAAGGGCGGTCGGTGCGGAAGGCGGTCGGTGCGGAGGGCGGGCGGTGCGGAGGAAGGGCGGGGCCCAAAGCGGGCGATGTGGAAGGTGGGTGGGCCCAGACCGGATGGTGCGGAGGGCGGGCAGTGCCGAGGGCGAGCGGTGCCGAGTACGGGCTGCGCAGCATGACGTGGTGGGACGGGACGGAGAAACCCAGGCAGGACTCAAGGAGAGAGAGGAGGGTGAGTTCCGCTGGGAGCTCTTGCTCCTAGAAATCTTCACTAGAGGCTTCGTTTTCGGAGAAAAGAGAGTCAGCACTATGTTTAAGAGTATCAAGTACCGACAATATCAGTTCCTGACGCTCACGTGATTTTCGTGGAAACCAGAATGTGAAATAGTTCATGGGAACAAAAATGGTAGATAATCATGTAACAAAATATTAAATAATTTAACTAACGAAACGTACACCAAAATCAGTAAATAGAACAAAATAATTCAAAATTAATGTTAACGGAATATTAGTTGCGCTAAATTTCTCTCTGTTCAGATCGCATAGGCGTAATTGGCAACACTGTCTGAGAGAGTGGCAAAAGAAAGAGGAAAAGGTTCCGCGAGCGGCAGAGCGATGGCAGCCCTGGCGCGGAGAGGGAGGCAGCGAGGAAGGGCCCGGACGGCAGTTTGTCGCGATTTTCGCCCGCGGCCGCGCCGGTCCCTTTCAATTCGCTCCTCGGCGCCGCGCCAGGGATGTCCACGCGCCGCCCCACTCTCGCTCACGGTGCCGAATATTACGCACATGATGCATCCTCTACGATCTGATGAAAGGCTGAGCTAGGGAGTAAATATTGTGGAATCATGTTTATGTATTCAATCCGCAGAATTCCTTTATTAATAAACTAGATATAATTATTTTGTAAAATATCTTGTTGTACGATTTATTTTATTTTCAGCACTTGTGCATGGAGACTAATTATTACCATCGATTTATGCTTTACCGGTCTTTACTTTGCCTTATGCTTGCCACAAAGATATCATCCCCAAATAAGACAACTGACTACTGTAACGTAAACAACACACTGCGAGGTGAAGGAATATGTCTGTAACCTCCCATGTTGAGAATGGTCTCAAGCTTATGAACTTGAAAGTTTCCGTGAATTCGTATTAAAGTAAATGATGAACGTAATTAGTAGGAAAATAGATTTTTCTTACTCAGTTTTTATGTATTTGTTTATTTGTCAAAAAACAGTAAAAACTGTATCTGACATGTGGGGAAAGAGATTGATCTGCGCACATTTTCTTGAGGCCTAGAATTTAAAAAGAAAATCAAAATGTCCGACTCTGGTCTTGTCGGCGCCTTGTCTGCCACATTTCATTCGTACGCAAAAGATTCACTTTCGTATCTACTAATTACGTAAATAATTACTTCAATGCTATTTTAACGTATATTCACAGACAAAACAATTACAATTGAGGAATGTTCAACAAATTTCAAGTACTTAACATCTTCTCTGAACACTTGGAAAGTTGTGCAATTAGAAGCGAGTTGCCATATTACTGCACTCATATCACGTAAGTATGAAATTGAAAATTGAAAATTGAAAATGATGAGCCAAATGTTCACATACAAGATCTATTCGTGCTGTGTTGCTCTTTATTCACATACAAGATCTATTCGTGCTGAATTTTACACATGCAAATATAACCTCTGCCAGTTTATAAGCTAAAATATAGGCGAACAAATTCTCGAGTTAAATAATTAGATCAACACTGAGCTGACTTATCAATATATTTGCCATTAGAAATATTTCACAATATTAAACCAACTATATTTTCTCATATAACGAAGTCTCAGTATCTCGAGTGCGTTGGGGAAAGATCCACATGTCCGAAAGGAGATTCAAATTGCCTTCCCTAGTTCTCAGCTGAGGTGAAGAGGAATGAATGACATTCGAGATCGTTATAACAAGTTTTCGCTGATGTCGCTCCTCGCTTTCCGCTCCGCCTAACGCCGCACGTGTGTGGGAGAGCGGCGTGGACGGCGAAGGGCGACGGGCACCAGAGCCACCCCTGCGCCCGAGGCCCAGGGGAGCGTTGCCCCGGCGACCGCCAGGCGCGCCCGAGTCGCGGGGCACAAGAATGCTAACCGGCGCAGCGTGGCGCGGCGCGGGGCGGGGCGGCGGCCCGCATACTTTCCTCTTCGCCCTCGCCCGCGTCTTTGAACGGCGATATTGTGACGCGCGACAAGTAATAAAGGTGCGGACGTCGGCGCCTCCCCTCTCCCTGCTCCGTCGGTCTAATTGCGCGCGAGGAGCAAAAACGAGCGGAATCACGTCCCTGCCAATGGTGCCGACCACGCCCACATTCCTCCTCCTGCTCCACCACTATCATCATCAACTTCTCATTCTCCATCCTCTTCACGAACGCCGTCTCCTGCTGCCCCATCAACCCGTTCTCTAACATCAACGACTCTTCCGTTTCCACCATCCTCCCGCTGCCACGGCTTTTAGAGTTCATGAAAACTGACCAGCCCTTCTGGTTTCTTTGCATTTTCAGACTTCTAAAAATATTGTATCATGGCTCAAGACATTGTTTCTCGTATGTGATTTTCTTGCACCTTAGTACTTGTCACTTGTGTAAATGTTACATACAGGCTACCATAACTAAATTTTTTTGTTCGCAAATCGGTCGTCTTCGGTCCAAGCGAACGTACAACTGTACCCATCAAGGCCCAGGATATTTTCCCAGAAGTAAATGCACGTACCTTTTTTGGGAGGATCAGTATTTCTATGCTGAATCCGTTTTTACACCCCAAGGTGGTTAGCCTTGTAGGGATAGCGTATGAAATGATGATGAATGGACATCCAGACACAAACATAACCATGCCCGAGGAGGGATTCAAACCCACGTCCCTTCGGTCCGAGACCGCTACAGCACTACTGCCTTATGAATCTCGGCTACCCGGATCGGGCATTACCATAATTATAGTTAATTCAGAACTCTTCTTTCGCCTGCTTTTAACATTTCATTGATGACCGGGAATGAATATTTTCTTTCCTTATAATTGTAGTTCTACACAAGTCTTTATTTAAATGCGTTCTCACACGTGAGCCACAGAGTTATCCCAAATATGTGGGTTGTCCTTTCCCGTCCACGACGCCTCTTATGTTACTATCATGCAAACGATACCTCCCTGTTAGTTCTTCAAACTTTAGCAAAATTCAGCTCTCATTTCTCAGAGCAGCCGTTTGAGTTCTTCACTCCTCCTTATCTCGCCACAATTTGTACATAGCCACTTCTTGCGACCTGCGCGACCCGTCTCCTTCCCCTCCCTTCCCTCGGCCTTTGTGCCGGGGCACCGTTTCCGTCCCTCCAGCGCCCGCTCTCTGCCCGCCGCGCCCCGCCCCGCCTCGCCAGATTTTAATTTGACACTTCCTGCCTGCGCGCGGGGCGCGGTGCGGGGCGGAGCGGGGCGGGGCGGGGCGCGGAGCACAAAGGGCCGATATTGCCGTCGCTTTGTTTCGGCGCGGCGGCGCAAAGTGGCCCGCGTTAACGCATAAACATCATTACCGCGACGCGCCCCCCCTGGCGACGCGGGTGCAGGCGGAGGCAGAGGCGGCCAACTTCGGAGCAATACCCAGCGTCTCCGTCCCCGGTCTCCCCCCCGCCGCCCCCGCCGCCACCGTCGCCGTCGCCGCCGCCGCCCTGCGCGGGGGCGCGCTCAAAGGCGCTTCCGGCCGTCGCCGACGCGCGCGCGCTCGCGCGGAAACTCGGGAAACTCGCGCAAACTGAGAGAAAATAAGGGCGCAAATGGGGCCCTCTGACGGGTGATCGGCGGGGGGAGGGGCTTCCGGTCCGAGGCACCAAAGCGACCCGCGCCCTGGCCGCCCTTTGTGACCCGGGGCAGAGGTGGCGACTGCCGGGGCGAGATTGGCTCCGGCGATATTTATCCACTGCCACTGTCACTGTCACTGGCAATACCGCTTTCGTTCGCCAGCAGCTTCCATTCAAGAGCAAACAATATTTTATTGGACGCGTGAGCTCTGAAGAATACACGTTGTGTCCATTCTGAGATTTTTTCAATTTATTTCAATTATTGCCGTACCTTTCACTTTTGCAGTAACTATTGGAACAACCAATCGTTATATCCACCAATCATACAAAAAGCATTTTATCCAATTGTGTGTCTAGTTATGTACGCAAGACTCATGTCACTTTCTCTGTTTGCAGGTAAGCGGTCCTCCCCCCTGTGAGTGGCTGCGGTAGGAGCGGTGAGTGGCGTGGTAGGAGCGGTGAGTGGCGTGGTAGGAGCGGTGAGTGGCGATGTCTCCCCCCCGTCCGTTCGTCCTCTGCACATTGCTCAACCACAACGCAGAAAATCTTGACCATGACTCAAAACCTGATGCAGGGTGTTCTTTGCTTGTGTATCTAATCTCCTCCGTTCTGCATGCACGTAATGCAATTCAGCACGACATATTGGCGCTGATACATCCCTTCTTTTCATAGGTACAATTCATGGCCCTTCCCTTTTCTAGAGAATTTCTTATACCTCACAAGCAACACCGCACTGCTTTCGCCGTTGCGGCGTGTCCCCTCGCCAGTCTCGTGTGAACCGCACGTCGTCTCCCGTCGCCCCTCGCTCTCGCCCTCCGCCCCAACTCGCGAGCGAAGTAAAAAGTGGGCGACGCGAGGCGACGCGATGTGCGCGGAGTGCGAGCGGGCCCCGCGGGCGGCGCCACAGGCCGCCGGCCAACAACTCCGCGGAATTTATAATTTAAGTTTCATGTAGCGTCGCGCAACTTGCTGCATTTATCACATATGCGCCTGAGAGCAGTGGAAGGAGAGGGGGCGAGAGACGCTACGTCTGGTCTCGTTTCGTTCTCCTCCTTGCCTCGGCCACTCCCTCCGCCCATGGCTCGATATCCACAGTCCCCATCATCTCCCCCGCCTTCCTAGTTCCACTCGCTACACTCTTCAGTACCTCTCTCATCTCACCACATCCCTTATCAGTTCCGATTCAGTTCCCTTTCAGTTCCCAACCTCGGTTCCATTCTCCACCCTACCCGCCGGTTAGCGATTGCAACTGCCGATTTCAACCCTGGGTCCCCCACTCCGGACGCCCGTTCCCGGACGCCCGTTCCCGGACGCCCGTTCCCGGACGCCCGTTCCCGGACGCCCGTTCCCGGACGCCCGTTCCCGGACGCCCGTTCCCGGACGCCCGTTCCCGGACGCCCGTTCCCGGACGCCCGTTCCCGGACGCCCGTTCCCGGACGCCCGTTCCCGGACGCCCGTTCCCGGACGCCCGTTCCCGGACGCCCGTTCCCGGACGCCCGTTCCCGGACGCCCGTTCCCGGACGCCCGTTCCCGGACGCCCGTTCCCGGACGCCCGTTCCCGGACGCCCGTTCCCGGACGCCCGTTTCCCGGACGCCCGTTCCCGGACGCCCGTTCCCAGACGCCCGTTCCCGGACGCCCGTTCCCGGACGCCCGTTCCCGGACGCCCGTTCCCGGACGCCCGTTCCCAGCGCGCCCGTTCCCGGACCCCATCATTGTCGTTGTCGTCCGCATGCTCCTTTTCGTTCTCGTCGCTGCGCCGTTTCAACATTCCTTCCTCTGCCTTCCTTTCTCGCCGTCGCCCCGTGGGGAGGCTGGAGCAGGGTGACCGAGCTTTCATTGGCAGCAGCACTTGCTTCCGGTTTTTTTGGCGGCGGCGACTTCGGAGGGAAGAGAAAAGACTGAGGAGGTGGAGTAGGAGGGATGCTCGCCGAGGAAATTGAGAAACGCTTGGCAAAAAGCGACTCCTCCACGAAGCATCTGTTTGGGAGGGCGGAGAAGGAGGAGGCAAGAGTGGGAGGGAGAGTGATGAGAAGGGAAAGGGGGAGGAAGGCGTGGTGGTCAGGGCCGGTGCTGCTGACGAGGCCTCGTGGGCCGACGCGCTGAATCGAAGCTCTGGGTCACCTTTAGAGTGGCCATCATAGTTTTTTACCCAGTTGGACCTTGACCAATTTTTGTTCAATCAGTGTTTCACTAAAACGCTCGAAATACTCAGTTAAAAACGCTCGAAATACTCAACTAAAAACAAGGATCTATGATGGTTATCTTATTGAAAATAATGCATTTAGAAAATGTTTATCAACAATGATGGAATCAAGGACTGCTGACTTACAATACGTTCACCGAGAGACCAAATCATGTGTCTCATGTCTCCCAGCCCCAGCCAGGACAAGCTTGGCATGTGTGGTAGTGCAGTGCATGTGACAGCTGGACATGTGGGTCGTGCAGAGCATGTTAGTGTAAGTGTGTATAAGTAAGGGATAATGATGTGACAAGGAATGGGAGGGAAAGATCGCGCGCGATCCGTGATCCAATTGTTTGGGTGCTGCTCCGTCATTCGCCGTGTTGATAGGAGAAACTACGGAAAACAACCGATCAGAGCAGCCAGCCACTAGAATTCTCCTCCAGACAGTGGCTAAATTCGACATCGTTATCTATCGTAATCCTGTCACCTTCGAGACTCGAACCCTATGACCTCCCCGTCAGAAGCACTATAGCCCTGAGCCAACTCTACCGGTCATTACCTCAGTAAAAAGTGCTGATTGTTTAACAGAAAAATACATTTTGGGGGTCATTGAAATTAAAATTTTTCTTTCTCTACATACAGTGTATTACATTGTCCCACGTACAGTAGACAACAACTACGTTCTAGGATCCTTTTTTAACGAAAAAGTGTTTTATCTCGAAACTTCTTACTCCCTGAACATCATCGGCGCCTAAACCTTTCAGTGAAATTCTCCACAACGAATATTCCCCGAACGATTTGACTGGCATTGCTGCCCCTCGAATTTAAAAGTATTTATTTTTGGAGGTACATCACTTAAAGCATCTAGGAAATTTTGGTAATATCAATGATATATCAATTTTGGAATGTTTAAGATATTTTGAAGGAAATTTGAGTAAAATCGTGAAAAAATATATAAAAAAAGTTTGCGGAAAAAGTTCCCAATTTTTCCTTAATTTTTTATCACTTGATGTCATACCATTTTTCATTACAGCCTCTAAAATTGCAAAATTTCCTCACTCTTTTGCTGCTCCGCGAGGGATTACATAAGAGCGCTTGAATGTGTAATGGATACGGCTCATGGACGGAGCTTCTGTCCGTAAGTTGGAATCGTAGGCCGTGTAAAATTCTGTAAGTTCAACGTACTATCTTAGGCAGCACTTAAAAATAATCCAGTAAAGTATGTAGTGCTGTAGGACCACTAGTGTGAACCCGTTTCCCTAATTTACTTCCTTAGACTCTCGCTTTTACATCACAAGAAAACTAATTAAGCAGGAAAACATCCTGTCCTTTTAAAAAATTCGCGTCAAAGTAGAATTATTTAATAGCAGAATTGTTAGAGAGCACATGAAAAGCCTCTAACAACAATACCAGTAACCTCAGTGCAGGAACTTGAATGATTCGCATTTGCTGGGAGTTGCAAAGCAGGGGAACAACGTGGTCGAGGCACAGACACGTTGCACGTGAGAACGTAAAAATGACACTATCTCTGCACTTTCGAGCATTTTCCATTAGAATTATTTACTGTCGGAAAACCTTTAAATTTAAACTACGTTCGTTAACATTCTCATTGTAGAAGTGGCACATGCCGTATGCTCTCTCCTTTACATCTGTCGCTCAAACAGTTTGTGTGTAATTGTTGATTGCCGAATAGAATATACGTTGCTGAGCTCTAAAGCACTTTGTAGAGTAGAGTTAACATCAAATTATTACCCTGATTTCAGGCGGGTTCAATTTCTCGCAGTATAACATCAATGTCTTACTGTGATTGGTTTGATCGATTCGTCGGCACTGACTGTAGTCTCACGTACACGTCAATTACCTGGCATTGTCCATTCAGAGCCATGAATCTGGAATGCAATACTCCGCGTCCTATCTGCAGCAGCTGTCAGGTGGTCAGGGGCTGTGGATGTGGATGAGGTGGAAGGGCGGCCCGTAGCGGGGAGATACGCACGTCGCGTCGACAGGTTTGTGGGCCATAAAACGAGCGCTCAGTGCATCGGTCGCAGCGAGGCGATCCACAGCACGCGACCGCCCTGCCCCTTCAGCGCCTGCGTCCGCCCCCGACGTTCAAGGCAGAAGGTGGCACGTTCACGTCTTTCCTGATTGCAACATCTCCCACCTGATAATAACTAGGCAACATGATTTATCTTCTGGATTACTACTAAGATCCTTGGTATCGTTACAATTATTTGATATTACTGGTATTACCCTTGGTATTAAGGCAATCATATTACAATAAGAATCTAACACTGACATCACGTTCAATAAGAAAATATATGGAATAATTCACTAGGTTTTAAAAAAGACAAAATAGTAGCTTCTTTGCATAGAACTACTCGCGAAATACGTTTTTTAATACGCTAATCACGAAGAACAGTGTAGGCGAGCTAGATTTCTCGAACTCATCCCGACGTAAATAATATGAGTGATAAATGCTTAGAATAAATATAAAGATAGTTTCTCAAAAAATAACTTACAAGTCTCCTTACTATTTTTCGCCTCATTCTCTTCTCCGAAGTGTATGTCTCATCTCTTTCATTGCTACCTCACCAACCATATTTTCACTCCATTCGAGAGGTCTAAGCTGAAGGAACGAGGGCCGGGAGCTGCAACAAGTAAGCGCTGGCCATCGCGCCCATCCGTCAGCGCGCCCCGGCCCCGACCCCCGGCCCTCGGCGCCCGGGCCCCGCCCGCGCCCGCGCACCGCTCAATTACGCCCTATCTGCGCGCGCCCGTCGCCCCCGCTCAGCGGCAGCGTCCTCGCCACCGCCTCCCGTGCTTTGCTAACGGCAATTAAACCAAGGATTTCTTACCATTTTCTGTCATTGACCCCATTTAAACAAATGGTTTGTTTCTTCGAGTCCCTTACATATTTTCTGTAAAATATAAATAATTACGTATTCACGACACATTCAATGACGGGTAAGTGACTTAAGGAAAGTCTGACAGCGTAGTATGAAATTTTTAATATTTTAAAAACTTAAAACTAGTTAAATTATTTAGACTTTCGTGAACACAGTGATATGACTTTTACTGCAAAATTCGATATAGAAGGGGTTTTTGAAATGTTTATATCTCTCTCCGCAGCCGGTCGGGGACATTTGTAATGACTCGTTTCGTTTCGTAGATAAAAAGGTGTTTCATGTCGCCACACTTACTAAATACTGCTACGTAAGTGCGCGTTCTCTGCAATTTGACTAATTTGAATGGTTGTAAACCCCATGTGAACTGTGGGATATCAACGCTATATAAATATGTATAAGAAAACATTAAAGAGTTTGACTCAGATGCAAATGGATATACGAGTACAAACATTTAACATGCACAAACGTTATAGCAATGTAGCAATGTTCGCTTTTCTCCGGTAATTAGTGCTAGCGGGATCCTCTGTGTAAGTTCTACGTAAGAGATTGTTGTTTCAGAAAATATTTCAAAACACGGCTTCTAGAGTGAAAATATAGTTTACTTTTCAAATGTCAATATCGTGCTCTGTTTCATCATTTTTATTTCTCCTTTTTTCACTATTCGTTTTTGAAACAAAGGTATCACACGCTTGATCGAAAACAATCAAAGAAAATTGAATTCTATAATATCACGCACAACAAACCCCAAGTCAGCACAAAAAATTGTTCCGTTTATTTTCTTCAACTTGAAGTGTACCAAGATTCGAAATATGAGGTAGATGTTTTAAACATCCATGTATTGGTACATTTTTCCCCTCTTCGTTAAATAAACTATCTAGTAAAAATTGATGTAGTAAAAATTCGGTAACTATCTAGTAAAAAATTGATGTGAAAAGGTCTTAGTACATAAAGTTAATAAAAGTGCCCGTATTTTAATAACAACAAAGCGTTATAATCCTGATAACACAATCTAGGATGCGCATGCTGTTGATATATAATTTTGCATTTTGATATTGAATTACCATTTGCAAAACGAATTCCGATCATTAATATTTACATAACAATGAGCACTTCCTTTGGCTTTGGAATGCAAATTATTTCAACAAGGTGTATTTCGACATAAAAATATTCCCATATCTCTTTGGTTACATTACACTACAAAGCTCAACATGATACCGAATATACAAGAGATATGGTAATCCGACATGTATGACATTGTTGAAAGCTAGGAATATCACAAGCCTGCAATACCATAAAGTCCAATTGCACCAACGAGGAGTCAGGCACTAACAACCCTTTGATGTGGATATCGCACGCTACTCGGTTTGAAAATGGACGCGGCTTCTGCGTCCGAGTTTGACTTACAGCTTTTGAGTCATAAAAATCTGTACTCTGCAGGTTTAAAAATGGGTGTGTATCACAATAAACACATACGAATCGAACAATTATTCAGACGAGATTGATTGATGCATCATCTCGTCTACAACCGGGCATTGAATGTAGTTTATTTTCAACTCTACCTCTTATTCAGATCAACATCGACACTCGGTGGCGTATTTTATGGCTCAGCGAATCCGACTGTGTTGGGTCGCTGCAGGTGATGCTGGAAATCATAAAGTCAACAAAAGCATTTCCCCACAGGCGGCAAGCACATTGCGCAAAATAAACAGGAGATAATAAAGTAAATAAATAAAGAAGGGAATTGACAAATAACGTACGCCAACTGTTGCCTTACTGAAACAGATGAGATTAGTTGATTTTGCGTGTGTGTGTGCGTTCCCATGCATAATTTTTCCTCTCCGACATTGTCAGGAAATGCAGCATCCCAGAACTTTTTTTAATTCCATTTAAATGTTCTAGTGCAATTATTATATACAAAGAAGTTTGTCTTGCATGAAAACGTTAGAGGACATGATCTCATTCATCTCTTGGTTTCTCTCACTTCAGGCGCTTCAAAGACATTAAAAAATAAAAATAAACTGAAAATGAAATGCATGATATCATATTAAACTAAGTTACATTACTCTAAAACATAGAGTATCAGAGTATCAAACGATATTATGAGACGAAAGATAATCAAAATTCACATTATAATAAATGACTCCCAATGGTGTGTTGGAATGTAAAAGACACTATTATCACGAAAAGACAGTACAGATCTATTCTTTGTACAAAAGTGTTAGAACATTTAAAAAAGATTCGCATAACAAAGAATTACATCGAGAATTTCATCGTTCAAAAGTATTCGCAGTTCACCTGTCTCCACAAAAGCAATCGGAAGAGTGAGGTTCTCTCAAGTGCAGAGCGCGGCCGCGATAGCAGAGAAGCGAATCAATACAGCAATGCAAACAGAGCGCTCGAGGCAAAATGGAGGGAGGGGAGCGAACACCTCCGAAAGACGAGAAGGGAAGCGAAAAAAGGGAATAAGAAAAAGTATATGGAAATAGTAAAGAAAGAATTTAAAGAAATATAAAAATAAAATACATACTGAAGAACTGGCGAAAAAAATGTCTTAATCAAATCGATCGTACAAATCGCAAAGTACTGGAACGCGTAACTGCCGTGGAAAACAGCCCGATAGAAATACTAAAAATCATGATTTTAAATAGAGTTTCAGATGCTTATAACAACTAATCCAAACAAAAATACCAAAATGTGCAACGATGTGGGAAAAGGACTAAAAAATGAGGAATTGAATTTTTATCTGCTACTTTTTGCAACAGAATCTCTTGTAGGATGCCGAATTTACATTTTCCGGCATTGTTTTTTGGCTATGAAACACCTCCTGCAAAACAGCTCACCCAGTGCAGGGACTGGATCCTACCATGTTCCTCCTCCATTCATTTCACATGACTTCCAACTTACACTCTACACCAGGGTTCACGTGGCATCGCAGCTCCCAGGCGAGGTAGAGGTGCCACGTTGGCTCGTCATCGTCAGATTTTATCGACTTGAAGGATTAATGCGGAAAAAGGTTTTCAGCTCTGGCCGCCACCAAAAAGCTAACATATTTCACACATTGAGTCGAGTAAGAAATGCGAGTCACATTTCCAATCTTGATTCATTAAAATGTAAGAAAAATATTCAGTAAAGTTTATTCAAAATAAAATGCCAGTAAATTAAAATTTGCTTGATGGTATCTTAAAGCCAACATGAAATTTAAAAAAAGTATCTTATTGGTGTTCGAAACCGAAGTTGATTAAACCCCACACTTAGTATCTATCATCGTTAACCAAAGGCGATACTAGTATCCAAGTTGAAATGAAAGGAGCCGTGTATCCACAAAATTTGGAAGCATTTGCTTTAGAAACTCAGTGCATACTAAAGCCCCTCCATTAGATATATAATTCGTAATCATGAACTTCAAGAACAATTGGACGGTGTTATGTATCAACCGGCTATGTGACATCATAAAAAGTTTTGAGATAATCATGTTCAAAGGTTTTATGACATTTTCAGCCCCAAAAACTGTAATTTAATTATTTCATTCATTGAAGCGCCCAAACTACACAAATATAAGTGGAATATCTGGTGCTTACCTGCATAATGTGAAATTGACAACAGCAGATTTGAAGATCTAGATTTGTAGCCGGTTGTTGGAAAACATAAAATTCCTGATGTGACTGATAGCGTTTTACATTTTCATTATTATAAGGCTATTTTTACAGATTTGGCGCCAAAATTTTGAGTACACTTAGAACATGGTCCAATGCAACTGATGCCGTCCACATCTCATTTTTATCAAAAATGTCGGAGCTTAGCCGGTTGATGCATAACAACCGTCCAACTGCGCTAGCAAGGAAACTACTGAGAATCCTTGTAACAAAAAAATCAAGCTCTAAAATAAATCAGACAATATCAAGTGGTAGGGAGGGGAGAGTAGAACCCCAGCGCGAAGGGAGATGGAGGCGCCAGGATGGGGGAGGGCGCAAGGGAGATGAGGTGCGGAGTGAGGCCGGCGGCGGGAAAGGCGAAGGAGGAGGCAGAGGCGGCTACTGAGAAACCCCAGAAAAAAAAATCAAACTGGAAAATTAATCAGCCATAGGCAAGTGAAAGGGAGGAGGGGTTAGAAACCCAGCGCGAACGTAGATGGAGCCGCTCCACGCGTCGAGGTGCGGAGTGAGGCCGGCGGCAGCGGCGGCGGCGCGGCCGGGGGCGAGGGACGGAGGGCGCGTTGTCGCAGCGCGCAATCAGCGGAAACCCGCGCCGCGGCGGCGGAGGCGCCGGCGCCATTCACGCGTCACGCGCACACGCCCACGCCCCAGGCGCCGCACCGCGCCCGCCAGCCCGTCACACGCAAGCCCCGGCGTCCCCCCCCCTGACGCCCCGCGCCCCGCGACGTTTCAATTAAGAGCCGCAGGCGGGGGCGCCCGGCTCCCCCGCGCACGTCGCCGCCGTTGGCCTCGCGCCCCGCGCGCGATTGAGGGGCGTCTGTCGCCACGGACTTTTCCAGCTGCAAGCGCATTTACGTTCATTATCTCCAATTCCCATCGGGACAGGTGGCTCAGGGCATCAACTGATTTTCACTCTCGTGTCTCTGACTGGGGAGTGGTTCTAGGTTCGGGTACCGACGGGGAGCAGGATTTTCGACACTAGCCTGTCAGCTAGGTCGGATTCAGTCGATGTGTGTGTGGAGGAGAATCCTAGCGCCCGGTTGCTGTGATCGGTAGTTTTTCCTTGGTTTCTCCGATCAACCACCAAGCGAATGCTGGAGTAGCACCCTAACAAACGGACCACGGACCGTGCACGATCTTTCCTTCCTCTTCTTTGACCTATCTTGACCCGTAAAACACACTTACACTAACATGCACTACACTACCACACATGCCGAGAGACCGGTCGGGAGATTACAGCTTGTCCCTATTGGAAGCGGTGCCTCGCTAGGCGGAGATACCTGGTTGGGAAATCCCCGCTAGCCGACGGTAGGTCGGGTCCAGATATCATACAGCGGGGCAAGACCACACGCCTCCTCCCGAAAAAAACACGAACTACTCTTACTAGGGACTATCGACCTTAGCCGTGACGCCCCCGGAGTCACTAGTATAAACGTGCGATTGAGACACGTCAGTTGCCACGGACTTTTCCAGCTGCATCCGCTTCCGCATGCCATACCAGCATTTTCATTCATTATCAACAATTCCCCTCGTATAAGACCATTTTATGGAGGTACAGGGAACGAGTGACAAACAACCACCGTCACAATGATAAGATGAGATTTGCTGGTATGCAAATAGCATTCCAGACGAAGGGGCTTTATTGTCAGGAAGGCACGTAAAAACAATAATGAGATTTAATGAAAGTCACAATATGTTCTAAAATGCAGTGATCAAATTCTTAAATATCACATGTTAAAACATTCAATTCAATAATATTCATCATTTTCAAGTATTAGCATTACAGCGTTACGCGTTAGGCAATAGCCGTTAGCATTAATATTGAAGATAAGTAAAGAAGAGAAAATGTAAACTCTTGACGATGGGTTTGCACTTTTTGGATTGCGGAACAGCTTGTGAAAAGGAAAGTTAATGTATTTGACCAAAAGCTTATCCTGCATGGTGAGGAGAGCGGAGGTTCCTTCGGCTATCTTCATAACTCAGACGCGAACCGCCAGCATTTTGGCGCTTCGGAGCCTGTGTCCAAATTCCTGTCTTCCTGCCGTCACCGCCACCCCCACCCCCGGCACCCCCACCCACACCCACCCCCACCACTACCACTACCAATACCACTACCACTACCACTACCACTACCACCACCACCACGCACATTCCCACCAACATGCCAATTCTGCCAATCGCTCTTCCAAGTTTCCTTTTCACTACATTCCATCTTCAACTTTCACATACCACGTCTTAACTCAATCGTCGGCATTTTCTAGTCAAATAAACATTTCAGTATTGCATTAGAAAAGTTTCATTAATCATGAGTTTGCTGCTTGAAATGTAGTGTCAGCTCTCGACCTATCGCATCACACTACCATGTTTCTTTCAAATAAAACCTTTCTTCCATATCTTCATTTTTACACTTCGAATTACTTACTTGCTTTGCTTGTTCTCATTTCCCTCTTTCACCTTTTCCATTATCATCTGTCTCTGACTTCTTCATATTTCTCTTTCACGACCTTTTCATACCTTTCCCGAAGCTGCAAATATTTCTACGTCCTGTTCTCCCGTGCCAATGGCCGCCCCCCTCCGGTCAGACGCGCCGCAGCCCTCCGTTCCGCTCTTCCGGCGCGGGGGCGCCAACGGCGGAGGGCCCTAGACGGACCGCGCATAATCCCGCCCCCGCCCCCGCCCCCGCCACCACCCCATCCCGTCCTGTCCCATCCCGCCCGCCGTTGCAGGCGCGGATATTAAGAGCGCACATAAAGCCAAAATATTTCCAGAAGGGGAGCGGAAATAAATTCGAAACTTGTCACAAGCGCCTTTCGGGCGCGGGCGATCCGAGCAGATACCCGCGAAGGGCCGCGCGGAAAGCGCTGCGTCGGCGTTTCCGCCCGCCACGCCCCCCGCCACGCCCCTGCGGCCCCCGCTCCCCTCGAGCAGGCGCCGCCCGCCTAACGGCCCCTGGGGAACGCCATCGCTTCTAATCTCCACTCGGACTTTTTCAACTTGTCCGCGCAAACACGACCCGGCTCCTCCATCTCCAAATGGCAGCAACTAAATATAAAACGGTGCGCAGAAAGAGCTCCTGGAGGGCGATATGTAAGGAAGGGCGCCTCTTCTGAACCTCTCTTCTTGCGGGCGCTCCGCTGCGCTCTCTGTCGTGGTGCTCGGAGTAGAGGAGTCAGGGCGCTAGTTGTCAGGACTCCGATGGCATCTGCTCTCAGTGTCCAAGTGCTCGACTGTCGCCCCGAACGGATGCAACGGAATGAAGGTCAAGCGAAGGGCGTGAATATCAAAAAGTGAAAGACAGTTAAAGAAATCTAGAGAGAATATCTGGAGAAAGGAAGTGAAATGTTGTGGTCTCACTCCACTAACCT
>JAHLJT010009436.1:193174796-193474834 GCA_031308135.1 Acheta domesticus | reverse complement strand
GCCACGCCACGCTCCGCTCCTTCCCTCCCCGCCATGCCTCACCCCGCTACGCCACGTCCTGCCCCGCCATTCTACACCATATCGCCATGCCGCGCCGCGCCGCGCCGCGCGCCGCTGTTTGTTCTGCGCGGATGACCTCGCGACAAGTATGGAGCGCAAATAGCCCCACCCTCCCACGCGCGCATATTGTTCCAAGAGTAACGCGCTCACAAACACCTCGCGCGTTTACCGTGAAAACATGCGGCATTAACACGACCGCCGGCGCGGGCACGCGCGCGTGGCGAATGGGTGTGGGGGTGGCAGGGAGCGGGAGGTGAGGAGGAGTGAGGTGAAAAAACAGGGAGATACATGGAGAAGAGGAATGGTACGAGAGAGGCAGGCTGGGCTGGCCTGGACGGGATGGACTGGTCGGAAGAGGACTAGACAAAGAGGGACCGAAGTGGCTCAGGGCAAGTGATGTCACACGTCTGACCAGTAGGCCCTAGGGTTCGTGTCCTGACAGTGGCACGATGTTCGAACCTAATTTGTCAGGTCGGATACGGCCGCTGTCTGGAGGAGAATTTTACTGTCCCGCTGCTCTGATCAGTAGTTTTCCGTGGTTTCTCCGATCAACACCAGGCGAATGCCTGAGCAGTACCATAAAAAGCGGGTAACGGACCGCGCGACGATCTGTCCTTCCTCTTCCTTGTTCTATGCCTTGTGCTGGGCCTCACACACACACACACACACACACACACACACACATACACACAGAGATACTCACATGCTCTACGCCACTACATTTGTTGGGAGACCAGTCGAGAGCTTAGAGCTTGACCCGGCTGGAGCGGTGCCCCGCTGGTGAGTGGCGCCTAGTTGAGGGAAACTCCACAAGACGACGTAGGTCAGCGCCGGATCACACCATTAAACGGGGGAATATCACCACCATCACCTCCGTGATAGAAGCACGCACTACATTTACGGGACTAATGACCTTATCTGTTGCCGCGCCCGGATGTCACCAATCAATCAATCGACGGGGTGGGCTAGACGTGGTGGGCTGGATGGCAATGGTTAGGTTTGGGCAGGTTTGAGCGGGGCTGGACGAGATTGGGATTGGGATCGGGTTGGGCGGGTATGGCCGAGGATGGACAAGGATGGGCGAAACGAAGTGGTGAGAAAAGTGGTTGGTCAAGGGATTGCGTGATATGAGGGTAGGGTGAGGCTGGGCTGGCAGAATTGAAGCCAAGAGAAGAGGGGAGACCTGGAGGTCACAGCAATGTTGCCACAGTAGAATCGTGTAGGGACGGAAGTGGAATTTCAAACAAGGATTTGAAATGGCTCGGTTATACGCGGAGAATCTAGTTTGTTATATGCTGCTAATTCTAGCCATAAAACACTGGTGGTCTAGTAAACACGTCCCTCAGGTCTCCTAGTACACTGGAGTAGAGTTGTACAGCCCGCAATGTTACCACATATACGGTTGCTTGTTTATCAAGCTAAAACACTTCTTCTGTATATAAACACCAGGCTCGAAAATGCAAGTTTATTAGTTGTGGCCAAGCGACCACTTGTTTCATATGTAGATCCAGCAGTCATCATGAGCTTGAAGAGTGTAACTCAGTGTATACCAACTTTGGGAAGAACAGAAATGTAACGAAGATATTCTACCAGATAGGGAATGCATTGGAAAGGAAACGTTTATTACGGAACAAAGTGCAGTGCCTCTGACCGGGAGGTCCTTGTTTAGAATCCCAACGGTGGCGGTATTTTCGACACTGGTTAGATAGCTAGGTCGAATTCAGCCGCTAACAGGAAGGAGGAGAATTGTAGCGGCCGGCTGCACTGATAGGTAGTTGTTTTCTCCGATTAATACCACGCGAATTGCAGAGCAATACCTAAGAGATGGGCTACAAAGCGCGTGACCTTTCCTATCTCGTTCTTGTTCTCTCCTCTCTCCTCTCTCCTCTCTCCTCACATACATACACACATTACTACACTATCACACATGCCAGGAGGCAGATCGAGAGCTTAGGCTACTCTCGGCTGGGGCAGTATACCGTTGGTGGGCGATGTCTGAAGAGAAAGAGATGTCTTAGAGAAAATCCCGCTAGTGGGCTGGTAGGTCGGCGCCGGACCTCACCATCCAGGGAAAGATCACCACCACTTCCTGCGTTATAAGCATGCACTTCACTCACGGGACGTATGAGCTTCGCAGTTGACGAGCCCGGAATCCCCAATCAATCAAACAGGGCAGAAAGAAGGAAGTACGTGGCAGCAGCGCTGGATCGTGGGGCGGTCGCCGTGGGCTGAGGACGCAGATCGAGGAGCGGTGCAGAGGAACGGGCGCGGCGACGGGAAGCTGCAGATGCAATTAACTCGCAGAGAGGATGTTGATGAATGTGTGACGAACGGGAGTTCCAGGTGAATTAGGGTTATTGTGTACAAAGCGCCCAAACACCAACATCCACCGGCAGCGTCCGCTCCGCCCATTGCCATGCAAAACGAGGGCGCGGCGGTTTGCCTTTGCTCGCAGGGCGCGGCCGCCGCATTAGCTCCGTGTTCCTTCTCGCGCGCTCCATATGCGCATTTTAATAACTCGCCGCACTTTTCAATTCCCGACCGAGGGTGCATAAATCACGTGTCATTATTTGATTGTTTCATAAAGCCTCACACTTTGTATTTTCCATCCTGGTAACGACTGAAAACGTGGCTTAAATAATACTTCAAACTCACAGCATGAATAAAACTTCATTGCGTAAACGGTCGAGATGGATTAACCTTACTAGGTCATCTTCATTTTTTCTTCTCTGTACATTCCGATGGGTAGACCTAGTTTTTCTATTAACAAAACCGGGGGGTTTCATTATGAATGCAAGACAAGCGTTTTCAGTGAAAAATCTACAGTTAACGTTCACATTTTCATTCCGTGTAAGAACCCGTTGTTGTATTCCGTTTCTAGAAGTACCTTTATATCTTTACATTACTTTCTTTCATCTTCAGGAAATAATTATATTTTCTTGCCAATTGAAATTTTCTCTTTCAATAAATAAAGTAACTTTACGTATTCATGAAAAGAAAGGGCTACGAGCTTTTAAACAATTCCTATTTATTAAAAGTTGCGCACCAATACATTTGTACTGCCGTAACAAAACACATCGACTATCACCCAACATCGTCGTTTTTACGACGTGCACTTTCTCGGCTCCCCATCTTGGAGCTTAGAGCGCAGGCAATTCAAAGCTATGGAAATGGGAAATAGGAAGGCGTTAGTGGCTGCGGGCAGGTTGTTTAGCGCGAGATTTGGGTCTGCAGGACGGCCTGCCGCCTTGCCCCGCCCCGCCCTTCCATTTCCGCGTATCGCTCGCGGGCGCGGGCGCGGCGCCGCCCGCCCGAATAAACAAAAGCATCATCCCGCGCGGCGTATCCAAACAGCATCGCATTAGCGGCGGCTGCGCCCATCGCCGGCCACCTCGTAAGTCACGCAGCGGGCGGCGGCCCGGGGAGGGGCAGAGCTTGCGGAGTCGCGGCCCGGGGAGCCCCCTCGACGACGCACGAGGTGGCGAGGAAGGGGGCGGTATGGGGGCGCGGGGAAGGAATGTGGCGAAGAGGACCTTTGGTGGCCAGTTGGCAGCGAGAGCGAGGGCGAGGAAGGGAGGTGGGGACAAATGTGGGGACGAGGACGAGGAAGCGGGCGAGGGCGGGGGGCGGGAGCGGGGGCGGGGGCGAGGGTGGGGGTGGGGACGAGGGCTGCGGCGAGGGCGGCGGCGAGGGCGGCGGCCAGGACGGCGGCGAGTGCGGGGAAAGGACGTGGTGAGGACAGGGGCGTCGCGAAGGGAGTCGGTGACCGCAAGGGCGAGGGGGCTGCGGGGCGGGGTGCGGGGCGGGGTGCGGGGCGGGGTGCGGGGCGGGGTGCGGGGCGGGGTGCGGGGCGGGGTGCGGGGCGGGGTGCGGGACGGGGTGCGGGACGGGGTGCGGGGCGGGGTGCGGGGCGGGGTGCGGGGCGGGGTGCGGGGCGGGGTGCGGGGCGGGGTGCGGGGCGGGGTGCGGGGCGGGGTGCGGGGCGGGGTGCGGGGCGGGTGCGGGGCGGGGTGCGGGGCGGGGCGCGGTGTTCATTAGCGGGCGCCACTGCCGCCATCTGACGGTGACCGCTTGAACGAGGGCGTTGGGACGGGGGCGCCGATTAGGGCTGCGGGTGCGGGGCGGATCTGGGGCTGCGCGAGATAAGCCGCGACGCGGGACTTTGCATTTAGGTCGTGCGCAGCCTGCTCCCTTTCCGCCTAAACGGCGCCGTTACGTAGGAGCGTCCGATAAAAACGCGCAGGCTCCGCGTTCGCGAGAGCTGGGTGGGCGAGGAGGGGGTGGGGAGAGAGGGAGAGGGGCGGGGCGGAGTAGAGGGCGCAGGGTGCGACGGCTAGTGGGCTGAATGGGCGCTGGGCGTCGGCAAACAGGGCAGCGCTCGCTGCTCCACGCGCAAAAGAGCCTCGCCTCTTTCACTCTGATTGAATCTCAGGGTATCATGTACAACATGTTAAGCACAGACGGCTTATAATTCACCGTTTCAATACACCTGTATTGCGTACCTTTTTGCACTGAATTAATTAAAACTTACAAAAAAGTATTTAAGTACATTAACACCATTTGTAACATTTTATTGATCGATGACTCACTGCTCCTCTTGTCGGCCTTACCTCTCCCCGCACGAGGTATCCAGTTCAACAATGGAACGTTACAAGGTATAATGTGGAGGCGGGAATGGAAAACGGATATACCCTGTTTCTCTCCAGTAAACTTTTCCTGCGCCTGGCATATTATACTACACTATCCTATACTTTCATGAAGTGAGTATCCAAGAGAATTGCCTTTGCAAGCGCAGTGCTAGTTGTGAGGGCGATATTAAAGGGTGGTATGCGCATGTGTTGCAGCTGCCGTACGTGCTCGCCATCGACTACAACAACCACGACGCCATGCTGCCGCCGCAGGTGAACATCTCGAGCCGCGGAGTCATCCCAACGCGCGTTCAGACCTTCAGGTGAGTACGCCCCGCCAGTACCCTTGCCTTTGATTGAGTTCAGAGCCTGTAGCGAAGCTCTGCACAGAGCAATGGCAGCGCTAAAGATCCATGTCTTTCGGTCCAACGCTGTTGTCACCCCTTCTGATAAAGAGGCGTCAATGGTTACTTCATCGCATTAAGCAATTGGCACTTGTAAACGTAACAGAGCAATAGGAGATTAAAATTTGTCAAAGCTCATTTAAAGAAATTGCGACAAATATTCATTATTTGCATTGACAATTACATGCAAGCAAAGTATTTAGTTTCATTTTCAAAAAAACATTACAGAATCGTCCTAAATAACTATACTAATAAATGCTACAAATAGTCATCAAGAACTGGTGGCAGTACGTCATCATGCTATTTCCTAATAAATCATCGGTTTTATAACTATTAAAATCGTCTAAATGATAGACCCCAAAATTTTAAAATCCCAATGCAATTTTGTGAATATAGATGTTATAATTCTACAAATTATGAAATGGAATTTAAAATGGAAATACGAAGTTCATTCAAAAACTACACACTGCCAATGTCAACAAAATAATTTGAGGACGTTTACTTTACACACTATAGTAGTTAGTTGAACGCATCTCGGGGAGCAGAAAACAACGCTAAAACGCTAAAACAGCAAGCAGCTTCAGCTGCCAAACACTTCCTGCCCTTGATAAGCTGCCTCCTCTGTCTTATGCGAATGTTCTCTGCAGCGTTTCTCTGATCCCTCCTCGCCACGTCCAACGCACAATGCCCCCCCCCTTTAAGAGCAGGCGCACAGCCACCCGCACCCTGCAGCAAAATCTTCTGCGAAGGGAAAGAAAAGGAGGAAAGTGCAGGACACGATGGGTAAGGTGGGGCGGGGCGGGGCGGGGCGGGGCGACCTCCGTCGAAGAGTAGTGAGCGCTCTATGAGAGGGCGCGGGGATTTCGCCATGGTACGGCGGGGAGGGAAGGCAAGGGAAATGGGCGGAGCGGGGCGGGGCGGGAAAGGGTGGAGAGGGGCGGGGCGGGAACGGGGAGAGGCAGGGCGGGAAGAGGCGGGAAAAGGCGGGGCGAGGCAAGAAAGGGCGGGACGAGGCGAGAAAGAGCGGGACGGGGTGGGAAAGTGTGGGCGAGGCAGGACGGTGAGGGGCGGGGCGGGGTATACCTCCGTCGCAGAGGAGTATGCGCGCTATGAGGGGGCACGGGATTTCACTGTGGCACGACAGGGAGGGAGGGCAAGGAAAACGGGCGAGAGCAAAGGGGGAAGGGCGAGCGGGGTTCTTATCGCCCCGGAATCACATCGCGGCGACGCCCCCGACCCCGCGTCCCACCCCGCCACGCCCCTCTCGGGTAATCCCGCGTCCGGGAAAAATCGCCCCGAAACACGTCCTCTGAAGGAGCCATTAAAATTTAAACACGTGTAACAGGCGCATCGATTTTTTTTCTGCGGCGCGTGGTCGCCCGGGGCAGAAGGCGGCAGCGGAAAGCGAGGCTTGGGTTGGTGGCGGGGCGGGGCGGGGCGGGGCGGCGGAAGGCGGGGGCCGGCGGGGGCGGGCGAGGACGCCGAGGCGGAGGTATGGGCGGAGATGTGGCACGCGGCTTAAAGAGGAGCTTCGGTGGAATCCTGTCTCGTCTCTTCCCGTCCGACAACTTTGCACCCCTGTGACACAGCTGCCGGCCGAACATTGCGCTAAATCTCCCGTTCGGTCTCTTGGACTGAAGCCAGTTGTTCCCCTCATGGCGCTGCACCAAGCCATACAAAAGCTCCGAGAATGGTGACGTTCATGCAGCCATTTATTTGGTATTTCATTTTCTAACTCCAATCTGAGTAATTTAGTAATCTGAATATCTCACGAAACCAGCCAATTTGAAATACAAAAAGAAGGGCGAGTTTCAAGAAATAATTTTGCAAATACGTATTTACTTCTTTTCATAATAAAAATGCACTATACACAAATCGGCAAAAATTAATATTACTCCATAAGACATCCATAAACAAACTTTTAACATTTAACACCTTAGAAACAGCAAGAAATAAGATTAGAAAAACCGATATGATAAATATTTTACTTCAATGTTCATTGGAATAGTGAAACAAACGAAATGCATTACAAGCACAAGAAATTAATTTAAAATATTCCAAATTGTAACGATATGTTCTCTATAAATACTTCGTTGATGGCCAATTTTATTATATAATATTTCCCTACCGTAAATATTCTAATCGATTAAAACACTTGGAAAGACTAGGAAATGAAATCGAAGTCGTATTATTATGTTGACTCATTAAAAGACGTACTAATATCAAACTGAAAAAAATATTCAAATTTACGTCTTAAGGATTGTGTTTGTATTTTTACATTACTTCGGGCAGAATTACGTTAATTTGATAGTAATCTCGGTATGTCTAAGATAAGTATTAGGTAAGTTAGCTCATTCCTGTTAACTGCCATTTTCGTCCACTCTGCTTTTCTCGTCCCTGTCCTACCCAAATCTTGAGTTTTCTTTCGAAATAAAGCCGAACAAATGAAAAAGGTATAATTTTAAAAATCTGTTCCACCTGACCGAGTGTGAAAAATTGCGAAGTCGTTTCACGGGATTTTCTGTAAAAATCTTCACGTAAGAAAAAACCAACAGAAATTAAAGAAATTCAGACTACATTTCAATAGTACAAGTTTGGCTGAGGAAATTCTAGATACTACACATACATCGGAAGTGCAAATCTTTACAATTAAATAGTGCCCGTAAAAAAAGGTTCGCACAGGTGTTCGGAGCTTCTGATCATCTAAAATGGACGCTCTGTGATTTTTTCGCCGCCCGCGTTCACACGTTGCTCCGGGGCGGGTGACAGGCTCTGAGTGCTTTGACGGGCGCCACCGGCTCTCGGCGCTCGTCTCCATTGGCGACAGCGCCCCCTCCACACCCCCGCCGCAGTCACGCTCACCGCCTCTACCCGCGTCGCGCCGCTTGCCGAGTAATTGCACCGCGAAAAAAAAGACGACTAGGCGGCGCCGCTGGCGCTACTTGCGAGGGCCTTTCGCTCCCAGTAGCCAGCTCACGAGACTTGTCTACGCGCGCCTTAAGAACATACGCCCGCTTGCCCCCGCATGCATGCGCGGAATTTCTAAATCTTGCCTCGAAATCTTGAAACAAACTTTATTAAAACGACACGAATTGAGCATCGCTATTGATGCAGAAATACACGAGGGTTGAAAACAGTAGCAAATTAGTGTGCTTGTCAAAGTATTTCGGAGTTACAGAACTGGAAATACAATGTTTAGGAAGAACGCAATGTTAGTAATACTTTTACAATGTTTATAATCCAACTAAATTCGGGAAAAAATATTTTTATTCACATTCTTTGCAAATGTCGTAAATTATAAATTGTTCAATTTTTAAAGTATGTATGATTTTCAGAAGCATGTCGCATTTCTTGTGTGATGTAGGAAGAACGTGAAAGTAAGGGTGTAAGTCAAATTTCTGTAAGAAGGTGACCGAATAGTACTAACGAGAATGCTTAGCACTCCTACAAATAACTGTCGGTGAGATCGATTCACTGCGAGAACAAGCGACGACCGTCCCTTAGAAACGAATCGTATCTTCACCTCCCAGAATTCGGGTGAGTCAACGCGCGTTCCCAGGGCTCTTCCAGGGTCTCGCTCAGGGCCTGGCCCAGGGACTGGCCATCCCGATTGGGCCCGTCTCTCTCCGGGCGGCGAGCGAGAGCCGTCCGTCTCGGGGGCGGCGCAGTGCGGTGCAGAGGACGCCTGGGGACGGCGCCAGGGCCCGGCCGCAGCGTGGCCAGGGCGAAGGGCGGATGAGGGCCGCGCCGCAGGGAGGAACATATTCAGGTGGAAAACATTCAGTCGGCGCCGCTCCGCACCGCGCCGCGCCGGTCGCACAGGAAATGAGAAGCAGCGCGCGCGGGGAGAAGAGCAGTGAGACGAAAGAACGAACGGGCGGGCGGGGCGGGCGGGCGGGCGGACGCTGGAAGCGGTGGGAGAGTGCGCGGCTGCATGGAGGAATAATCGTAAACGGGGCGGCCCAGCGGAAGAGGCCGGGGCGGGGACGGGGGCGGGGGCGAGCGCACGGGGGCGTGAACCGCGCCCGCAGGGGTGCGAAGAGGGCGGCCCTCGCCGCGATAATTGCGAGGTCCCGCCCCGCGCCCCCCGCCCCGCGCCGCGCCGCGCCGCCCCAATTCAATTACCGGTGGCGCCTGGGCGCGCGGCGACCGCTGGGCAAACGCGAAGGGTTATCGCCCGCCGCGCGCCGCCCCTCCCGCCCTCGCCGCCGCCGTCGCGCGCCGCCGCGCCCGTTGTGCCGCGGGATTGAATGTCAAGCCGCGAGGGCCGCGGGCGGCGCGGAGGCTGAGGCAGTGCGCTGGGAGCGCGTGTGAAGAGAGCTGGGGCGGCTGCGGCAGCAGTGAAGGCGTTGGCGGAGGTGGAGGTGGAGGCGGGGGTGGAGGTGGAGGCGGAGGTGGAGGCGGAGGTGGAGGCGGAGGTGGAGGCTGAGGCGGAGGCTGAGGCGGAGGCTGAGGCGGAGGCTGAGGCGGAGGCTGAGGCTGAGGCGGAGGCGGAGGCGGAGGCGGAGGCGGAGGCGGAGGCGGAGGAGGAGGAGGAGGAGGCGGAAGCGGAGGCGAAGGAGGAGGTAGAGGAGAGTCGGAGGAAGCGGCGGCGTTGGGGGCGGCGTTGGGGGCGGCGTTGGGGGCGGCGTTGGGGGCGGCGTTGGGGGCGGCGTTGGGGGCGGCGTTGGGGGCGGCGTTGGGGGCGGCGTTGGGGGCGGCGTTGGGGGCGGCGTTGGGGGCGGCGTTGGGGGCGGCGTTGGGGGCGGCGTTGGGGGCGGCGTTGGGGGCGGCGTTGGGGGCGGCGTTGGGGGCGGCGTTGGGGGCGGCGTTGGGGGCGGCGTTGGGGGCGGCGTTGGGGGCGGCGTTGGGGGCGGCGTTGGGGGCGGCGTTGGGGGCGGCGTTGGGGCGGCGTTGGGGGCGGCGTTGGGGGCGGCGTTGGGGGCGGCGTTGGGGGCGGCGTTGGGGGCGGCGTTGGGGGCGGCGTTGGGGCGGCGTTGGCGGCGGCGTTGGCGGCGGCGTTGGGGGCGGCGTTGGCGGCGGCGTTGGCGGCGGCGTTGGCGGCGGCGTTGGCGGAGGCGCCAGGGGGGGCGGAGGAGGCGGCGGCGAGCGGAGACGGAGGTGACTGGGAGGACGATGTTGAGCTCTGTGTTTGCCTGAGCGTCGCCGTCGCCGCGTAAGCCCGCGCCATGTCGCCTCGGGGGACGGGCAGATTTTAACGCGTTCTACCCCACGCCCCTCAGGCGGCTCACGGGGCTCCCACGAAGCGAATGGCGCCTTCCTTCGCCTGCCTCCCAGCGCACGCTCCTCTCGGGGGTCATACCTTTCCTCCACATTTATCGTACATCTCTCAACAAGACGTAGCAATTACTTTTTGTATATTACTCATTTTTCACATTGTAAAATTTATCACATTTACCTTGAAAGTTATTTCAAAAGTAAAATATACACCAGTGTAATGTGATGAGCAATAAGATAAAATGTTTCCAAAGGACATAAAAATGAATAGCATGGTTATTGCCCAGCAGGTTATTGATCAATTTATTTCTTGCAAAAGCTCAGTAAGCTTGGGCTTATGGTAAGTAAAATCATAATAGTACGTACGTATTTCGTACTTTTCAGTTGAAAGAAAAAACGTACTTTTTCGATTAGGGAATTGGGAACAGAAAAAAATTCCTGAATCGCAGCGCGAGGAAGTTCCAACGATCTCTCTAATGATATCCAGCAACCCCTGTTTCCTGGTACTATGCAAATGAACACCACGTGTGTCATAGGCGCTTCAGGTCTAGTTCTTTACTTTCGAGTATACTACTAGTAATGTAGAGTTGGATATAAGCTTGCTGCATGAAAAAATGCCGAATTTGTTAATGAACAGGGTTTTTGAATCCCTGATACCAAGAAAGTAAATTTTTCTTGCTCCCGTATGTAGTAATTTACTTTCTCGTGAATGAGGTGTAATTTAAATCCAAATTTTGGGGTTTCTTGAAACAAAAGTGTTATTTTCACAAAACGTCTGCCCTGAAAAACACAATATTCTCAGTTTGAATACTGCAGGGTAAATTTGAACTATTATGTTTCCTGCGATCTGTGAATATTACATACTACTACATTGTCTTTCCAGTTATTTCATTTTTGAGAAAATGAAATAACATTTTTAATGAAATTTCGAGAAATTTTGAGAAATCAACTTGAGAAAATAGAAGTTTATTATTGAAAGTGAGGTTTGAAATGTTTCAATGCTAAGGTAATTTCCAAATATGGGTGCTATGGCAGGAATGTTATTTAAAGTCATAGAGATAAGTAGGTTCAGAGTTTCAAAACGTATTATCGACCATCTGTGCATCAAAATAGTACATTATGAAACGATGAAGTATTAATACCAATTATATCCAGTTTCATACAGAAATTTTTCTACGACTTGTGGTAACTTTTATTACTTGATCTTTTATATCGAATCGTTTCGTGGCTGTTGAAATGCAGTTTTCAGCCAAGGCTCCCTAGCGGACAGCTCCCTACCCTATCCTGCCGCAGGGGCTTTGGTTTAACACTGCTCTAGTCAAATACTTAAAAAGGATATTACGATCCAATTTACTTTAAATAATATTCCACACAAAGATTGCTAATAATGTAATATGTTAAACTGACGAGCATAATGTAATATTAAATGCAATTTTAATGTACACAATCGAACGAATCATTTACTGGAACGATTCTCAATGATTAATTGTCAATACTTTGTTTATAAACTTCTCTGAGATTGGTCAAGAACCTGTATCATAATTTAATCTGTATCGTAATGAGTATCATTATGCAACGGATTGTAGCCTTCAAATGACAGAATTACACAAAGGAGTAGAAAAAGATCAATTTACTTATAGAACGTTTGGAAAGATACTAGATAACACATACTGGGTGTCGTATTTAAACATTTTTATGAAAAATATTTTCTGAAGATAGTTAAATTTTATTGAAGTACATAATTTTCAATATAATTATCATTTTACATAACGTTACAACTCAAGTACGTCTGTGGCATGTTGTAGCATAACGAGTTTCGGTATCACCAAATCCACAAAACGATTTTTCTGTCAAAAAATTGGCACCTCCACCATCATTTCATAACCTTTTTTCAACATAGTAGATACAAGACAGTAGAATCTACAAATTTTTATTTAAATAATCAAAGATGATTCAATTTCTCGTTCCTACACTTCAGTCATGTTTGCCGAAAATTTCATTTTGGAATTCAAACAAGTTTATAAGTTGTTTCTAGTAGTTCCAAAGTTCTCAGGACACCTGTAGGAAACTTGTACTATATATGTAAATGAGAATCGTCCAGCTCATAGAAATAATTGCATGCTTGAAAACCTGCTTTCTAAGAAAGGGCAATGGCACAAAAATAAGGTGCGACGTTAAATTCTCAGAGTTTGGAGCTTCCAAGTCGAGAGCTAAGCGTCCGCGTCTGAGGTTCAAAATGAGCGATTGTGCAGCAGCATCTTGGCTCGGGGAAGCCCCCCCCCCCCTCAAGAACCACTCGACTGCTGGGAGGTTCTGTGGGGACGGAGAACGTCGACGGTTCTTGGGGACGTTGACGGGCTCCTTGGCACGAGTGTATTCCCCTCCCAGTCCACCCCCCCCACTCCCTCACCCTCTCCTCGTCTGTGCTACAAGCCGAATCGGGCGTCGAGCATTCAGCTTTGTGGCGCGTGATTTAGGAAAGGTACTAGATTTACAGCAAGAAGAAGGTGAAAATGGTTAAATTTCCATCTCTAACTCGCGCTCAAATTAATATAAGAACACGGCAAACATTTAAACTTTTTTTTTCAAACAACATTTCGTTTTGTAAGACTGTTTCTGAAAACATACCGAGGCTGCGAAATTTGAAGTGTTTATCCGTGGAAATTCTACAATTAGTACACAAATACGGAACAACCGCCATCTAAATAGATCTATGTAGGTGGCATTGATTAAGCCCCTGAACCCAGGATATTTTGGTTGTTCTACGACACCATAATTTTCTTTCACAAGGATGGCAACACTTATTGTTGCCATTCCTAAGTTAAATTAAGTTCATTTCATTTTCATTTGTATTATCATATTTATAAAAATAAATTTGCAAAAACCTACGAACAGTATTGCCCTGGAACTTATTAAATTTGATGAACTCAAAAGTATATGGAGAAAACCAAATAATGAGTAATATTAGAGGTTGAAATTACATTTGTGTTCTTACGTTCGACTTCTCACATTTACGTTCCTACATGGCAAATAACGATTTTCAAATGAATTTAAACAACAACTTATTCTTATACATTTAACTACAACCTTTTTCACATAAACGTACAAATCAGTCACCTTGTAATGTTTACATACATTCACCTTCAACACTATTAATAGAACATGCACCTTGAAATGCGAATGTTTCTTAATCACATCTCAGGTTTTCTTCTTGAATCAATCTTGTCTATATTTATTTCCAACCACCTTCATCAAAAGGAGATGCTCAGATTTCTGACCCGGGAGATTCGAGAAACTAGAATGGGATTCATATTTCGTACCGAAAACTGGATTTGTCGTACCGAGGTGAGAGAATCTTACAAGTCGTAGAGAAGAAAGAGAACAAGAAGTTTGTAGAAGAGTAACAAACTACTAGACACAAAGAAAATAAAACGTGGGAAACAGTAAAGCTTCGAAAGGAAAACGCCTTCATCTCCGCTTCAGAAGTCGCTGTTTCCTGACATACTGTAGCGAATGCATAGGGGCTGCAGCGGCAAGGCGGGGGGCAGCGGGGGATAGAGTTGGCAGCAGGGGTGGCGTCCGAGGCAACGCTGCACCGCGACCTACGCACGCGCAGCCGCAGACGCCATTTGACTTGGAGATTTATGAAAATTTAATTTGCGATGGAAACCTCCGGGACCTGGCGCCGCAGACGCCGAAGAAGTCGAAAATACAGCAAAAAATCAAGGCAAATCTGGGATTGGTGTTTGGTATTCTCGCGTCAACTTTTTCCTCCTGCGGCGACGCAGCGTGGAGGGTTAGTGAAAGGGGTAGAGAGTTGTGTGGACGTGGCTGGGGGAGACGTGAGGGAAGGGGGAGGGCAGCCGCGGGGCGGAGCGGGGAGGATCGGAGAGGAATGGGGGGAAGCGGGAAGAGCGGCACGTGACGTGGCGGGGAAGGGATGAGGCGTGGTGGGCGGGGCGGAACGGAGTAGAGCGTAGCGGGAAAAGGCGTGGAGGGTCAGAGTATGTGAGAAATGGCGGATATGAGCATGTGGGGGTGTAGCGGGGCGGGGCGGATCATGATGGATGGGGCGGGACGGTGCGGAGCATGTGGTGTATGGCAGGGCGGGCCGGAGCATGTGGGGTGGGGAGGGTGGGGGGGGGAGGGAGGGCCGGGGCGGGGCGGAGCAGGGCGGGGTGGAGCGGGGTGGGGTGGCGCGGGGTGGGGTGGACGCGGGGTGGGGTGGCGCGGGATGGGGCGGAGCCGGTTGGGGAGAGCAGGGCGGGATGGGGATGGGTGGGGGCGGAGCGGAGTGGGTCGGAGTGGAGCGGGACAAGGAGGGGGGAAGGGAGGGGAGGGGGAAGGGGAGGGGGAGGGGAAGGGAGGGAGGGGAAGGGAGGGGAGGGGGGAAGGGGGGAATGTGGAAGGGAGGGGAAGGGGGGAAGGGGGAAGGGAGGGGGTGGGGTGGGGTGTGGGTGGGGTGAGGTGAGGAGGGGCATGCGCGACCGGTCGTGACAGCTGCTCTTGTAAGCGTCGGCAAGAAAAAGCAAGGCTTGCTTGCAGCGCTCCGCAGATATGGAATGCTGCAGAATATAACTGAATGACCTAGAAAAGAAACTCTCTCAAACGTGCAGACGGAATACGAAATGAAAACACAATGAAACCTACTGTAACTGAATTGAGCTGCGTTCTATTAATCCCTACACACATCTGCTTGATTGTAATGCAAAAGGAAGTAATAACGTAGGTCGCCGGATTGCCAAGCTCGAAACATTTTTAATATAAGCACGCTCTGGGACACGATTTAAATGTTGTATTTTCATTTTATAAGAATAACAGTTCTCGCTGGAATCGTGGTATCCGTAATAACAAATATATAATGTCACAATAACAAAAATATTTATGAATGGGAGTTTTCACAGGAAGGGGTTAGAAAATAGACTGTGAAGTTATTTAGTTCACAGTAATGAGTTTTGTCGTTTTTTATAATTTCTATTTAAAACAAGCTACTACTGATCGTATTTCTATGTATTCCTACGACACAAATTATTGCATTGATATTGCCCCTAAAATATACAACATAATTACATCGTTTATCATTTAAAATTCTTAGGAGGTAATATTCTCTAATCGCAATCGTAAGGACTACGTGTGACACGCAATCGTAAGGACACGTGAAGTAAAATAGCATTTAAAGAAGAGTTTATTTTTTTCATTAGACACACAGTAGTAAATAACAAACACAAGAGTAACAACAAGATAACCAAACACGAAGCAAACTCCTTAGACGCCTTATTTAATACCGTTAAACAGATTCTAAAACATATCAACACTCCATGAATTACTCACTGTGGTTGTAGCTTTAAAATAATTGTCTGTTTCTAAGCTTTCATTAATTAATTGAACCTATGCATGTGGCGTGTGACGTGGGCAAGCACAACTAACCGTGATCGTTAAAATGAATTACACGCTGCCAGCGGACAGTACAGACGGCCCCCACGTATAAACTTGGCCATTACCTTATCACTCCACCCCGACAAAATCGAAGCGGCTTCTCTCGAGCAACTCTTCTCGTACGGAAGCTGCTCCAAGGCCCCTCCCGGACGGCGCACAATTACCAGAGGCAAAACTTGCAAGCGGAAGAGCCTTTCCAAGTGCGGAGGCCTATGCATCAGCCAGGCGGCGAAGAGGGGCGCCCTCTGGCGGCCGGGGCTGGCCTGGCGACGACACATGGCCAACGCTCCCGCGTCGCGCCGCCCCACGCCGCCCCGTGCCGCCCCCGCGCCGCCCCGCGCCGCCCCCGCGCCGCCCCCGCGCCGCCCCCGCGCCGCCCCCGCGCCGCCCCCGCGCCGCCCCCGCGCCGCCCCCCGCGCCGCCCCCGCGCCGCCCCCGCGCCGCCCCCGCGCCGCCCCCGCGCCGCCCCCGCGCCGCCCCCGCGCCGCCCCCCGCGCCGCCCCCGCGCCGCCCCCGCGCCGCCCCCGCGCCGCCCCCGCGCCGCCCCCGCGCCGCCCCCGCGCCGCCCCCGCGCCGCCCCCGCGCCGCCCCCGCGCCGCCCCCGCGCCGCCCCCGCGCCGCCCCCGCGCCGCCCCCGCGCCGCCCCCGCGCCGCCCCCGCGCCGCCCCCGCGCCGCCCCCCGCTGCCGCCCCCCGCGCCGCCCCCGCGCCGCCCCCGCGCCGCCCCCGCGCCGCCCCCCGCGCCGCCCCCGCGCCGCCCCCCGCGCCGCCCCCGCGCCGCCCCCGCGCCGCCCCCGCGCCGCCCCCGCGTCGCCCCCGCGCCGGCACCGCGCCGCCCCCGCGCCGCCCCCCGCGCCAGCCCCCGCACCGTCCAGGCCCCGACCCGCCCCACCTCGCGCTGCCCCCTTCACAGACCTCTGGCCACGCGCGCTCCGCCACCGCGCCTCATCGCTCCGGCCCGCCCAGCCCCGCCCCGCCTTCCCGGCGCCATATTTTAAAAGCGCGCGGCCGGGTGGTGGGGTGCGGCGACGAAGGTCGTCCATTAGTCGGCGGCGGCCGGCGTTGGACATTGTCCCGTAATAAAGTGTCGCCCGGGGGGATTGTCGCATTGTGGCGGCCGCGCGGCCTAACGTCGCGCCGCACAAAAGCCGCCGCTGCCGTCGCCGGTGGCGGCGCCACGCGGCGTCAGCGCGCGGTAATTGGAGCGGCGGGGGCGTGGCGGGGTGGGGGCGGCAGGGGTGGCCGGTCGCCCTCGCGGCCGCTGCAAGACAAACAAAACCGCGGCCGCTTCCTCCGCGATGAGCGGTGCCGCCCCCGCGGGCAACGCGAAGGCGAAGAGCCAGAGGGCATCGACTCAAGCGCAAACTCTTGTTCCACATCAAGCCAACATTCAATATTTTGGTCCTATATACCAGGGGTAGCCACCAAGTAATAGCGATCGACCGGTCGATCGCGAGGCCAATATTGGTCGATCGTTGATTGTTCGCAATGTCTAGACTGGATGATTTAAAAAATAAAAAAATAGTTTTGAATATATATTTTTCTGATCTACCGATACCTCGCTGGAATGCATCTTATACTGAAACTGTATAAACATATTATGCATTTCACAACCCTTCTTCTCCTTAGACTACGCCTGTGACAACAAGTCGATCGCGGCACATTTTTAAGATAAAAGTAGATCTATACACAGAAAAGTTGGACACCCCTGCAATATACAATTTTACATCAATGTTACGCATGGTCCTGAGTTTTGCACCATCTACTTTAAAAACCTCATTTACGAGGCTGGTTGAACACATCTCCATAATTTTTTTTTCAATCCGTTTTAGATCAGCAGTTTCAAGCTAGTAAATTTCCCCAAACATGAAATCCGATGTCGTATTATTCGGCGAAAGTAAATGTTCAAAAAATTGTAATTTTTAAAAACCACTTGCTATTTTAGATAAATTAACGACTGAAATGTGAACCGAGAGGTAAACGCAACTGGAGAATTTGCAAATTCTATTTTTTCTTTCATTTTTCGAGTTCTGCGGCTTTTTTTTAATGTACTGGTATGTCCGTATGCGATTTTTGGTATTTCACAATTCGGTCGTTCATTGTCATGCATTCGTTTCTGTGATTAACTTGGGGTACATAGAGAACACGATTTTCACGTGTACCATTGAAGCGGCGAATGTGGATTTGAACTTGAGATGGTAGGACTCTATCCCTCAATTTTTATTTGGGCAAATGGATTGAAGAAAATGTCAAGAGAGAATCAATATTCGCGGAAAAAGTGTTGCATTCCTGTTCCTTTTCTTGAATCAATCGTGTGACATTTCCGAATCCGTTCCGCTCATGTTCACTGACTCTACCAAACGCGTAGAACTGTTGGCAAAGTTACTCCTAAACTTGAACAATCTGCAGCGACAAAAATATGGCACGTAGCTGGTAATTTCTTTTACAATGATAAAAAGACTTTGCATCCTACTTGAGAAATGATTTAACTTGAATGTTTTAAAATGCACACATTAAATCGTAGGTTTAATTAAATCATTTTAATTTATTTTCTTAAAACGTTTTTAATAAAGCATCATTCACAAAAATTTCAACTCTAGTGCATTTCGTTAAACTTTGTATTGCATGATATTTATCACCAAGCTACTTCCTCGTACGCCCTGCGAAGGGAGTACGGCATTCTACAATTGCTTAACCATTGTTGTACGATATTGTCGTATACAATGGGACAGTGACAACGCGTCTCCCAAGACTAATGTAAGTAGAATTAGAAATTGTATTTGAAAAATTCTGAATAAATACAAGCAGTTGCTGCAGTCCGTGAAAAAAGATTCTCCGTTCTTCCACAAGAGCAACCCTAGAATAAGTGAATCTTCTCCCACAGTGGTATTGTTACTGTTCGAGTCAATTTTACTTTGGACTCATACTAAAGCGTTTTGATTCACATAACGAGAAATACGATGCCTATAACTGTCGTTTAAAAAAAATCCCCATTGAGTAAACCAGTGATGTCAAGGTCTTCTACTGGTAGCTGCGGCACGAGTCGTGGCACCGTAGCATGACACGAGCTTCTCTGTGCAACTAGCGTCGGGAAAGGGAACAATCAGTTACCCCGCCGTTTTACAATAGGGATGGCATTGTCTCTGGTGGCGGGGTGATGAACTGCGTGGAGGAGCGATTTCGTCGTGGCACTCGTGCCACGGACTCCCGCTCGAGGCATCGACCTTGACAACAGTGGAGTAAACGATGCGAAAATGTACTGGTGCAGAAGCAGGCCCCCAGCGACGCAAGAGCGTGGTGTGGGCGCTGCACGTGATCGCGGCACAATGACACTCAGCAAATGCAAATACCCTTCTTTTCATTACGGTTGTTAAAAGCAAAACATTAACAGCGTTCACACCACCTATCAAATTATGATGCGGATGCTCGTTACACATACGTCACTGTTTTGCGAATAAGTAAACAATGGACCCTCACGCGAGAAAAAGGTCATGAGCAAACACGCGCTGTGGTGGGATGTGTTAAATGTTGCGAACGCGCGGTAGCAGCGCGCGCGGCGGACGCTACTCGAACTTCCACACATCTCTCTAGGACCACTTCACCTTCCGGGCAACAAGAACAAGCACAAGTAAACTACATATTAATATTAGCAATTATTACTAACAAAATACTAGTATTTCCTACGAGTATTGTTTAGACATCAATAAGTAAAGAGTAATTAAAACCAAATACTACTCAAGTACAAACACATATTCAATGTAATTAAAATAAGGGTGTGTTGGTTTCAGAAATAAAACAGTATAATGTGAATAGAGTAACTACTGTCATAATAACTAAAGCTACTCGCGTGACGTTTGGTATGGATATTGAATCCACAGATGACCTCGAGGGTTGTTAGAAGGTTTATTCGAAAGCTCGGTAAGCGGTTTCATTTCTTCACAGAATGTCGATGTTGGTGGATTTTCTATTTTAATATGAAATATATAGTTGAAACAGCATCCATCGTATTCAAAGAGGAAAAATATAATGCTTAAGGAAGAAAGAAAGTATTGATCTTCATATCAAAAGATATGGGGGCTCCGGTTTGAGACAACTAGTCTTCTTGGGGTTGAGTTGATATTTTCTCGTTAAATACACTCTGTGTGTATTTTGTTTTCGCGAAAAGGCATTTTATTGCTTTGCATCGCATCGCATTTCGCAGTTTATTGCTTTTCGTACCACAATGAATTTAGAGGAACATGTTTGCCAGATATTCTACAATATTTTGGAACGTGTACTATATAAAAATTGAAAGCGTAATTTTCTGAAGTTTTTCATGGATAATTTATGATAAACCAGTGCAGTACAGTGCAGTGAATGTCGAACTCCGTATGGAAGGCAATAACAAGGAATAACGTTTCAATAAAAAATAAGAATATAGAATTTCTGTTCTCCTTTCGCAGAGTGCATCTTCAGTGTGCGTGATGGAGTTCTCAGAGCGAACATCCCGCTGAATTCCATCAGACTGCAAGGGTGTCGGAAAAGTCGCCTCTCGCCTTCTGTGGGGAGCGTACGCTGTGTGGAGGGCCGCGGCGGCAGGCGGTTATGAAAACGCGGAATAACACAGCGCGTCAACAAGTGCCGTTCAAACAGCGCGCGCAAACACTGCGTAATTAGCTCGCCGTGGGAGAGGAGGGGCGGGACAGAGGCTCGTGGTCAATAGTTGCACACGCGCGATCATCCGCTGCATTGCATTGCGCTCCGCCCCGATATTATGAATCGCTTCCAACGTTTCAATCGCCGTGAAATCGCAATCGTCATTCTTCCCCAAGCACGCGGTGTCGCTGGCAACGCTTTGACACATGAAAGTGCAAAGAGTTATACAGATATTTTTGTCCAACCACGTTGTTTATAAAATACTTTTCGCCTTCACTGTAAAATGTGCATCACCATCCAAATACTTTATACAATTCTTTACACAATACTGAAACTACTAATGAGACGCTTGTTTAGTGCACATATTGTAATTAAAATCATATTTTATATCAAATTTTATAAAATTCTCTTATAACAAATTTTCTATTGTAATTTGCAGAATATTTTTAGAAATTACTTCAATTGGGTCATACCAATACGCTTTAAAGAGATAATTGAAATGATTTGCATAATTGTTCGTGTAGCTCACACTTCTAGCAATGAACTATAATTGCAATTATTTTTCTTGAACTTGTCATTTTTAACAGAATCCGCCACTGCACTGTCCCACTGCTCAAAACAAATCAAAGACGAATAACAAAATGAACTTAAATATTTGATTTCAACATGCGAAGCGAATCTCAGTATTATGCAGAATTGCTTGGAAACAATGAGTTAACTATTTTTCACAAAAGTTTTATTATGCATTATTGTCAACATTTTACTCAATACTAACATTAAACAGTAATTACACGCCATTTTACAAACTTATCCTGATCCATAGGAACTAACGTTTAGCATTTTCTTCTTGCAACCCACGGACATTTGTATTACATCGATGATGGTAAGTAAGGGAAATTAAAATCTAGAATAATTAAAGTTGATATAATAATTTATCATGGAAGAGATGCGCTTGATTAATTTAGTATCGTTTGATTTAATGTATTTAATACATCAAAATTGCAAAATATTTGTAACCTAAAACCATGCTGCCCAGTGACTGCAAATACGCAAGTATTCGGCAAGTTGTACAAGTGAGTGATCCGACTCCTCCGTTGACTCGTGTCAATATTCCGGTTCGCATCGGCACACGTCGCCTCAAACGCCAGAAGCGTCACAGCTGGCGACTTCGGGCCGTAATTGAGGGCTACACCGACAGGCGTGTTCCGCGGCAACCCTCGCTTTGCCCCAGCGGCTCGACGAGGACCGCGCGACCTCCAGGCGAGACGGAGAGGAGCGAAGCGGAGTGGAGTGGCTGAAGGTACCGCGAGGTTCGGCGGGGGCGGCCGGGAGGGCGGGGCGTGTGTTGTGGTCCGGCAGAGTCCGCATTCAAACGCACAACTCGTCCTCTCGCCCGCCCCCTGCCCCGCCCTTCTCCTCCCGTGCTCCATCCATTAGCAACATCAGGCACTTGCCACAACAGTCGGCGCGTGGAAAGCATGCTCGTCGATTCCTCGCCCTCCCGCCCACGCACGCACGCATGCGCACACACAAAGCTCCAGCAGCAGAAGCGAGAGACTCACCACACAGTCTGCGCCGCCGCCGCCGATCAGACGAACAGCCCCTGCCTCGCGCAGTTGCACGCAGCTGCCACATGTTGGGTCCACTTTCCACCAGAATCCTCCTACTCCCACGCAGAATTCAACAAGCAATATCAAGAGCTGTTTGTTAATACTTGTTTTGTCTGGTCGATTATGAAAACATAAACTTCTTCTCACAACTCTGTCTACGAACACAAAGGCGTTGCCTTATTATGTTGGCACGTTTCCAGACATTCCTTCATCAAAACTAAATTTTATATAAAATGAAATTAATTAGTAATGATCAAATCCACTAATAAGTACCCACTAATATGTCTTCCTTAATTCTAGTAATAATGCTTGAAAGTAATCATCTTCACTGTTAGTACGTCACACGTTATGTTCTCATTCAATAGCGGTAATATAATAATAATAATAATAATAATAATAATAATAATAATAATAATAAAAACAGCTCTCGATTTAACTTCATCAAATTAACTAAATCTTAAGTAGAACGCGCACTGATACTTATTAGCACAGTCCCTATTTCCAGGCGATTAAACTTGTCACTCGCGAGAAGCGCAGACGAACTAACGGCTCCTACCATCGCCAAAGTCCAAATGAACTCTCAAAGCCGATTGCTACTTGCTTGACCAATCAGCTTGCACTACGTTTTCTACGTCACTACTGGAAGCTCAGGAGCGTATACCTGGGCTGTTCCAAAACTGGGCTGCGAATACGAATGACATTGGAGGTTGCAGCACGGCACTTACAAGGAAGCCAAAAGAAATGCATTTTCCACAAGGTGATATTTCTAGCTGGCTGTTGAAATGGAATGGGTTCACCTTCGAAATACCGCTAATTATTATCTGGTAAGAAGGCATACAGAAGACAGAGGTTGAATGAAATAGCAGAATTGATAGCTAAAATTCAACAAAGCTCCACAAATATTTGTCTCAAATGCAGCTACAAAGAGTATCACGCATAAAATATGTATCTAGTATATTATAGACATTCCCAATTTTTAAACCGTTAATGATCAGCAAATATCGCTTAATGATACTTAATGGTTACGATACAAAATTGAGAGAACGTGTTACTCCTGTTTTAATAGTGACGTAAGAGGACATTCATTTAACCAATATTTTATATTAATTTGAGGCGAGAAACTATCGTAATATATTTTATACACTGAAATTAAAAATTAATTTTAAATGAAACTTAAATAATTTTCCATTTACAATTGGAAGAGAAAAATGTAAAGAACAATAAAAAGTAATTTTGCATGAAACGTTTAACAATGAGAACAGGGCTCATTCAAAATATACGTAGACAATAATAAGTTTTATCTCCTATTCCTCTTTTACGCAAATTCGTAACAAATATTTGTATGTACTTTTCCAATGGGAGGTTACATCGTAAGCCCCCTTTTTATTTCTGAATTATAAAAACGTTCTATCAATTGAATTATAACTAACCGGAGTTTAAAGGAAAGAAAATAATTAACTTACTGTAACGTATTATTTCCTTGAAAGGGTTTTCATTAAAAAAATCCTGTGTGTTTTACCAAATTGACTTCTGAAGATTCACCTCGTTTTGAGTGTACGTACTAGACTTTTCAATTTTGAGTGTACGTACTACGTACACTTTTCAATTACTTCTCTCCTCTGCATCGTACAATTTCATAACAACACCCTCCCTAATAGCGTGTGTACGTACGGATGACACCACCGTGATGAAAACACGAAATTTATCGCCACGCGCGTAGCACAGGCCACGCGATCCTTCTGCGCGTCACCTCCAACGGCGGAAGTTGAGTATTTCATGGAGTAAAGAGCGCGCCGCAGAAAGTGCGAGTAACCAGGGAGAACGCCTCGCGGGGCGCAGCTGTGCATCACGCGCATTGCCGTTACTCCTCGCCCGCCCCGCCTGCCTCCAAGCCAGAAGTGGGGAAGGGGAGAGGCGAGGAGGGAGGTGTGCGGTGGAATGGCATGCTGGCTTGGGGCAAGGAGGGGAGGGGAAACTCCCGCCCCGGCGAGCCTTGGCCTTCGGATAAAGGGGCGCGCCCACGCAACCCCACGCCACAAGCGCACGGTTTGAATGCTGCTGGTTGGACCAGACCCTTTCACTACCAATGAGACATGTACGTCCCGCTGGGTTATGTAGCTACTGATGGGGAAAACTAGTCTTTAATAATGCTATGCCGATGTCCCATTGTTATTTCTGATCAAATCGATCAAAGTTGTGCTGTATATTACGTTCTTTTGCACCTAAAAAAATAAAAGAATTGACTAAGCTTCTAGTTTGAAACATATGGCTTATTTTATTACAAAGAAAATAAAAATTCCAATGAAAATTAAAATTGGCAATGAAGGTTAAAGAGATTCACATCCTCAAGTTACGTTTGTCAATACGTTAACAATCATTCGTTTATCAATACGACGCTTAATTTCTTAGGAAATTTATCCTTGGAGACGAATTGTCATTTTCTTTCGTGATGCCATTCCCTTGGCGAGAAAGGATTAGTGAGTAAAGGAATTGTAGTGAAAAATAGTAGTGAATAAAAATTAGAATTTAATCAAATGCCCTTATTTGTAAAATACAAAGTTATATACAATAGAATACATTGCATTTAATAAATTATTTTAAGGATTCGACATTGAGGTGATTCAAGAATGAAACCGTATATTTCAAGAAAGAGGGTACGTTCAATATGTAATTTTTATTATTAACTAGGTCCATATCCCTCCCAAATATATGTAGTTCCAACAATATAAAAAATTCTGATTGAGGATAGATTTAAAGAGAAGGCTGTCGTTCAAAAGTAAATGAAAATTTGTTATCAGACACCATCATGGAACCTCGTTTTTTACACCCCTACACATTCCATCAAAACTCAATCCTTTCATCTGGAGAATCCAGCAGAGCAAACGTCTACAATTCCGCGGGGACGAGGCAAACGACAAACCGATCATGTTACAGCAAACAAACGACGAAGTAGTCGAGATATTCGTGTCACGGGCGTGCGTTGACAGGCGCAGTCGCTGCCGAAGAGACGAGATGGCATCTCATATTCGGCGGAGGCGACGCAAAGTGGAGGCGGCGGCGCGGAGCGCCACGAGTTCGACAGCTGCGCCGGAGCGGGGGTGGGGGCGGGAAGGGGGAAGGGGAGGGGAGAGAGACAGGGAGTGGGCGGGGCTGTCAGCGATCGCCTGAGGGGCGACGGCTGTCACCGCCGCACCGACGCGGATTGAGTTGCCTTGTAAACGTCGGCGCCAACGGAAGGTGCCTGCACTGCCTGCAACAACACACGCGGAGTTCCCTCAATGCACAAACCTAAAGGACAGTGTCTTGGCAAAATAATACTCCCATTTTGTTTCACTTAAAAAAATATGTATGTGTTTACACCGATCTGGGTTTTTTTTCTCTTGATTTCTATTCTTCCTATTCAACCTCAATGTTTTCTAGACTTTTAATTACAATTAATTAAATTATTTATACAGTAATAATGGATGACAATGGGAGTGATCTTTAGGGCTATTAACTATCATCTATGAGAGATGTGTTTATATATTTTTCAAAATGAATGTTATCTTTTGGTTTTAATTTATATAATATTCCTTAAATATTGTATTCCTTGTATTCATTGAACATTCAAATTCTGCTTCAAAATTTTAGCAGCGCAAGAAATAAATTAAAATATCGTGAAGGGAAAAATTAATATTCTCTAAAATGATGGAAAGCCTCTGGTTAAAAAACAATTACTTTACTGTAGATTGTGCTTCAATAAAATATTACTATTGGTTGAATAACAATTTATTAAAAATTAAATCACACAAGGCTATCAGTTCTGCTATTTCATTCAACCTCTGTCTTCTGTGTGCCTTCTCACCAGATAATAGTTAGCGGTATTTCGAAGGTGAACCCATTCCATTGTTTTAATTATTCTTTCCACTCTCATCTTAAGATTATTTGAGATGATTACTGAAAAAGAACTGAAATGCTCGTATGGCATTGGTACTCTAACAAAAGAAACCATTCAAATAAAGTAGGGAAGACTGTTGTTTTTGCTCCTTAGTAATTAACATGATAGTTGAATGAGCTATCGAATAGAATATTTCCAAATTTATTCAACTAGTGTACCAAAACAAACAATTTGCATTGAGTTCCATAGGCGAGTTCGGTAAAAATAGTCACAAGTCTACACTTCTGCTGCCACGCGGCAGAACATGTGAAACACCAGAATGGTCACATTTTTTCTTCTACACACTATGTTTCCAGTGGGAATTTCCTAAATTGTTACCGAACCCGGTCGCATTGTCCGTGTTTCGTCTGATTGCTTCGCACGGTTCCAACCCGCCGCTGGCCTCTGCTCGTGAATCGCGCGAATGCCAAGAAGGGGGCCTACACGAGCGCTGGGCGCGGCGTGGGAGCGAGGCATCGACGCGCTCATCCGAATTTATGGAGCCCCCTCCCCTCCCTTCCCCTCCCGCGCACCCACGCTCCGCGTAAAAAGCGGCGCTGCGCGGATTATCCGGCCAACTTAGCAGCGTCAGAGCGCCCGCCCCGCCGGCGTCCGGCCCGCCTCACGCCACTGAGCACCGGTAACCGCTTTGCAAAAATGACTGCCCCGCGGGACGATGAAGAAACACTGACATCGCGGGGCAACTCATAAGGAAAATTTCGAACTTCTGACTTTCAGGTCTCGGGGACAGCTCATCTGGTTTTAGTTCACACTGCGACTTACCGTAATATACGTTTAAAATAAGTTTAACTTGAAAAATCAAAGTTCTAGGAAATTCATTGTAATTAGACCATAGAATACGCATTGCGTATTTTTTCTATGTATTAAAAAAATTAATGAAGTTATGTAATTACTATGATGTCTAAGATTATCGTGAACAGCAAATGCTACAATAATGCAAATGCTCATTACAATATTAAACAAGATAAACTATTATAAGTGAATTCATTGCTATGTTTATTACGAGTCGGATTACAGCGTTGAAGGTTGCAATGTAAGATGTATTCACTTTGACAAGTATCTGAGGAATCATATATTTTTACTTTCACGCCTTACTTAGTAAGAAGAGAAAGTATTATAATCGTGCACCAAAAATCAACGATTTTTCGTCAGAAAAACTCTTATTGCGAGCCATGACAAACAAAAAGAGGGAAAATCTCCTTCCTGCGTGTAGTAAATTACTTCCTTTAACAGGATGTGTAGACAAAATCCGTGTTTTGTGCTTCTTGAATACCAAAAAAATGTATTGCCGGCAAAACGACTGTCAGTATGTGTGTGACGAACGCTAGCGCGTACACAATTCAGGCGATATTCTCCAAAAATGATATTCCCCAATCGATCTAAATAAACTCGAGGCCCTGCGAGTTTGATGCGGATTGATTTTGGGGTGTACTTCTACTTGAAGGCTCACTTTCAAAATTTTCTCAAAACTGGCTCCAATTTGTTTTATTAAACGTTGTTCTCGGAAAGCATAAATGAAAAAAAAATGTTTCATTTTTGTTGAACTCTCGGAAAATACATTTCAGAATGTATCACGTATTTTCCAAAACTCTTCACCAAGAATATCTTACCTTATCTTACCTTTACTTTTCGCTCTTATTCAGCACCGTTGATTCAAGACTATGAACCCTGACTATGGACCCTGACTATGAACAAATTTATAGGAGGGCACTAATAGTTCACAAAGGGAGTGGCAGTCAAGAGTAATGTGTCGCAGAGTTACATGGGTGTGCAGTGAAAATAGTTTATTGAAGAAAATACGAGCATGAACTTATTTTCATGTGCACGGAAGATCAATAGGGGAGAAATCGCAGGGCTTGCTTACGAGGGTTTGAAGTCCTGTTGCAGACAGGTTTGTTCATACTCTACGGGGGTGACGGAATTACATTGCTGCAAGGCGTTCCGCTTGCTCACTTCTCTACTCGCTCGAGCTATTCATTCTCGAGAGCCGTAAACTCGAGCGTCTTGCGCTCGCCAGCAACGGGATGTTCACAGGTCCGAGCAATGGCCCTGAGGGCGTTGCTTCGCCTCTTGAGGACTGAGGTGACAAGTCATATACGTGAACGTTGGGGAACTACGTACGCAGTAAACACGAGGAACCTTTCAGGCTAATACTCCGTTTTATTTTAGTTAAATTTACTGTATATAAAATTCAGTAGAAGTTAATGTGTATGTAAATTATGTTATGCAAGTATATTCATGTAATTCATGTATAGTATATGCATGTAATTAACTTATGTTATGCAGATATCTTTTCGAAATTATGGATCACAAGAATGGCATTAATTCTTTCCGAAACAATATTGTTTTTTTTCCTAAATAATGTTTATCAGCTGCACTTACGGAATACTTTTACTTACTGAATTTTCAGCAGCAATTCAATGTTCTCTCTACTTCTTCCAGAATAAAATAAACCACTTTTCATTCTCACTTTTTCACGATTTGAACTCCTTGTTAAATGTTTCAACTTCGAAGCATCTCTTAAATTTATGTTCTATACTTCAAATCGTGATACCATTGGCGAAGCTACTAGTACCAAGCGTCAGGCGCTCAGGTATCTCTGCAAAGCACTTTTAGCTCATGACATGATAAGGGAAAGGAACGCCATGGCACTGAAAATCGTCTCGTGCAGGATTCCTATCTACACTGCTTCTATTGATGAGTGTTACGAGCCAAAAAAAATTAAGAGGCTAAAGTAATTAAGTTCTGAAGTTTAACTTGAGGTTTAGAGTACTTATAACGCGGGCCCTCTTCTCTGGACTGACATATCTCTCCCAAGCCAGACTATCACTTCAATGGCAAAAAGGCAGCTAGGAGTATCACAGAATGCTAGTGTAAACTGCTGTTATTCTCTTCGTGGCGTCCCAAATGCGTTTCGTAAAGCAAATATTTGTGTTTATTTCCTTCGTTATGATGCTCCCGCGCCGGGAGCAGCCAATGATAATGCCAACCCTTTTCGCGGCGCGCTGTCGCCTCGCGCGTAAACCCGAAAATATCGCGCGCGCTTATAGAGATCCCGCGCACGCCCCGTGGCGGTCGAGCCATTTTACAGCGCCCCAATAAGCTGCGGAGGCTCAAAATTCTATTGGTGAAGCGGCGCGGCGAGGCGCGGCGGCCGGCGGATACCAGCGGCGATGTCCCGCGAGTCATTAACAAGACTAATGACAACAGGGCAGCGGCCCCTCATTGTTATTGTATCGGCCCGCTATTGTTTGCGGGCGGGTGGGCGGGCGCGCCGGGCGGAGGGCGAATCGCGTATCCTTTTCAGGAGGAGCTTTTAGCCTAACGATAATTCGGCCGTGCTAACGGCCCGCCCGACAGCGCCGCGAGGCACGGGAGGGGAGGGGAGGGGCGGGGTGGGGTGGAGAGGCCCTCGAGGAGAGAGCAATTAACGACGCCCGCCCCCGCCCACCCCGCCCACCTCGCCGCGCCCGAGCGCGTAGCCTGCGCTCTCCCGTAGCCCCGCCTCGCCACGCGCGGACACATAAGGGCCATTGCGGACGATCGGATCAGATGGGAGCACCGCACCGCACAATTGAAGCGAATGTAATTACATTCGCAACTTTCAATGCGACATGTTTCTGGTATTTCCTACCAGCATTGCCAGGGAAGCAATGGGTCCGTATCGTATGATGTATCAACTACTCTTTATGTTGCAGGTATAATTACCAAATGCTTCCGAACAGATGTACTAAATGACTAATCTGTCCTGCCCACGAACAGAGTCGATCATCAATTCTTCAAATCAACACATACCATCGTCAATGATTACAGTCACCGTTTCCATTAATCACTTCTTCCCTGATTCTAGCAACCTGCTTGCCATTCCCAAAATATTTAAAGAAATGAATTCGTATTACCTATTTATCTTGCTATAAATATTCCTGTACAAAACTGCGTACGTACTACAGGGGTTCTTAGTGATATGACGAGTAAATTCTATTGCATATTACAATTGTAGCATAAGTCAAAATTTCAGTTATTGTGTAAATACTAGAGAAGTATTGAATATTATCGAGAAATCTTCTCAAAAGTATCGTCAGACAGCAGTTTATTGGAATCGCATCGCTGTTCATTAAATGTCTACTCTTCATTGAATACTTCACATATTCTCCAAAAGTTTCTTTTCTGAACCACGTTCCCGTAACAGTGAATTAGACAAGTGGTGCAGCTGAATGTAATACTGATATAGCAGAATGAGTGGTAGAGGGAAGCAAAACTGCGAGCGATAAAATCTAGTTCTTTTTTTACCACATTCCATACGAATCCAGCAAAGATGAAGTGATGGTGGCCGTTTTGAAACTGCAATTTAGGCGATATGTTGCATCGGTCTTTGTTACTTTTTTGGTCAGCTACAATGCAAGATCAAACGTTGCGACATTAGAGAATTAACAAAATACACCATATCCACGAGGATTTGAATCGCGGTCTGGTCGTTGGATTAGCAATCGTTGCAAGATCACCTCCTGGCTGTAAGGCTATCAGACTGACGGAATCCTTCCCATTGATGTTCGGGATGCGCGGCACCGCCTGATTGCCTCAGTGCCACGCGCGCCCTCACCGACTGTGCCCTTCCCCTTGGGCTGCCCTCAGGGGGCTGCTGCTGGAAAGGGCACGGCACGGGCACGGCAGAGAGCCGACAGCAACCTCGGAAAGTAATGCTTCCTTAATTGAAGGAGAAAAATGAGGTATATTACTAATTTGCAACGGGCACAGAAAATGAAAGAAAGCTATGCAACGTGTGGCCACGCGAGATATGCTTGCGATATTTTAAGATGCCCCCAAAACTAAGGGAACATCGAGTAGTTCCGCCTATTCTCAGTAAGTGCTTATCAACCGATGCGTCATCGAGGCTCTAAGCAAGATATAACTTGCCATGAAATATTTCCTGTTCCCGTGTTGGATTATCGAACACCAACACTTTTGATATTGTTGTTATGTAAAGAGCTGTTGTACTATGACATTAAAGAATTCCTGAAGATGTGAATATTTTGTTAAAGTATTTAATTCATTGCAGTGTCATATGAGAGTATTTTATTTATTGCTCCTAAAGCGGCTACCTTTCGGAAAACCATTTTGTATCGTTGGTTTTCTTTAGCAGCGCTTTGGCTGATGGAGGCCAATAATAATATTATTAATAATAATAATAATAATAATAATAATAATAATAATTACACGATATTGTTGGATCTGCTCCTTAGGTGTAAAAAACCTGGAGTAGGTTTTACATTCAGCCGACTCACAACCTCTTTAGTCGTGATGTAGTGGAAAAATAATAATAATATCATGGGAAGACTAATGTTAGGATTTTGTCTGTCTGTTCTGGCTCAACAGCCTCAGACAAGGCCAAGGCCTACCAGCGGCGTCCCGGCCTCGCGGCCATGGGTTAAGGGGTACGTGTGGTTAGCATATAGCCATCCCTACAGCAACAGATACTAGAACATTGCAAGGAAAGTGCACACTTTGATCTGCCCAATCGGGAATCGAACGCGGGTTCCCGTCATGGAAAGCGAGCACACTAACCAGCGAGCTATCCGTGGGGGCAATGTTAGGATTACTTTTAGGAAATTAAAATTGACTGGAGACTGGAAGAAAAATGGGAATTGACAGGCAGAGAAGAGACTAAAAATTAAAAAAAAATATCTGACAATGAAACTTTAAAAAAATGCATTGAAACGTGTCTGAGGCCATGCCAACCGCCTCCGTCTGCTGTCCACGTCAAGCAGCGGAGAGCGCCGTCAACAGCGCGAGGGACGAGCGTACGCCTGCCCGTCCAGCCCACGCCATCTGCTGCAGACGCCCTTCCCTCCCTCTTCCACCACCACCACCCCCGCTACATCTGCCGAGTCAACAGGCTCCTCCTCGTACCTGGTGCGCCGTGGCGTAATTGCCCGACTGCCGCCAACTTGGGAGCGCCCGGCGCGGCGCTTCGCCCGGCGCCTGGGACGGGCAGCTTCCGCAGCGCGGCGCGGCGCGGCGCGGCGCGGCGCGGCGCGGCGCGGCGCTAAACCGATAACCAGAAGCGGGGGCTCATGAGAGAGAGGTCGAGGAGGCGATTCCAAGTTGCCACCTGCGCGGAAGGAGCGCCGCTCGGCCCCGAGCCGCTAAAGCTCTGCGCGCCCGCCCACGCATTCAGAGCAGCTCGCCCAGCGCTCGCCCTACTTCCCGTGGCAAACTTTCAAGTCATAACCCAATAGTACATGGAGTGGCCTTGCGAATATTTTCGAAATTTTCTTTAAAATTTTGAGCTTCTGTACTACTTTCGTGGTGTGAAACTCAAAAGGCGATTAGTTTACCTCCTTCTGATTGATAGATCCATTGTCACGAAAGCTCGAAGGTCTTGAGCCCGAGGGCTTTTTATCGCCAAAGTTCATTAGAACCAGTTAACGCACGTGGTACATACATTATTTTATTTTTTACCTAATTTTAATGATTTAGATTTATTTATTTACTAATTAGCTAGTTGTTAACTTGACTCGGTTTGTCTTTTCGTATTTCTCTCCCATCATTTCCTACATAGGAGAACATGTTAGCATCATTCAATTGTTTTCATATTTCCCTCGTAACCAAGATCTTCTCGATCCAGGTACGCTATGCAGTGTATATCGAGCTCTTTATCGAAAGCAATAACAAGCAATAACGTATCAGTAGAAAATAAATTAAATTCATCGATTAACTTCGACAGAATAATTAGGAATTGTTTCCTTCTCTTAAAAAACAACATTCAATTAATTTTTATAGAAAATTTTAAAATAACATTACCATAACATTATATGTAAATTTTAAAACAAAATTTAACTCAAGGCAACATCATTTCGACAATAATATGTTTTCATACATTTAAACTTTGCCATGCAGTTTACATGTGCAGAATACCCCAGATTAACTTGTTCAATGAATTTCGTATGCTGTGGTAAATGTAGGGAATTTGCCCTGTCCCACTGCCACTCATTCAACAGATTAAAGAGATCAGCGGTTAACCAGTACTATACTGTGCACTTTGCTCTCTGCATTTCTGATCGATGTAATCGTAATGTAGAGAAAGGAAGAATAAAAAGTTAAATAAGTGTTTAACTAATCAAGTAAGTATTAAATATAATAATTATATTTTCGTTGAATTTGTTGTTCATGTTTGATGATTCGTTCTTGTGATCGTTCTTATGATTACTTTCTCTATTTATTGTGATTTCATCAGTTAAAAAGGTTTAACTCATTAATGGGAGGAATGGCGTATGAAGGAAGAAAAGGAGGAATATTTTCAATAAATATAAAATTTATGAAAACAAGCGAAACATTTTGATCGCCGAAATACGAGGTGATCGAAACCATATTAGAAACAAAGCACATAAAGAATATATTCATCAGGTAGTATCAATTTCTTTGAGATACACTGTTGTAAGTTATGCAGTTCATCGGGATCGAAGGCGATCAAATTCTTTTGCCTCGGAATACGATTTCACTGTGGAATAGATTGATTTACACCGTTAAAACAAAACTTCGTAAATAACTGAGTACCCTTAACCTATGAAAGGAAAGTTGAATATAACATCCATTCACTGAAGAGAGTCTGCTCTAGTTTCTGCTAAGAATTAAGATTGACGTTAATATCAAGTGAGATCATTTATAATATCAAGCCGATATGTTCCGAATAAGCGTTGAAAAGTGAAAAAAAAAAGAGCAGTATTCTACATCGACGCCAAAATTTCCGGTTTTGTCATCATTGATGTTACATGTGTAGGCACTGCGTCCCTGTGACGGGTATGCAATGCACGTATTTGCAGCGAATGTCACCGCGAAGACTCGAATGTAAGACGCGCTTTCACTCCCTCACGTCCGTCAGCGGCACGGGGCGAGGCAGGGCCCTCGGCCGCACGTGGCTGGCCGAGCCCCAGAGCGCACGTGGCGGGGCGGCGCCCGTGCGGCCGCGCACTAACCCTAGCGCCGCCCGCGCCGGAAGCGTGTAATTAGAGCGAGGGCGGGGCGGGGCGGGGCGGGGGCGGAGCGACCACGCGAGCGGGGCCCGCGGGCGCTATCTCCCAAATTGGCCGCGTTCGGCGCCGGGCGCAGTCGGCGGCGGAGACAGATCGCCGCCCGCGACAACGCACCACTCGGCGGCTGGCGCGCTCCAGTGCGGGGCACGCCACTGCAATTGGTGCTTGTTCAAATAGGTGCTCTGCGAGGGGTTTTTTCCGTGTCCCTTGCTTACCCTGGCTCTCATTCCATCAGGCCCCATCACCGTCATTATGTTGTTTTAAAATAATTTACTGTCAACTTTGGACCTCAGGAACTACCACTGACCGGGGTACAGAGAAACATTTTACCATTAAGTATAACATACATTAACTGTGCATAACATACTTATGAAATACTATCATAATGAGTTATTCATTAATCATATTATGTACATTTAGGTTATTTATGAGAAATCGAACAATATTCACATTTGTTTACTCTTTTTCGGTGATTCAGTAACTCATTGAATTAATATACATCGCGTGGGAAACAAACAGAACATGCCCATGACATAATGTATTTTCTTCTTTAGTGTATTTATTCACACATGACGAATATTTAGCCTATTTTAAAACGTCAATCATGTCTCGCTTTAACATTGTTAGATTTATTTACATTATTTGGTACTAATGTATTATATTGTATGTATTTTTACATTCTTCTGTATAAAATCACACTGAAATTGGGGCATGATGAGTCTTTTCGACGAACAATCGATTAAATTGCTAATACACTTTTTTTTTAAATAGTCCAGTACGTATGTTTCCATTAGTATTAATGACAGGAGAATTTCTTGGCCACTCAGTCACACAAACATTTTTGCGAATTTCATATCCACTTTAGCACACAAAAATAATCATGAATTTTGGAAAAAAAATTAAAGTGAGGCATGGAGCCAATCTCGTTTATAACTTACTTCGTTAACATATTTACATCGTAATCATCAATCTGATCATCACATCGTAAATGTGATGATCAGGTGTAGGATGTACGTGTAATTATCAACATCTTTGCTTATTATGTACGAACCAACCTTTGCCGCATCTTTAGGAATTTTATCCTTTGAAGTGATTTCAAACCTAATTCATTATACTTATTTGGCCATATTTCGAAAGATAGTGCATATTTTTTTCATATTTAAGGAAAAGTCAAATGTCTTTGAATATTTAAACGTGTTTTGTGCAATATGTTCCGTATATTCTAGGCTTTTAAAATTATTATTGGATTTAGTTTTTACTTTTAGTACAATTTAAAGTGTTAGATCGGCTCTACAAGTAGGCCTAAATTTAACTTCACAATATATTTCAAGGTTCAAGATGGACTTCATTACTACTTCTGATCTTCATAGGCATTTGGGCAGTAGAAAGCAATATTTGAGATAAAAAGAGCAGCTTCACATTTAAACATTTAAAACAGTACTTTGGAATCCACTGATTTGTAATTATTTATTTGAATTACTTATCTTGTGCTAATTATTTATCAGAAAAGAATTAAGAAACTTAACATAAACTGATTAATGGTCTGTTTATTGGTGTACGATTACATCTTAATGTACCGATAAAATTAAAGTCACCCACTGTTGTATTTACGTAACTTAAACATTTTATTAATACAAATTAAAAGTTTCTCCATGCTCAACCTTTCTATTCAATTGTTTGTCCATATATTACTCCAATGAGTTATGAATACTTTAGTCCTCATCTTTTTTCATATTTAGCTACGTGTTAATCCAAATAAATTCTAACCCTGGTGATGATGATGGCCCTCGACAAATTGTCGGACTCCTTTGCTTGCACATCAAGATGGATCTGTAGAGAAAAAATAGATCCTTCAATGACGCTGTTTCCGTATGGTGCATTCATGTGAATCGGTTCCCTTCGTTCTTGTCTGTGTGTGATGTAGCTGACGTACTAATCTGTGCATGGTCCGCAGGGTGCGCTTCCCCTGCACGGGTCGGCTGAGCGCGGAGATCGAGGTCCTGCTGCAGCTCAACGTCAGCACCTACAACAAGCTGCACAACGAGACGTCGCTCAACTTCCGCCGCAACAAGATCTGCCTCAAGGGTGAGTACGCACAAACAACGCAGCGCGCTTTTCCATCTCATTCCATCTTTATTTTTGTTCCTTTATCTTGCAAGAATTGTCTGAAAAAGTTGGCGATTAGATCAAAGAAAAGTAGATTAATCGGCAGGTATATTATTGGCAACCACTTAGTCCGAAATACTACGATGAAAGTCGACTGTAAATAATGAATATTCACAGAAATGTTGCATTTTATTCCAGACCAATATGTTTAAGAAAAAGAAACAATCTTAATTAAAACAATGAAAAAACACTCAGTTTTAATGTAGGGCGTACTAAATCACACAGGTAAGGCAGGAAAGCTCTGTTTCCTAATATAATCGTTCGGCCCTTAAAAGCCTGCCTGCGTCAGCGATTGCGACTGAACCTGCGGAACGAATGCAGCAGCCTTTCCGTCGAGCGCTGCTGCAAAAGGGGCGCCGCCGAGCGCAAATATTCGCAGAGGCTCCATTTGTGTATCCGCGCGGCGCGGCGCGGCGCGGCGCCGGGTCGGAGAAGAGCTGCCTTTGATAACGAGCGGAGGCTGGGTGGGTGGGTGGGTGCGCGGGTGGGGGATAGCCCCTGGGATCCGCAGGGCCCGATTCCTGCAGCGCTCCCCCATTTAATTAATAAAACTGCCGATCCGCTGCCTCCTCGCGACGCCCCAGCGGCGCCGGCGCCGTCTTATTCCGCCTCGCTGCGCCCCGCTCCGCCCCGCCCCCTCCACCACGCCCCGCCGAGCGCATCCTGCCCGGACGCACTGTGACTCGAGCAAGGAAGGCCACGGACCAAAGTTGCTTTGCTCGAGTCTTTCAACACATTTATCTATAAAATGTTACTATTTTGCTCATGTGCTAGTTGACAAATAGAGAGCATGTATTGACTTCATACTACAATATTACACTTCTGTTAACGAAGTTTTATCGATTGTTTATCGCTGAAATAACAACGTTTATCACACAATCGTCACTTACATATTCTTCATGAACTAATCTAATCTAATTTCCAGATGGATCGATCTCACAATAGTTATCTACTTTTTCACTATCATTTTTAACTTATTTAATTCGAGATTAGTTACGTATTTTATTTACTAAATAATCATGTTCACTAAATGCATTTTTTTGTTTCGGAAAGTTTGATATAAATACGTAAGCATTCCTGGTATTATGTCTGATAATATCTTTACAAACTGTAAAACGGAAATCATCAAAGACTGAGAAGGAAACTATCAATTACTTTATAGGTTTCAAGGAAACACAATTACGAAACGTGCCCTTCAGGTCCTTAACTTCAAAAATTAAGGATATTTATGCATTATCACCCAGATGAGACTAGAACTCAAGCTCATGTGCATAGAAAGCGATCATGCTGCCCGTAACCCACCCGGGAGCTAATACAAGAGAGGGAAAATTCGTAAAGACGGAAAAGGCGCATAGGCGGAAGCTGGTTGGTTGACCGATATGATCAAAAACTCTGTTTGCATCCAGCAGGGCCTGTCAAAACTCGTGCCTCACCCACTGTGGTCTGGGAGGCCCCATGCGCTATGCGTGCCAGCACGTGTGTGTGTGGCAGGGAGGGGGAGCAGCTTCCGAGCTTTCGGCGGCAGATCGGCCGGGCGAAAGCGCTTTGCGATCGGCAAACGGAGCCTGCAGCGGGAGCCTCTATTCAGCTCCCATCGCAATAACCTCACGTGCTTCTGCCCGAAGTCGATCGCTTTGGACGCGAGGGGCCTAACACTCTCCGTATATTCAAATGCAATTGAGAGGTTTTCTCTACCGGGAACTCAAGCGAGCTTGCATTGATATTAGCATTGCTTACGTAAGGAAAATCTGCATAATACGCGTCTCATCTAAGACTCTAATCTAGTGGCGAAATCCGAGGTAGTGTTGGCAAACAAAGAAAACCAGAATAACGTAACTTGAAGAAAACCCTGTATGGTAAAAACTGTCATTAGATTATTAAGATGTGACACAATTATCGTACATTGGATCATTTTTAAAGAGTATAAGTATCCCGTTAAGTATTCACCAGACGTGTTAGTTGATATTCATCAAGAACATTACACTTCCAAAATTAAAATTTTTTAAAGTATTATTCTCTCCAGTTGTATCGACTGGCTTCGCGTGAATTGAGGAGCGTGGGCGTGCTGAGGCTACTACCAGAAAAGTGTACAGGACTGTAGATCTCTTGGCTACAGGCTACACTTCCTGTACACTTCGTGGCTCTATCTTCTGCTTTTGCCTTGCGCAGTTGTGTACCCTGCGGTCAGCGGCGATCTCGGCACCGGCAGCCAGGGAACTCGTCGTTCGCTTCACCCGGTGACATACCAATTTCTCACAAGCCGTCACGATGAACTCTGCCAGCAAGCCTCTTCTGCCTAGATCACTGACTGTCGCAATTTTTCAATTATCATTGTATTATTCTTATATTAAAATAAATAAATATATAAATAAATAAATATTGTTGTTCCCTGAATTCAGGTCTAATGGTATTAGGTGTCGATTAAATATAAAATTTACTACTGTAGGATGCAACCTACTTCTTTCTTGAGAAACAGAACTAATGAAAGTGAGTGACTGCATTACTTGGCGAAAAATATGAGCTTAACGCGCTTTCTTACAATTTTCACGATCTGAGAATCTGGACATTTTTCATACAATTTCTGGAACAAATCTCAGAGAGTCAATAACTAATGGTAAAACCTATGTTATTACGTTCCACATTCGTCTGACCTCGATTTCCAAACTTGTATTTAAGACGTTCCTCTGTCTGCTTGGATACGTTCTGATTGCTTGGCATCGCAACAATTTTAGGTAATCATTTTTCTACAAATTTAGGATAACATTATTTGGGTTGATTGTTGCTATCGTATGATCAATACGGATTTGTTGTCCATACAATATCGTATAGTGTTCAACAAATGTCACATGTTTGATGAGTGTTCGTACTACTTGGAACATGTGTTTGAAATTTTGAGGATCTTATACTTCTGTCAATTGAGGCAACTCTGGACGTTATCGTACCTCTTAAAGTATTTGACACATATCTTTGACGTGGAAGTATTCTGACGTAGCAACATAACTCTATGAATTATCACTTGAGGTACAAGAGCAATTCAGTTCCACAAATTGGGAGATAATGTGTATAAATTGGTGATCTCAGAAGATAACTCTCAAGTGGTGGATTGACTATTCTTGTCGCAATCACGAGAGAAAACATCAAGGCAGATTACTTAAAGCGACGTCACACGCAGAAGAGGAAAAATTATTCGAGGAAGGCGCATAGGGCAGTCGATGCAGTCAGTGACGAAGGTAGGAGAGAGAAGTAGAAGGGGTTTGTGTAAAATATAGGAAAACCTATAAAGCGTGCTTAGAGAGGTGCTAATGAAATGCTAATGAATAAGTAGAAAGCGAATGAGTAGTGAAGGCCTGACATTGATGAATCTTGAGAAAAACAAAAGGGGTAAGTACAAGGCGTTTTTTAGGAATATCACTTTTCCTCCAATGTTTTCAAACACTGCATTACACATCACTGATTCACCTTAAGATGCCTGGTAACGGTTCTCTTTGGACTAACATGAATTAAGGCGTTCGAGTGTAAATAATGATATATGACATTTCATATTTTGTAGATAAATTCAGCTATAACACAGCCTTTTGATGTCTGTTATTAAACCTCTCAGCAAGCAGAGAGGTACTTCACATTCTTCCATAAAAGAAAATAATATCCATTTCACTCATAATAACAGACACCATTATAGTTTTCGCTTTTTTTTTATACGCAATTTGATCCGCATTTTAAGCCCCAACCATGAGGTGAAACATCCATTTCATACTGTATGTAGTATTTGAATACACAAGCTCTGATCCGTGTTTGCCATCCCAACCTTCTTTGCTCTCTGGGTTGACGATGAATTACTGAGTTTATTCCTCTTTTCTCTACTTCTTACAAAACAACTCACAGCCTCCGAGTCCGTCTCGGGGCAAAAGCTCTTTCTTAGCCGGTGTCGAGGCAGAGCAAGACGGGGGAGGCAGGGCGAGGTGGGGCGAGGCCGGGAGAGACGATGCGAGGCGGGAAGAGACGGGGCGAGGCGGGGAAGGGCGACGCGAGACGAGAGGCAAGGCAGGGCGAGGCGAGGCGGGGCGAGGCGGGGCGAGGCGGGCGAAGCGGAGCGAGGCGGGGCGGTGCGAAGCGAGGCAGGGCGAGGCGGAGCGAGATGGGGAGAGGCGGGGCGAGACGGGGCGGGGTGGAGCGAGGCGGGGCGAAGTGGGAAAGACGGAACAAGGCGGGGGAGGGCGGAGCGAGGCGGAATGAGGCGGGGAGTGACTGAGGCAAAGTCGGCGGCGATCCCAAGACGTCTTCCTGATAGAACATCACGCGTTGTGAGCATTGAGAGGAGGGAGAGCTAAGGTGTCGCGAGGGAAGGGTAGGCGAAGCCGAGCACGATGCCTCACATCACACCTCAACGAGAAGGGTGCGACCCTGCGCAACTCCAACATTGGAACCGGAAAACATCCAGCATTCGCGCCCCCCCCCACATTTCCGCAGAATTTAAAAAGGACTGACGAGATGTTCCATTACACCCTTAATTTGATCAGAAATATATAAGTGATGAGATCCTGAATTCATATCAATACTCATTCATTGGAACATTCGTTGTTGTTCATACGAGCCATAATACTCTAATATTGTAGTGTTTCACCCTCCGAAATTATCGTAACAAAATATGATTTATTTGTGTGATATGTGACTGATGGATTATCTGGCTTCTGCGGACCAGGCTAATAGTAGATCCCCGTAATTTGAATACCCTGCGGTTGTCAAACTCCTGCCGACACGCAGAGGATGCGAGATCGCACGGAGATGCGAGGTCAACACCTTTCCTCCAACTGCAGTCGCCCAGTATCTCTGCGCCAGTTGCAACGGTTTCGCAAAGACTCTTCAGTAATATTGCCACCAGATTGCGAAATATTTTCCATAATAACTATTTTATCTTAATTATTTGAACTAAGCCAAAGTGAACTGAGAAAACTTTATCAATAATTTTTGCTTCATTCTACTTAATGATTTGTACTTTTATATGTCGACCATTTGGCGACGAAATGTAAGTTGTCATTTGAATGTTAGTCATAATTTGTTTCGGAGAAGTTTTATGTTAAACGGTAGGATATCGATTAAAAATGAATGAAATAACTAAAACTGTTTTAATCAATCACATTTTAACAACCTTGTCATAATATCAAGTAATAAAAGAAGTCGCCGTTGCGATATAAGTCATTTTCGATGTGGCTCTAAGTGAGTAGCCTAATGGAAGAAATTTTATATAGTATATACCTTAGAATAATCTTGAGACGAAGATTTCCTACACGAATGCTTCGTATGTTTAGCAGGTTTCATTCAAGTTCTATGGTTGTACTTCGACAACAAGAATTATTCAACTTTTGAATTTCTATTATACATCTTAACTACATGTTCGGTAATTCGCACATCTCTATGTTTTGTGATTTGTTTGTGACGATTTGATATACGCAGAGTTTTCTCTGCAAAATCATACTGACGTGCAGTGGCGTGCATTACATGCAATGAATGGAATGAGTCATTCCCCTAAGCAAAGCACAGAAAAATCCTTTCTATTTAAAATATTCCTTGCTTTTGGCCAGAGCAAAACTGTTTACTCAACTCAGATTCTGAGCTAAGTACTAGAAGTTGAACCGTAACAATCAATGTTTTCAAAACGGTGTGTAAATTCGTCTCGTGACGAAGCTTCAGCGAAGCTTCGTTCTTCGAAGGTGCTGACGCTCGACTTCGTCATGCCTCGTGAAAAGTCGGGTCGGTCCGTGAGTACGCGATGATAATGAATATGAGAATCCTTTCCGTTGTGATCGACTGGTAGCAATTTCAAGTTCGAAAGACTTTATTATTTTGGCTTTTGGGGCATGTTTTACGTACGTACTAACTACATTATAATACAATGAAAGTATAAAGCACCTAATAATTCCGAGAACGTTTATATTATGTTAAAGAAAGTATTCTAAACAAACTAATTCTTTTTGTATCATTCTTCAGTTCTCCCTTGCGAGAAGGGAATGCATCGGGGAACTCATTCCCCGCAGTTGTCAAGGAATCTAGCGAGGGAAGTGGGAACAACCCGTGTTGACAGGGCATTGACAAGGCGCAGCGCAACGCCCTTGCAATAATCTCCGTCGCCGGTGATACATTCGAAGTAGGCACGATCAACTTTCAGAAGAACAAAACATTACTGATATTTCGAGGAATCATCACACAAAAGAATTGCAGATGGAAGTTTGGATCGTATTCGCCGTTGGTCTATTATGAGATAGGTTCTACCAGGATTGTCGCGAGAGTTGCAAATTTGTTAATAATTTTAAATAACTAAGTACTCGATAAATAAGGTTAAGTTGTAAGTCACATAAATACCGAATAATATTTGTTTATAAAATTAGAAGGCATTTAGCCAACGAAATTTTCCCTGGGGTCTGTTTATTCCCGGGTAGCCAGTTACGTTCGTATTCAAGACGCCCGGATTAATATCCACATTTTGTGAAAATTCATATCATCTTTAACTGCTTTACGTTTTTTATACCTTGGACTTCAAAAGTGCTTCCCCTTCTAAAATGATCACCGCACGCCACTGCTGACGTGTTTCAGTTTCCTCAGACATTTCCATCTTGAGTTAAGTATCATTTAAAAATACGTTATCAGCAATAATAATATCTGTAATAATAATAATAATAATAATTTGTAACAATAATAATAAATACTTGAAAAGACACGACAGGGTGTGTAACTACCTCCACTGGCATTTCTGTATCGCCCTCGAAGTTCCAAACACATGCCCCAAGTGGCACGAACACTCACCAAAGCCGGTGACGTCTATTGGATTGTGTACGATATTGTACTACCAACAAATTCAAAATGATCGCACGATAGCGGCACACAAACCGGGTATAGTTATCTGGGATTTGGAGAACAAATCGTGTTTACTTGTCGATGTTGCTGAACCTTGCGATCAAAACGTCGTTACCAAGGAGGCAGAGAAACGTTTTAAATACAAGAGTCTGAAAATCGAGGTCAGCCGAATGTGTGGCGTGAAAGCACACGGTCGTGGCGATAGTTATCGGAGCTCTGGGATTTGTTCCGCAAAATTTGAGTAAGAACTTGTCTAAACTCGCAGGCAATTCAAAACACTGGTAAGTGCAAGAAATCCCATTATTTGGAACAGCCAACATATTCCGCAAAGTATTGTAGAGGCCCCGGCAGTTCCTAGATCTGTTCCTTAGGTAGCTGGTTGCAACCTGGAGTAGATTTTATATTCAGCCGAACCGTAACATCTTTAGTTGTGATGCAGTGGAGTAATAATAATAATAATAATAATAATAATGATGATAATAATAATAATAATAATAACAACTCCACCTAAGGAGTACACGACCTTGCAGTTGGTGGTGGGGCTGGAGTACCCCCATGAGCCTTAAAGCTATGTCAGTGGTAGCCTAGCTACCGGTAGGGCCTCCCTTGCTGAATAGGTTGAAGGTGAGGGGTCAGACGAAGAAGTACTCCATTTTGAGGAGAGTGGGAAGTAAGTAGAGAGGGAAGGGTCATGAACCTTTGGACTTCCTGTTGTCGGCCCATAGAGGGTACAGGAGAGAAACTGGGTTGGCACACCAGGCCACTGATTAGAGTGGAGGCCCGAAACTTGCATTAGCCAGCGAAGGAGGCTGCCTTCAGCAGTCAGTGAAAATCCCGTAGGGTTTAGTAATGCCTACTGGCGATCGGAGGGACCCCTTGCTGGACCCTGCGGGGGGATGCCCCGAGGCCACAGTGGGTCGCAGTAACGGATGGCAGGAAACAACCCGAAGGTTAAGTGTGATCTGTGAACTCGAATTTGCGTCCTGCGAATCTTCAATTCAAACCAATGAGCAAAATGGATAGAACAAGCAATGTAATGAACCTTAACGTGCCTTGTTCTACTAATGTCCCTTACCTGCTCAGAAACCGAGCTAATGTCACCTTGTCGACGTATGGCCATCCCACGGATGTTAGTCCCAGGGACACAGAGCCGGCAGTAGCTCGAAGCCATCGTCAGAGATGGACCCGGGATGAATTAAAGGAGGTGATGTGGTGCTTTTACTATGCGAAAGCGAAAAATGGGGGCTCAGAAATAGAAGTTTTCAAAGTATGGAGAGAGCGGAACCCAGATATCAGACCTACCCTAGACTCAAAGAAGCTTGCCAGTCAACGACGATACATACTCAGTAGTGGAAAATTCACAGCAGAACAACTTGCTGACATTGAGAGAAATGCAGAGTATGTATTTCGCTCGAACAATCCACATGACGAACATGTAGAACTTGAAAATGATGATCCCGTGGAAGGTTCATCTCTTTCCAGTGAAACACACGTCGGTGGTGAAAATTCATCTGGCAATGAATTACACGATAAGGACATAATGCGAAATCTCCTTCGGCGCGCGATAGAAAGAGTTAGTCAACTTCCACTTGAATCTCGTGAACCGTTGAGGAGAATATACGAAACTGCCAAAGCTAAAAGAGTGATAGAAACAGTGAATTCTGTCTTAAATGAGGTGGTGGAGACCCCAGGCAGAGATCTAGATATTACTGAAATCAATCACATCATATATGCAACAGGATATCTAGTATCTCAGATGATTTTGGGGCCAGCCAAGAACACCGACGGCCGACAGCAAAACAGAGTAAACAGCTCTGTACCCCCATGGATGAACAGAATTATGAAACGGATAGCCGACACCCGGTGCGAAATATCACTCTTAGCTGAGGCATCTTCTAAATCAACGCACACCTCTAAAGTTCAACGAAAAATATTCAATGTTGAACAAAAGTACCAAATTGAAAATGACACCAGTAGGCTAATGGTAGTTGAGAAGCTAAAAGAGAAAATTCAAGCATGGGCTCAAAGAATTAGACGTTACAAACGTAGAATCGATTTCCGTGTACAGAACCGGTTGTTTGAAACAGACGCGAAGAGATTCTATCGCAATCTGACTCAAAAACCGAATGGCAAAGCTGTTACTCCTTCCAAAGATGACGTCGAAGCATTTTGGGCAGGAATCTGGGAGGAGAGCAGATCCTACAACAAAGACGCATCTTGGCTTCAATCTGAAGTTGATGCTGCCGATGAACTTGTAGAAAGAGTGGAAGATGTTCACCAATTCTCGGAAGAGGACCTCTTCCAAGCAATTAAGAACATGGGAAACTGGAAGTCCCCCGGGATTGATAAGATCCAGATTTATTGGATTAAGAAATTAACAGCAATACATTCTCATCTAGCAAAGGCTGTTAATAAAATTTTTGAAAACCCAAAGGAAATCCCGGAATGGCTCACACGCGCCATCACGTATTTGCTACCCAAAGCGAGAGACAGCTCTTTGGCGAAGAACTACATGCCAATTACGTGTCTGCCAGTCCTGTACAAAGTTATAACTTCAGCCATAGCTGACAAAATATACAGACATCTAGATAAGAATCATCTAATGCCAGCTGAACAAAAAGGATGTCGTAAAGGCTCTTATGGCTGTAAGGAAATCTTGCTACTGAATAAAGTTATCTTTAATGATGTAAAGAAACGCAAACGTAATTTGAGCATGGCTTGGATTGACTACCAAAAGGCCTTTGATAGTGTACCACACGACTGGATTTTGAAGACCCTGGAGATCTATCGATTTCATCCTAGACTTCTTGAATTTTGCAAGGCTAGTATGAAGTCGTGGAGTACCAGGTTACTAATCCACAGCGGAAAGGAAGCAGTAGAAACCAGAAGTATTCAGATTAACAGGGGTATTTTTCAAGGAGATTCACTATCCCCTCTGCTTTTTTGCATTAGTTTGATCCCACTATCGAGACAGTTGTCGCAAGCTGACTTTGGTTTTAAGCTCCATGGTGATGAAAAGCCAGTATCACATTTGTTTTACATGGATGATCTGAAAGTGTTTGCTAAGAATGAAGCGATTCTCTCCCAAATGCTGTCTGTCGTGAATGACTTTAGCAATGACATCTGCATGAAGATTGGTCTTCACAAATGTGCAAAAATCAATTTAAAAAGAGGGAAATTCACAACGTCTGAGAACATTGAAATTGATACGCACACTGTGATTCAAGATCTTGAGCCAGGTAAAACAAATATCTGGGCATTGAAGAATGTGAAACCATCTCGAATGACAGAATGAAAGAGAGAATTCGTAGGGAGTATTATAGGAGAGTGAGACTGGTCCTGCAGTCCGCTCTGAATTCCAGGAATAAAATATATGCAATAGGTAGTTTGACGGTACCTGTAGCCGAATACAGTTTTGGACTAGTGGACTGGACTGAGCAAGAAATTCGCACCATGGATCGAAAAACCAGAAAACTGCTAACAATGCATCATGTTTCCCACCCTCGAGCTGATATACATAGACTTTATGTGTCACGTAAGGAAGGAGGAAGAGGCCTCAGACAAATTGAGGCCTCCTGGCACAACGCCATAGTCGGGTTGGGGAAGTATGTCAGTATGTCAGCCATCAAGATGACCCTCTAATGAGGCAGGTCATGAAATCTGACCGAAGAATGGGAAACAGAGGCATTGTTAGTGTAGCAAGAAGCATTGCGAAGAAAACTAGGCAAGACACGTCGAATAACACAGACACTGAACTTCTGATGCTGCTAAACATGAAGTGTGAGACACAAAAAAATGTTAAAGAAATCGTGGGGAGACAAACCACTCCACGGACAATACCTAAAAAGAATGGACAAGGTGCAGATCAATAAAGATCAATCATTTATGTGGCTTAAAAGGGGAAGAATGAAGCCAGAATAGGAAGCACTTGTAATAGCTGCCCAATATCAGGCCTTGAGAACACGACATGATGATAAAGCGGTTCTCAAAATTTCCCAAGATGATAAATGCCGCATTTGTCAGGAACACGTAGAAACCATCGATCATATTGTCTCGGCTAGTCCAATCCTAGCAAAGACTGAATACTTGAAAAGACACGACAGGGTGTGTAGCTACCTCCACTGGCAGATCTGTACCGCCCTCGAAGTTCCGAACACAAGCCCCAAGTGGTACGAACACTCACCGAAACCGGTGACGTCTGTTGGATTGTGTACGATATTGTACGACCAACAGATTCAAACTGATCGCACGATAGCGGCAAATAAACCGGATATAGTTATCCGGGATTTAGAGAAAAAATCGTGTTTACTTATCGATGTTTCTGTACCTTGCGATCAAAACGTCGTTACCAAGGAGGCAGAGAAACGTCTTAAATACAAGAGTTTGGAAATCGAGATCAGCCGAATGTGGGGCGTAAAAGCACAGGTCGTCCCGATAGTTATCGGAGCTCTGGGATTTGTTCCGCAAAATTTGAGTAAGAACTTGTCTAAACTCCCAGGTAATTCAAAAGACTGGGAAGTGCAAGAAATTGCTTTATTTGGAACAGCCCACATTTTGCGTAAAGTATTGTAGAGCCACTGATATTCACCGAATCTGCTCCTTAGGTAGCTGGTTGCAACCTGGAGTAGATTTTATATTCAGCCGACTCATAAGATCTTTAGTCGTGATGTAATGGAATAATAATAATAATAATAATAATAATAATAATAATAATAATAATAATAATAATTTGATGCAATACTGAATTGTTTTATTGTATCAAAATTCTGGATGGAAATGAATCACTCTCGTACTCAATTCATAACAATGGTAACAAGAAGATTAAATTTGTACAATAGTAATTAATGAGGGGTTACAAATAACAAAGCAGTTGAAAACGAGGATAGGATAGAGAAAATTGATGTCAGCGCTGAAAAACGAAGCCACAAGAAAAAGGATATGGATGTGAAAGGATCAACACGAGAGAAATAAAAGGCGAAGGGAGGGGAGCTAGGAACAGAGAAGCGCTTCAGTACGCAAGAGTGCCAAACGAAGTGCAGTGAAAGTCCGGAGACCTCAGGGGCTGGAAGTCCAGTGCGACTGCTTCTGCACCCACTCGTACAGCTTGGCGCCAGGGCACTCGGTAGCTGTGGCCTGACGGTGGCCAATCTCCTTGTAGCCGGATGTGATCTTGCCCAGCGACACGCCGCACTCGATCAGGTTGTTGAGGGCGTTCAGAGCGGCCGTGTTGGGGAGCTTGCCTGTGACACGAAACACGACACGTCACGTCACGCATAGATGCTAATTCATACGCATAGATGCATAGATGCTAATATAGAACACGAAATTCAAAAGGTCAGAACATTTTCTTTATTTTAAACCATGGATAAACCCTTTAAAGGTTACAGTAATATGCAGCATAGTCCAAAATTAATAAACTTATATATTTTATTTCACGTTACCATATTCAGTGACCAAACTTGCTGGTTTGATTCAAATCTTCCATAAGTAAATGTGAATACCATTGTCAATGTCACCTTCAAATTAACTCAAAAGGAAAACTATTCGCGTTGCATGTGCATGAAATAAATATAATTCAAGACGAAACGAGAAAACGGCACAATAAGAACACAACCGAGGTGCTTGAAACAAGATGCATTGTCTGGGAAGCGGCACTTTGCGCAATCTAATCGACGACGTGGCAGGCGCCATGACGCGAAAGCCTTTTGACTCGGTGCACTTCAGATTTCCTGATATGAAACCCATTAACGAGTGTTCACGCGTTGATTTGTTGAAAACGATTCTGAGGAAAAAAAGTGAGCGTGGGTTTAAAGTGCAATTAGTGACGAAAAATACTCGAAGGTAATGCATTCAAAATGGCGACTGCGAAACTTTGTAAATCTTTGTAAAACTTTGTAAAAAATAAGAAAGGAACAAATTACAGAATGATTAAACTATTCCATCAAATTTTATTTGATGGCTATTAGCTGAAGCAATGTGATCGTGAGATGAGTGAATTAAACTATTATGTTAAGTAAAAGATATTATTGTAAACTAGGTGAAGAAAATTATTATTGCCCTCTTTATGTTTGACACATTGTGTTTCTATTAAAGTCTTTGCATCACCACATTTTCACATACCACAAAATTTGTGATGAGAAGAGTTTGTGCAAAAAGAGCAACAAGTCTACAAATTGTGATAAGTTCTTATAAATGAGAGTGGACGCTATAACACATCTCTAATATGGAGGCCCAAGAGTTCGAGTCCCTGCGGTAATTTTCGACTCGATGTCAAATTCGTCGAATTCAACAGCTGTATGGGGGACACTTCTAGCAACCGGCTACTCTGATTGGTAGTTTTTACACGGACGTTGGGCATGGCTTCTCCGATCAATGCAAAGGAAATGCCGGAGCAGTATCCTAACACAAGAGTCACGGACCGCGCGCGATCTTTCCTTATTTCTTTGCACCATCCTCACGCATTACGTAGACACACACATACACATGCAAGCACTACACTACCAAACATGTCGACAGACCAGTCCAGAGCTTGTCTCGTCTGGGGTTGTGCCCCGCTCGTGGAAGAAACCTCAATGGGAAAACCCCGCAAGCCGACCTGTAGGTTGGCGTCAGATTCCATTCAGAGAAGGAAGAACACGACCCCTTTCGTGATAAAAACATGTGCTACGCATGGACCGAATGACCATTTGACGCGCCCACAAACACGAAATAATCAATCAATCAACGAGTGGCGGACTCACTAGTGAAGGTGCCGATGATGCAGATGCCGATGCTCTGGGTGTTGTAGCCCGGGGCGTGCGCGCCCGTCAGCTCCCAGCCGCGGCCCTCGTACACGTTGCCGTCCTCGCCGATGACGAAGTTGTAGCCGATGTCCGCCCAGCCGTTCACGTCCATGTGCTGGTTCTGGTAGCTGCGCACGATAGACGCGCAGGCGCTCTGCGTGGTGCAGGAGGAGCTGGCGCCGTGGTGCACCACCACGTAGGGCGTGGGCTTCTTGGACAGCTGTTGGGTCGACGTGGCCTTGCGCGCGCCCCACCCGGACCGCGAGATGATGTTGGGGCACGCCGCTGCAAAGCACATCGCTCCGTTCACTCTCACGCCCCGGAAGACAAATTCACATATTTTAGATCAATATTTAACCACAAAAAGGCTGTTACCTAAACTCGGGATAAACAATAATGTTTATTTATTATGTATTATCTTCGAAAATATGAACTTTAAAGTCTTTAATAATCCCTAGTTATTGGGCGAAAGACACATTCATAATTGAAGCATTTGGCAATTTCATACGCAAGAAAGTGAATACAAAATAATCGAAACATTAATTCATTAGTTATAATTCTAAAGGACACAATAAAACAAACATTTGCTGTAATATTAAATGCAACTTTGTGATGATTAAAGTTTGTGACAATTAGTTTTTTAATTTTATTTATTGAGTGAATGAAAAATCAATAGTGAATGTTGAAGATGTCTACATTTTCCATTTTTTGTTTAAACATTTTCTCTTTACAGACAGATACATTATTATTTATGGTATATTTATCTTTTCAGATTTAAAACTCAATCAAGTAGTTAATCATGTTTACAATTATCTTCTAATGATGCAATTATGATAAGCGTGTTCCTTAATCTAACTGAACTCAAATTCCATAAGTTCTACATTGGCTTGGCATACGAAATATTTATTGGAATTACATGGGATGGGTTGCTAATTATTCTGAAAATAGTACCATCGAATCAGTACAAAGATTACATTTAAATTGTGACATTTTATACACAGTACTATTTGTAACTATCTAGTTATTACTCAAATAAATGCACCAAAAATTGCATTAGATCAACGTGCATGCTACCATATTAAAAAAGAAAATGTATATGCCGATGCCTGTTCGTTATTGATGTGAGTTATGATACTTTAACTTTTGCATGCTAGACACCCACATTCGAGTTTCTGATTTAATCATATTATTCAATAATCTTATTACAGATGATTTATGTAAGAATATTATGTTACGGTCACTTCGTGAGGGTTCATTAGAAGTTTCGATAATGAAAGATTATTTTATGATTAATGGTCAATCCAAGTTCGTAATGGAGGTAATCCACCAATCATTATAATTGAATGTATCTCATTAAAGTTAGCCGATGTATTGCATTATCTCATGCGACAGTTTGAGTGATATTCTCACAGAAGCGGTTCTGGGGAAATTCATTAACGCCGAAATTCACAAATTATCCGATGCTAAATTGTTGGGTATTAAAAATCCATTGCCCTCTCGATTAATTAAAGCGATATTGATCTTAACTATTACGAGAAAGTACGTCAGTGTCAGATGTCGCAGTCAGTTGAAGAAGATGCGTCGTTCAGAACGATAGATATCTGGTTGGAGTTTGCCAGAACGTAGTGTGAAAATTTCATGCGAAAGGCAATGCGACGAATGCCTTTTCTTGAAAAATAATCTCTTGTAGACTCTCCACACTGCCTTTGTGAGTATACGGCAAATAAGTATTCAGAATTAGGAGATTAAAAATATTATATAGGAGCGAATATTTTGTCAACAAAACTTGAAAAAAACGCTCTTTTTTCTGTATTCAAAATTCGACTAGAATATGGCTTAGGATAGAGATCACAGAATTGTGAAAACGTGCACAAAATTCACTTCTCCCCATGGCTCGTCCCACACAGTTTTTAACTGTTTTTGACGTAAATAAATAAATTAAAATTAATTTAATGCTATCCTAATAATTATACCAATGACTTCGACAACCCATGTTAGCCCTGTAAAGTAAGTTACAGTAAAGAGCACAACAGTCTTGCACGACTACAGCGTCCCTACTTGAACCTACAGCGCCTTTTATCTACCCAGGTAATATCCCTATAATTTCACTACAATCTCCTGCTTGTACCTCTCGACAGCTAAAAATGATTTCTTCAGCTTACATACGCTATTCGGGCAGCAGAGCATGCTTTCCCGTCCGACGTTTTGCTCGCTTTGCTGCAGCTACTGGCATATTCGCGACGCATTTGCTCTTTTTGCGTCTTCCTCCTCGTTGCGAGAGAAGCGGAGTCGGCCGGAGGCAATCGCAGCGCGGCGCGGCGCAATCAAACGCGCAAGAAGCGAGCGGTGAGAGTGCGTGCGCGGGGCGGGGGATATGGAAGAACGGGCCTCGAAGCAAGGGCAAAGAACATGGCTAACCGCATGTGCGAGTGAGAAACTGAATCAACTCTCAACCAATGGATTGTATTTAATAATTAAAAGGAAGCTTTATTTACGACCCGTTGTGTGTATGCCCCGCTAATGAAAGATGACAGTTTTGTACAGTTTATAAAACACCATCCTTTAAAAAAAAGAAAATAAACAAAAATAACAGATTATGGTGCATGAAAAAGAGCAGGAGCACATGGAACCCCCAATTTGCGATAACACCGTGAACGACTCGGAAAGGATGCCCCTTAAAACCCGTTTATCGTGTTCCTTAAGGGACACATGCAACGTTTCTTATTCTCTAATCTACAGAATTAAATTTTTTCAATGATTTATCATATTTTACGGGGGTTACTCCCATTTCTTACCACAGAGTGTAAGAAACCTTCGAAGTTGGGTTTCAGTATGGTCGTGTTCATATTTCCCGACACGACAACGACAATAATGCCGGTGGACGCCTAATCTCATGTGAATAAATGAGAGTGCTTTCACAATCACCGATTTATCGGTACCGTGTGTTTACAGGCAATGACATGTCGGCAAGTAGCAGTCACTCCATTTGTGTCGTCGATGATTTGCAATAGTTTTTAATGATATTGTGAGTGACGTGTATTTTTTTGGTTGAAACCAACTAAAATGGACAGATTCAAATACGATGTAGATACATTAATAGAACTAGTGGAATCTAAGCTCTATACCTAGGATAAAACCAATAAAAGTAACAAAAACAAAATACTTCAGGAAAAAAGTTCGCAGAAAGGTTTTGAATATTTGAAGGATGGATTGTTCACATAAAACAAAAAGAGAAAATGCGATTTTTTAACTCCCATCATGACGCCCTCGACAGCAACAACATGTACCGTGTCGAATGTGCAAATATCCTACCGATAGGTATCCTGCCGTGTAGGTATCGACACTGTGTTGATGTCGTGCCGGCGTCAATACAGCAAAATGTGAAAACGCCCTCTGAATGTATTTTTACAATGTAACTGAGCCAGTAGGAATGTAACTTTAAAACGCAGTACAGAAAGAACAGAATCCCGATTCGGTGGCAGAGGTGGTGGCAGTAGTGCCGCAGCGATCTTGGAATGAAGGATCGCGCGTTCGAGTCCCGCCTCGGGCATGGTTGTGTTCGTCTTTCCAACCCCTATCATCACCATTTCATTTCATGTTCAAAGTTACCAACACAGTTAAATCATCCAATAGTGGTCGTTAATGACCTAGATGTTGATGCGACCTTAAATAACACACAAAAAATGTACAGAACGTTGGCAGGTATCCCACTAGTAGTGATGACTTCGCGAGTGTCGACGTGTGTGAGTGTGAAGTCGTAGGATACCGCGGCCGGAGTCATGTGAATGATCTTGGCTCTCCGGGTGACGCCGCGTTGAAGGCAGCCTTCAACGCGGCGTCACCCGGACAGCCAAGATCATTCGCGTGTGTGAGTGTGAGCGTGGTTCGGTACCTGAGGCGGCGGCGGCGAGGGCGCAGAGCGCGGCGAGCAGGAGCAGTGTGCGGGCCATGGCTGCGAACGGCGACTGCCGCGGACCCCCGCGCCGGCGCCTTATAGCAGCGCAGCGCAGCGCAGATGACGTCGCTGACGTCGCGACGCCTCTCCGCGCGGGATTCCCGCGGGTGCTCGCCGAGCGCGCGAGTATTAGGAAGACCGCTTCGTGATTACGCGCTCCGCACAACGACGCACGCATAAACACACACAGTGATGACCCAGATAGCGTTTTGAAACAAACTCTCATTCCGAATCTGAAGCCCCAAAACTTTGTTCTCTGTTTCATAATGAACAATATAATACTGATTGACCCAATTAGCCTTTTGAAAGAAGCTCTCATTTCGAATCTGAAGGCTCAAAACTTAGTTCTTTGTTTCATCATGAACGATAAAGCACTGTTCCTAAAAAGGTGTTGAGAAACCCATAAAATATCTCCTTGCGTGCTGCAAAATTTGAGGAATCTTTAGTTTTTCTAACAAGACCTCCTAATGTGACAATCGTTATTCGTTTCGAAAGTTATTTCTGGAGAACGTAATAGTGAGAGAGGTTGCTGATGGTATCATAGCCACAAGTTGTATATTAGTATTGTAATAGTATTCCATATCAGACATGTGCCTTTTTTTACTGCGAAATTCCATGTGTACTCTCTTGTGGGTAGGATTCTGGGAGAAGTAATATGATCAAACGTAAGTAGATGTGCTCCTAAAGTTTAGAAGTGAGTTAATGAACAGGATAACGTGTGTGTTTTCTTTTATGTTCATGGAAGTTTTAAAATACAAATTTATCTTGATAATTATTGTTTGACGCAATGAAAATGACTTCGGTCAATATTTGTTTCTTTATATTGGTAAGAATAAATCAAAACATGTAATTAATTTAAACTTAACATTATCGTGAAATGATATCCAAATGAAGTGCGGAGAAGTGAATAGGGACTTTGCTTCATCTCGAAGATAAGTTATTTGGTTTGAGAGGTGTGACGTACTGTACAATATTAATCTGTTCAATCTCAAATGTTCTTGAAAAGAAATAATATATTTGTTTACACAAGGTGCCAAATATGAAGTCATAGGTTTCACAAGCAAAAACCGAACTGCATGTTCCATGGAATCGTTTTATTTTTCAGTGAAATTAAGATTCAAATAAAACATAAGTTAATAAAAAACTATCTGCTTTTTCCGAGTTTGTTTTCAAGATATTCATGTTTACGATAATCATAAAAAATCATTGAAGGTGAATATTATCTTGAAAAATTAATGTCAGATATGTCACATTCTAGCTGTACCACAACTTAAAAAAGCAATTAAAATTGCTTTGCCCAACGCACTTACTAGAATGAATACCATTCAACTTACTATTTCAACCGGAACGGAAACTTTTAGTGTATCATTTTCAATAGCACAAAGTGCTTTCACTTCAATTATAGTTTCTTATCTCACAAGAGTCTCTATTTTTGCTTCTTGCGTCACTTCTACATAAAATCCAAGTTCTTAATATGAAATAGTAATTACTATAACGTAAACACTTTATAGAGAGAATGTATCAAGGAAAAATAATAGAGAAAGACATTAATCCACAGTTATTAATGCACGTAAAACCTACAAACAAATAATTCAATTTTTAATAATAAAAACATAAACAAGTTTCAGTCAAGCAAGTACGAATTCTTAAGTAGTGGATTTTAAACAGAAAATAAAAAATTACATTTTTAGATACCTAATATGAGTGCAAACGACATATTATAATGTAAAAGAGAATATTATAATTGTAATTTGAAAGGTTTTTAAACAATGTACTCCATTGCCTTATCAGATGTGGAAGAAAGATAGTCAAAATATCTTCTACAAAAATGTCAACAAACGTGTAGATGTTTAGTTTGTTCGTATTATAGCTCTCTTCATTCAACCGACTCACAAATTCACTTCACAGAAGCGTCCTGTGAGGAGTGCTTTGTATATTTCGCAAGCTATCTCCATGATGGTATTTGGCAGATAACCTGGCACTATTCAACAAAGAAATAAAGTGAAGCCCCGCCTGTTGATGTTACGGAGAAGATGAACCAGTTATCTTCTCCCTGAACTAAAAAAAACTGACCTTCTCTTCGAGGTCAAGAACTCTTCCAACCATACATTATCTGTGCATAATGTGACTGATGATGAAAAATAATATAAATGTTTGAATACGAGAAGCCTGATTTATTTAATGGAGCAAAGAAATGTCAATAATAAAATTAACCATTTTAACATTTCTATCAACAAATCAATATGAAATTAGTGGTGCTACAAAATAGTACAGGCTTTCTTATAGAATTTGTATTGGTTATGTGAAACTATAGTAATATACAATTGCAAATTACGTAGCTCTAAAATTTCAACTATCACGTGCAAATCTCTGCTTCATTAAACTGCTGCATGTAGCATATCATGTCTTCTAAAATCCACTTAAAAAGTAAATCTTTAGGTTTATTATCTGAGCAATACTGAGCTTGATAACACTGAATCTATTTATCACATCGACATTCAACACTATTCATTACTATAACATTGTTTGGAAGTGTCTTCCGCCTTAAAAATGTTTATCCTCGCATACATTCATAAACAATTTTCTCAAAACTAAATAACTTTACTGAAAATGTTGTGGCACACAAAAATGTGAAGACATTTTCGATAAACCTAATTGTTTACATATCTCAATTTACGTAATACGTCACATTTATTTAATATATTGTGTTGTATTGAAAAACTCATTTTTTTCAATTTTTTTTTCATTTTCTGACCTCCTCGTAGCTTAATTGATATATACTTTCGGAAAAACAACGAAGAGTCAATTATTTATATTAATACGGGGATTTGGCGGGGGGGGGGGTTGCAGCCATTTGCGAATTCACTAACACTCTGAAATCTCGAGAAAAAGTTTGAACCGTTTGGATCATTTGAACCGTTTTGTTCACAAAAATGCATGAAATCATGAAATACGTCTATGATATAAATATTAACTTAGAGATATTTAAAAAGTGCACTTACATATTTTATGAAAAATAAAAAGTAGAAATAAAAATTGCACTCATGTTATATAATTTATTGCATTTTCCTCTATCTCTAAAAAAAGTTGAAAGAAAAAATCGATGCTGTTTCTGAAAATAATTTGTTTAGGTATTTTTGGAAAACATCACGATTTCGCTAAAAATGAAGCGAAAATTACTCATATTTGGCAAAAATTATCCATGAAATTAATTAAATAAAGATCCAAATTTGAAGAGTTGATTTCACAAGAAAAAATATCTATCTCAAATAATGAAGTTCAAGTCGAAAAATATTCCACTTTTGTAAATTTTGAAAATTTCAAGTTTTAAATAAAGTTGGACCAATGCAATTTTTAAGCAAAGTATGATATTTTTCAGCAAACATTTTGAAGAAAAACTTTGGAAGCATTAAAAAAGATGTATTTTGGGGGATTTTTGATAAGTTTCACTAAAATTTAAAAAATCCATTTCTATTTCAAGAATCCACAACTTCTCCCACAGTGACTGCGGAATATCCATTTTGGTGAAAATCCTATGTGCGATTAAGGCGCTACAGTTGTCTATAGACAGATAGGCGATTTTCGCTATACTACGTCTATGAGAAAGTAAAACAAGTATCTGAAGTTCAAAAATAAGTTCGTGATATAAATCTAATATTACTCGCACAACACCTGCTGAGTATTAGTGCCCACTTCAGAGTGACAGCCCATCTGCCGCCATCGCCATTTCTGTCGCAGTGGCCTACGTTATGTTACGCAGTGGCTAGTTCATCGTTGACTAGGCAATTTGTGTGACGGTGGTAGGCCAACATCGCTTATTTCGATTCGCGTGCCCTGCATACATGTGCTAAGTACACATTAGAAACGATGAAGAAAAAGCATAAAATGAGATAACAAATACTCCGACGGGAGTAAAGTGCGAGAACTGAATTGTAAGAAATATGACTCGCACATCATTTGCATGAAAATAAAATTGAATTTGCTTCAATTTATATGAGACACTAAGTACTTCAAATTATACAGAACCTTCACGAATATCAAATACATTCATGAACTGTCCACCGACATAGATAATATGTAGCGCGTTTTACGTTGGTGACTAATCAATGGAGTGTTTTGTACTTTGGGAGCAAGCACGTAAGCCCCACGTTTGAAATGTGATGGTTCTTTTTGCACAACTTTTTGCTCTAAGACTAGAATGAATGGAAGGTTATTTGAACTATAACGGCAGTCTACTGTCAACAACGCTAATTACACTTAACGGCCATGCGTTTTTTTTTCATTTGTTCCCCAAAATGGAATACCAATATAATGTTCCATCATAAGAGTGTAAAATTAGTGGCATATTCTACCGTCACTATTGCTAACAAATTTCTTTTATTGTTTTCAGTGGCTTGTATCGTACATGATTGAAGTCACGTAATTGAATTTGATAATTTGGATGAACTATACTCTGTTCACCCACGTGAGCAATTATTTTGACATGCATTTCGACTGAATCATTTAGAAGGCGTGGCCAGTGAGTAACATGCACAAATGGTATTCACAAAAACGTTGGCTAACATATGCAGGTGTTGTGATAATGCCTACTATTCTTGTCATTCTGAAAACTGGAGAATGTTCCCATGACACCAGTGTATTTACATAGTTATAATGCAAGAAAAGTAAGCTTCAAAAATTCTATTGAACAAAACCTTAATTTCTCGTATTTTTCTTTGATTACGGGTCGGCATACTGCAAATTTAATTTCAAGTGATTTAAACAGCGAAGGTTTTTTTCATAATCGGCAATTGTAAGTTGACAGTTTATCCTTGATGTGCATGGCCTCACTTGGAATTTCTCTATAAAAATAATTTATATTAATACTCCCACATGCTTTTTGTGATGGTTTCTATCAGTGTTTGGAATACTGTATTTGTATTTGATATCAGAATATAGTAAATTACTCATGAAAATACTTCACAAGCTTTAACTGCACTCACTGAATTCACATTTCCCAATACTAACAGGTAGCGTTCTGCTCTTCTTGCTGACGTAAGAACATATTTCGCAAAGCGATGCGGTCTTCGGAGATACGGAACTGTTTTGAAACTATCATTGTTCTATCCATAAAGTGTAATCGCCCCACAATTCTGACGTCTCCACACGAGCAGCAAACCACAGACGTGTTTGACTTTGGGAATTAAGTTTCGCGGCTTCAGCTTTGTATTTTTCTTTCTTCATAATATGCATCGACCATCTGACCTCAAAATGGAAAACTTGCTCTTGTTTGAAAAGATGATCCTCCTCCAAAAGTTATATTCGAAATTTACATGATTCACAGTAAATGATAGGCACTTACTATATTTTTATTATTCCATCTACTATAGCTAATAATACATTTACCTTTACTACACCTAATAATTCATCTAAGAGAAATTATTGTGCATGGAAAAGTAATTAATTTATAAATGTTAAATATTTTGAAAACTTTGTATCGAAAATTCGTTAATTATTTCCCAATCAATATTGTCAATTTGTTTTAATTAATAATTATCAGCTGCGTTTTCGTTTCTTTCACTTGCTGAATTTGCAGCACAAATACAACATACCCTCCCAGTTTCTGACAGCCTAAGGGAAACTGTAAATTCTATTTTCGTATTTTCACATACTTCGCACTAGTTCAGACGTTTGAACTTCGCAGCATCTTCAACTTTCCGTTTTTGTCTTAACATTGTGCCACGACCGTTGGAATTATAAGTACCAAGAGAGTGTCAGAGGAAGGCCAACAACTCGTGCAAAATAGTATGGACTCTAGAGCATTCATTTACCATTAAGTCACATAATGCAGATAGCAAGAACTTCCCATTACACCTAGGTGTCTTATAAAAGCAAGCGAGCGTTCAGGGACGTTCGTGAGGCATTGACATTCAACCGAGATAACGGTGAGGGCCTCGCGGGGTGGGCAGAGCGGCCTTGGGGAAACAACACGCGAAAGGAGTGCATGAGGTGAGACACGATAGCATCTATAATATTTTGTACTTGAACTGAAAAGCGTATACAGTTACAATGCGTATGAAACGTATCTTTCTGAGGCTCTTCTCCCTTATTGTATCCCGTGTAAAGGAATCGACACATTTACCCGAAACAGGACGAATGACATCGCAAACCCACGAGCAGAATAGAACCAAACACTTAAAACGCAGTGGACGCTTCGCTATGAGTTGTTGAGACTCCAATATTCGGCCTACGCGAATAACTAGTGGAGTAGGTGCCTATTAACCTGCGAGGCGAAATCTACCCAAACATTTAATGAAAAACAAAAACTTTTTTTTCATTTAATGAAAAATAGAAGCTGCATTAACGCATAATTTTCCAATTCACAATTACGTTTCACACCTGACACTTCGTAGGTTTTGCGTCTTGTACTTTCCACTTAATTACAGACTTGTGCGACAAAGATCGAAGGCTGTGGCATTCGGAATCTTCAAGGAATGCGCAGTACGGTGCCCATGAGACACAGATATGCTGGGGAGCTTGATTTCACGGAGGCTGGCGTAGACTGACTGCGAGAATCCTCGAGTAGGTTCGTGGCCTTTGTAGTACTCACGCCAACAGCACCCAAACATCCAACAACTCAGCTTATCGGAATGACTAACCTCTTGTTGAAATCTAAGACGCTGAAAGATGTGACAGGAATGAGTGTGCGATGAAATGACAGTGCCGTTCATACACAGTTCATTAACTCGCACGTTTTGAGAGCAATATCTTACAGATGGTATAGGTATTGATTCACAGAATCTACTTATAAAAATAAATACTTTAAAATTATCTTACTCATTATAAAATTTTAAGTATCTTTAAGTGAGTCTTGAGAGTCAAAGGAACAAAAGAGAGCAAAAGAAATTAATCAGTAATTACAGAAGGTGAAGCACACCGAAGCGAAAACTGTTTCATAATAATAATAATAATAATAATAATAATAATAATAATAATAATAATAATAAAACAGCCGTTAGTAAGTTTCCTGTGGCAACGGTGGACCACAAGTACAGCAGTAATAATCGCTCATCATCAAAGTGCATTCCAAAACTGTCGTATGATGGTTATTGGTGGAGTCCCGAAGCGAACTCTTCACCTCGATGGAAACCGACCCTTTAGAGACCTCCGTCCGATTATCTGGGAGGACGATTCCCCAAGCACAGGAGGGTCGCTCGAGGGGCGGCCGCAGTTCCTGGCAGTCCAGAAGCAGGCGCGCGTCCCTCGCCAGGGTCGGGGTGGCGGACGGGGCGGACCGGGGCAGGGGTGGAGCAGGCCGGGGCGGGGAGGGGTGGGGAAGAATGGAATGGGTGGAATGGGGTGGGAAAAATGGGTCCGGGTGGAATGGGACAAGACATAATGGAGGTGGAAGAAATGGGGCTGGACGGAATGGGGTGGGAAGAATGAGGTGGGGCGAAATGAGGCAGAGCGGAATGGAGCGGGGCTGAATGGGATGGGGCACAGGGGGCGTGACGGACGCGGGGCGGGATATAGTGGGGCGGGGCGGAGCGGGACGGGACGGGACGGGGCTGGGCAGGGCGGGGCAGAGCTTCAGCGGTCCGAGCGTCGCGCGTGCGGTTTGCCACAGTTGCTTGTGGCGCGGCGGGGCGAAGGGGGGCGTGAAAGATACGGCGCCATCAGGCCAGCCACCGGTCACTGTCGCGCGCGCTACCTGCCGGCGACGCCACGAGACGCATGGCCGCAATCGCCGCCCCCGTTCGTGCGGTCCCCGCCCCCGCGGCGGCGGTGGCCAGTGAATCTCGGCGGCGGCCGGCCATCCGTCTTCATTTGTCGACCGTCGCGGGCAAAACGCAATCAGAGGCCGGCGCGCACCGGCCGAGTGCGGGGGCGGGGGCCACCTGTTGGAGCGCGGGGGCGGGGGCGGCGGGCGACGAGGCCCCCGGCGGTCACGAGGGGGACAGACGCCCTCCGACAGCGCCTCAAGTGCGGGGAGAGGACTGTCACCTGCCCCATGACAGGCTCTCGAGGACTGACAATACAAAGCGATACCCACTATCTAAATACAGAAGAATATACTAGTCAATGTACTAGACTCGAACATTTCTTGCAATTTAGTTGTGATCACCGCCACTCAGAAACAGCTGTAGGTTTCAAAATGAAGATTCAGACTGCAGGTGCAATTATATTAGGCTACGCCATAAATAAATACTTATAAATTCAGATAAACTGTTATCAGTTTTGGACAGGAGATATTGGCAAGTGTTTGTATCAAGGAGTAGGCACGATGACACATTCCACAAAAAATATAATCACATTTCTACGAGTTTACTTTCTACGTGGTAAAATTTTATCCTCACAGCTACAGACATTTGTTTTTAAAGTATACCATTTTTTCCCTTAAATAACAGAATTTACGAGACAAACCGTTATTGATCTTTCACTGACAAGTGGAGTAGTTTTGGCGGCTGCCGCATGAGTGATGTGGCAGGAAGAGCAATTCACCGTCTTCGGGGCAGATGACCTTGTAATGCACTCGGCAGTCGCGCAGGGATAGGGGAGCGGGCTCGAGCAGAAGCGGCTTAGCGCCCGATACCCGGCGACCACTGGGTATCTCTATTACTAACAAGCGGACATGTGGATGCTTCGCTATTTCATGGTATTAAATAAATACAATTCAAGTTCAAAATCAATTTATTCAGTGATGATCAAATACGTTTTACCTACACTTTAACTCCTTATTACCTACATTTACTATATTACACTACACTTGAAAGATCAAATATTGGAATAATGTAGTGCACCGCCAGGATTTGGTTCAGACTTTCTGCTTTCTATATCGCAAGTTTGATGTTGTTTGATATTATGAGTCAAAGGGAGGAGTGTAGTTCAAAATGATATCCGTATATAGCACTTCAAACTGGGAAAGGCGTAGACACAACTCGTCGATTAACTTCGCGAAAACAACGTCTTTATACGTCCGATTTAATTCAACTACTCTTTAAATAATCCAGATACTAATAAGAACAAAGTGTGAAAATTTAAGTTAAATAGGTCGAGTATTTTTGCTTTGATTTTAACATTTAGCGAAAGACATACGCACATTCCCGTTTAATAATACGCTGATACAGATGTCCAATGCGTGCATCAATTTAAAGGAAACTATAAAGGTGTCCTTCCGGATTGTGAAATGTATCTATTGGTTTCGATACATTCCCAGAAAGTAGAGAAAAATCCAAAACAAAGAAAGTTTCGTTTTTGAATGAAAAATTCAAATATTGGATTGAGTTATTCCGCCAATTCTTATTTTGTGCGCATCCAGTGAATTCTCATAATCACTGTGATACTGATTATGACACAGCCGACGTTGTCCTACGGCATGGCACCGCGGAATGGTTGCCCGCCATTAATTTTTTGCTATCCTTGTGTTGCGTTTCGGAACAAAAAAATTATAGTCTTCGTGTTTAAAGAACTGTGTATACACTATACTATGTTATTGCAGCGTTCATAAAGACTATTCTTGTTAAAACATTTAATTTATTGCAGTGTTATACGAGAGTATTTTATTTGTGGTTCTTCACTGCACGTATTTTTTGGAAAATCTTTTTGCGTGGCTTCGTTCAGAAGCATTTTTGTTTCTGTAGGTCACTAAATGTTAAAATCATTTTATAGCTTATTCCGAAACATGTATTTTGCGTCAAAGCCGATACAAAAACTCGTATGTTGACACAAAATGTTCAGAGGTATATTCCAAATCAAGAGATAATTACTTCTGAGTCCGTTTAATTTTCTTTAATATCAGCATCATCACAAGCAGTGAATCATAATTCTGTGATAAGAAGCCAAAAGTATATAAGTGCATTTTCTTCCATTTTCTGATTTTTACGGTTACAATATCCTATATTTCTTTCTCCACCTTATCAAAATAGTTATTTACGTTTAGTACGGGAAATGAGTCTTCGGCGTATCAATGAAATGTTGGCGGGGAGATGAGTCCGGGATTTTGAAATGACGCAGAAAACTCTTTAGTACAGGTTGCGAGCATTACTTTTAAATATGAATTATTAGAAACTCGTAAGTATCAAAAGTCTTGCAATTTGCAATGCACCGCAACATGCAAGGCGGCAGTCGTGTTAACTAAAGTTGTCTTCAGTGTTTTGTTTACTTTGTGGTACTCTGTTGTATATGGCCTTGACTTCTTTGCGGTACGGCAATTATTTTGCAGTAAAACTTTCCAATCAATAAACAGTAAAGGGAAGAAATAGTTACCAAGCATGAATGCTGAAAAATAATATTTCTAACTATAAAATTAATTCGCAAAGCTCTGATAGAAATGTTGATATGTGGTATTGATATAGTATAATATGTCAGTTAAAAACCCTCACCTGAAAAACCCACACACAAAGTATATTTTGGCTTCTTCAGAATTGTAGGTCTGCTCGACGGCCAGCTTTTCAGCCTGAATGCATAAATCCGTGCTTGGCGCAGCGTAGGTTGGCGCAGGAAGTAGGCAAGCGCCCCGAGGCCAGTGCAGAGGAGCAGCCTAGGCGCCCCGGCGGGCCGGCGCGGCGCTCGCACAATTAACCCCCTCCCCTCGCTGCAAGGAGCTTCGACTTTCCCATTCTAATCAGCGCTGGGGCTAATTGGGCGGCAGGGCGTGCGGCGGCGCCCGAGGCCAAGATTAGCGCGTTGGGCGCGGCGCTGGGCGGGACGCTGGGCGGGGGAGGGCGGGCGGGGGCGATCGGCCGGCCACCAGGCAGCGCCCCTTCTGCATGGGTGCGCCGCCCGCCGCTCATTTCGATGCCCATTAACTGCAGTCCAAATTCTAAATTAACTCATTTAATGCTCTAATGACTCACATTTAATGCTGTTTCGATATTACAAAGCATTGGAAACTTGCTACCTTCTGGACTGGAACGGAAGGTCGTAAAAAGTCGAAACAGTCATGCTTCTTGGTTGATGGAATTGTTTAATGGGTTTTTGAATCGCTCGGGCGAGAAAATAACGATTACTCCCTCAAATGCCATTATTAACCGCAAATGAGTGATCAATATACACAATGAATCTGGTTATTACCGGTAGATTTCTATTCTCTCAATCGACTAATTTTGAGGGAAACGTGTAAAGCTCAGTATTCGTTGTCACATGAAAACAAAAACGTGCGCTCTAACAATATGGACAAACTCGTTATTACAATACTCTTTCGGTAATTGTCAGTTCGTCGTATGTCCCTCTTCTATTCTTCTTCTTCTTCTTCTTCTTATTATTATTATTATTCCTCTAAATCACGACTAAAGATGTTATGTGTCGGCTGAATATAAAATCTACTCCAGGTTGCAACCAGCTACCTAAGGAGTAGATCTAGGGACTGTCTGTGCCTCTACAATACTTTGCGCAAAATGTGGGCTGTTCCAAATAAAGCGATTTCTTGAACTTCCCAGTCTTTTGAATTACCTGGGAGTTTAGACAAATTCTTACACAAATTTTGCGGAACAAATCCCAGAGCTCCGATAACTATCGGGACGACCTGTGCTTTGACGCCCCACATTCGGCTGATCTCGATTTCCAAATTCTTGTATTTAAGACGTTTCTCTGCCTCCTTGGTAACGACGTTTTGATCGCAAGGTTCAGCAACATCGACAAGTAAACACGATTTGTTCTCCAAATCCCGGATGACTATATCCGGTTTGTTTGCCGCTATCGTGCGATCAGTTTGAATCTGTTGGTCGTACAATATCGTACACAATCCAACAGATGTCACCGGTGTCGGTGAGTGTTCGTACCACTGGGGGCATGTGTTCGGCACTTCGAGGGCGGTACAGATCTGCCAGTGGAGGTAGCTACACACCCTGTCATGTCTTTTAAGGTATTCTGTCTTTGCTAGGATTGGACAAGCTGAGACAATATGATCAATGGTTTTTACGTGTTCTTGACAAATGCGGCATTTATCATCTTGGGGAAATTTTGAGAACCGCTTTATCATTGTGTCGAGTTCTCAAGGCCTGATCTTGGGCAGCTATTACAAGTGCTTCCGATTCTGGCTTCATTCTTCCCCTTTTAAGCCACATAAATGATTGATCTTTATTGATCGGCACCTTGTCCATCCGTTTTAAATAGTGTCCTTGGAGTGGTTTGTCACTCCACGATTTCTTTAATATTTTTTGTGTCTCAAATTTCATGTTAAGTAGCATCAGAAGTTCAGTGTCTCTTATTATTATTATTATTATTATTATTATTATTATTATTATTATTATTATTATAAATGCACTGTAATTATATGTGTAATTCATGGTGAGAGACCTTGTCACTAATTCCATGTGCTTCTGAAATAATATGCCGGAGTCTAGGAGAAGAAAGTATTTAAATTTTATTTTGGCTCAGACCAGGAAGATCTACGAGAATTTGTTGAGGAAGCGTTCGGAGAATAAGTGTAAATTTTCACGTTAGAAAAGGCAATGCCTTTCGCACATACAATATATTGTAAATGGCCTTCCACTCCATGATAACTTTGCTATTTCAAGTTAATTCGCACTTCAAGCTAGTAAGATGACATTTTGAACTACGATAAGCGTACTCAAAATCCAGGAAACATCAGAGAAGTACAGTTGGCTGCCGAAGTCGCACATGTCACTTGTGCTCGTAGTTCATATCTACTTCAGAAGGTTTTGAATATATTTTGCCTATGCAAACAACACTAATAAAAGCTGCAACTCATCACTTCACTTAAACAAGTTATTTATTATAATGTTTCAATTGATATTAAAATATCCTTCAAACATTATCTTATTTTTTCTAAAGTTTCTCTTTGAGGTGCATTACTTGCGAGAGTCTTCGCTCGCCAAATGCTGCGAATCCTCAATACTTCGGACGAACCTGTTTAGACATATGTCTTCCTCCAAACCTTAATGAAAGAAATTTTCTGAAATTGTTTCGTGTTAGACATGTATTCCAGACATATTCTTCACGTGTACTTTTACAGTCACGCTAATACGTACCGCGTAATACAGCGTGCATTGTTGACCGGAGTGTGTAATTAAGTGTGCAAAGTTGGTCGGGATGGAGACTCTACATTGACTCCGATTCGTCGCGGCCACGGCCGCAACATTGTATACAGACCGCGCAGCATAGCCCGGGGCGAGGGACTCGTCATTCTAACATCCGAAGCATCAGGGGAACAGTCCCCAAAGCAGAACAATAAGTCGTTTCCTGCATTCAGACGTGCAGACACCCCAACGACGCCCAGAGGAGTATTTTAAGGTATCTTCTATTTGCAACAATGAAAATATAGTTAACTATTTTACAACAAAATTAGTTTGAACCCTCAGACTGGAATGAATATATTATCTGTTCCAAATGGATTCATGCTATTATAGTACTGATATCAAGAAACTTACATATCTAAAATTGTAATGTTTCCTTCCTTATCACTGGTACTTACTAACCTTCTCAACAAGATTATTTTATAGGAGCCTACAAGTAAAGAAAAATCTAATATTGCTCATCTTTCTTCTCTGACATTCTTCCACCAACTACAAACTTGTTTCAGTTTTGGAGAGATTGTAACACTGTGAGACCCTAATAGAGGTTGTCCCAGGTTTGCGTAGCATGCAGAATGGAGTGGAGGCGTGTGCCATCCGTTTGTCCGAGGCAGCTGAAATTTATCAAGAGCCACTTTGCATTATTTCCCAAGAACATCATCTCGTCTGGCAAAGCCACCCCGCCACGCTCCACCTCGCCTCGCCTCACCCCGCCCGCCCGCTCCGCCCCTCCATTCCCCGCCTCGGCCCGTCCCCGCACACGCACCCTCCTTCGACCACGTGGCTCTTGCCCCGCCCCCGGCCTCCTGGCGCCGTAAGTTGGGCGTCGGAAGATAATAGGAAGGCTTAATACCGCGCAAATACAAACACAATTAAAAACTAATTACAATTGCAAATAGCGGGAAATCGAAAAACTAAAGCGGATGGCCGCTGCGGTTGTTTAACTTGCACTCGGGCACAGGGCGAGGGATGATGAATAGGCCGGCCCGCCCCCGCCCGCCCCATGAAAGCGTTATCGTGCATTCCCTCTGAAATAAGTGGAGGCTCATTAAGAATAAGTTATTCAGACGCAAAAGCGGGATTCCATCACGTGCCCGTGCCCAAACTTTCTAATGAAAAAAAAGCAGCGGTTGCGGAGCTGAGCCTGGCACGCGGGCGGGGACGGGGACGGGGTGGGGGTTGGACGCGAGGGCGCCAAGGTCAGCGGCGAAGCAGGTGAAGGCAGGTGGGAAAGGACGAGGAGGATGAGTTAGAAGGACAGATAGGGTGGGTAACAGAGCGGGGTCGAAGGCTTGGTGAATGGTGGAGGGTGTAAGGGCAGAGGTTATCATGACTACAGTAGGTCTCGCGCCCCGTTTCGGAGCACGTTTAAAGCAAATAGCGGAGAGTGCATGCCAGTAGCCTCGTTCTGTGGCCCCAAAGCTTTCCACCAACTTCCACCATCCAGAATAACATTAGTAGAAGTTTAAACGGAGATTTACAAAAAGGGTAATTTTCCTTATCTCTTTGCAGGAAAATCTATATGTGGAAACAAAAAACACAAATTTATTAGAAATTCATTTTTTGAGTCTTAAAAAAGAAATAATTATTTATATAAACTGCATGATACACTCTGTACATTTCGAGTAAATGAACAGGTAATATTATGGTTTTTTAACAATCTTGGAGGTAAGAATCCGGTAAATAATTTATAGACACGCAATGACATAAACAATTCTTTTATTTCCTGAGTCTCGCCATTTTATTTCCTGAGTCTCGCCAACAGTTTTTGTCATCATCAGGCAAAAACGGAAGAGTTCATGGTATGAAAGTAAAGTCATGCACAAGCAAGAAGCCTGACAGACTCAGTTAATATTGTCAGTAAAGTCAACTTAGACGTATACTAAGACAGTCGACTAAGACATCTTACACTAAGACAGGCTAATTCCAATTCTACAAGATGGTAATATTATGACATGAAAAAGCTTGAAGATATTGTTGCGTATGCCCTATATTTATGAATCATATGAAAATATTCAAAGTTTTGTAATAATGACCTAGCGATGTAATCATTTCGCGTAAGTATCATGTAGGACTGTGAGCAAATACGTTTGAATTCTCCTCAATTGAGGCTCGTTTTTAACGCTCGTGCATGAAACATTCCTTTGAAACTGAGTTCGTTGCAGTGTCTATTCCCAATAATCTAGTATTTCAAAATTCTATTTTCAATTACGTATCCTCTTGTTTTTTCTCTTTGACAAAAGATTTCAAAGAAGAGATAAACACAAAAAATCCCCAATTCCCGCATACTTGCGTTATTTTCGGAACTCAATCTTCAAGAGGCACCTAAAGCTAAACCATCGGTCAACAAAACTGCTCAAAACTTTCTTCCTCTCGCCGTCTATCAATTACGAGCCACAAGGAGCCTCGGGCCGCGGCCGCTGCGTAAGAAAGCGGTGGCCGTCGGCGGCAGCGCCCCAAACGATCCAATTCCCAAATCAATGGCGCGGGGGCGCACGGAGAAGGCGGAAAAAAGTTTCTTGCTAAAGACTGCGGCGGCTGGCGGGGGGGGGGGCGGCCAGCAGGAGAGGGCGGCGCCCCGTGCACTCAATCGCCGTCGCAGAGCCTGCGGCGACCGCCGAGTCAGCATCGCTCCCCTCCGTGCGGCGCCGCCGCGACATAATAATACTTGTTCCTAATGGATGTAGTGCTGCCCCATGCCCCGCTATGGAGCTCGCCATCGGCCGCAAGGGTACAACCCCGCTGTTTGTCTGTCCCGACCGCATCCCCCCAGTCGCCTGGGCAGATGGGCGTCATTTGGAGCAGAGCTCCGCGCTGGCAAAGGGTCAGGCCAAAGGCCGATTCGTTCCCGAAAAATCAGCGATGCGTGCTAACTGCACGTCGAGCAGGCAGGCGGGCGTCATCCTCCCCTCCCTTCCACGAGGGTGGCGTGGACAGGGGGGAGGGTACGGGGCGGGGAGAGCGCGGAGCGGTGGGTGCGGGCAAACGCCAATACCACGAACGCCGCCCGAAAGCAGCCGAGGTCTCCCGCGTGTGATGTTAACGTTTCAGCCTTCGCCCGCAGACCTCTCGGCTTGACAACTTTGTAGCGGCGCCGCGGTCGCCGGGCAGAGCGTGGAACGGGGCGAGGTGGAGAGGAGTGGGGCGCGGGGTGGGACGGGGCGGGACGTAGCGAAACGGGGTGGGGCGGGGGACTGCGGCGGCCGCGCCGCACCGCGTCATTAACATTTAAATTGAAATCGTCAATAGAGGCGGCTCGGTGCGGGCGGCGAGCGAACTGGCTGGCGGAGAGTCCAAGTGGCACTCAATTCCCTATTACCGGTGCAGGGTGAGCGGCGACGAGGGCAGGAGGGCAGCGGAGCAAGGGCTGGCGCGGGGGCGGGAGGGGCGGAGGTCGGGTGACGAACCAACGACGGCGGAGATGGAGAGGGCGGCGGGCCGCGACGTCGTCGCGTGTATTATTTACGTCTCGTAATTGCGAGCACTGTGGCGCCGCGCACAATGGCCCCTGATGAGGCCTTAATAAAGTATGAGGCGGCTCCTTAGGAGGCTGCCAATTACGGATGCAAATGCGTCTTCCGTCAGCGCGTCGTGTTTGCGCGCCCTGAGCGGGCGCTTCTTAGCCGTCCTCAACCCTCCCCACCCTGCCCCCGCCCTTGCCCTCTGCTCTTCGCCCTACGCTGGGGCGGGGAAAGGGTGGGGGCGATGTAACTCTGCGAACTGCGAGTGCCGCCAGCAGAGGAAATGTGGAAACGAACTGGCAGAAATAAGTCTCGAGGTACCACATTGTACGAACAACTCTACAGACCCTTTAACGGCCCCATGCACAAAATCTATACGCCAAACAAAGTAACATTTTTTTAAAATTACTCGCTCTTTTAACTGATTTCATTAACTTTATGTTTACACATCAACCAAATCCAAATTAGAAATACAGGCTGGGTCACATAATTTTAGCACCTCCTGAAGTTTTTGCACGGTTGAAATTATTGGAGTGCAGTTTTTACACAAGTGAATGAGGAAATGACGCTAGTTGATACGTGTATGTATTTCTATTTTATCACTTTTATTTTACCGAGATATTGAGGTAACTTTGTTTTCTTCAAATGGAACTATACGTCTCTTTTTTAGTCTATCATGTAAAAAGACAAATCCAATGTTATGAGATGAAGGGAATAAAGGCGTTATCACTTCTTGGATTCATCAAGATGTCGCGAATACAGATAATAAAAAAATACTTTTCGTCTGAAATTTACTATAACAGACTTAACGATGGTTCTTTGTGCATTGACTTCGAAAAAGCGCTAAAAATATTACAAAATAAAGTAAGAAAATAGTTTGATAATTCTCAAGCAATTGTTTAAAATACTTTTACACAAATTAAATGTTTCTTTGACAAGAACAAACTTGTGTTTACCAGTGAAATTTTGCTTGTTATCGTTGTATACGATACTTTTATTGTGTACTTCTCTCAAATTTTACTTTAATTACCACATTCGTGAATTTCTAAAATTCTACAAATATTTGTATATCTAATATATTCCGTTAATTTCTCACTTTAAAATACGGTGTAAAAATTTAGTCCTTCATCAGTTATACATTCTAAGCTTCTCTTTGGTACAAAATTTCTTACATAAGTTAAATTCAAGCGACAATCTGAATAACGAGTAAATCACAGCAAACCAGAACAATAAACAGGAAATTGAAATCTGAATTGAAAGTGAAAATATAGAGATAGTATAACAGAAGAATGAAAAGAACAAAAATGTAGAAATAAGTTGTAAAATAAAGAACATTAGAATGTTCATGTATTTCTAAGTCCACAATAATTTGACGAAATTTCATGGCTTTCATTAATTATATTATTGCGATCATATAGCACTTACTGAAATTAGTGGTATTGATTATTTTGTATTTCCGGGAGTGTCAAATAATATATTGTTCGGCAGTGATCCTCCTCTGCTGGAAAGTGAGAAGCGGCACCTGTCGCCGTTTCGGGTTTCCCCTTCCAAGTATCACCCCAATGGGAAAGTTGTTCCAGCCGGGACAAGCTATAAATTCCCGACTAGTCTCCTGGAATGTGGTAGAATAGTGTTTGTAGGGTATGTGTGTGTAAAAGGCGAGTAGGGAAGAGGAGTAGGAGAATGAATAAAAGATCGCTCGTGGTCCAGGCCTGTTTGGAAAAGTACTTTTTCGATATTCGTCTGGTATAGAGCAGAAAAAAAACACAGAAAACTATTCACCAGAGACGCCGACAGCTATAATTGTTCTGGAGCGAGTGGTTAAATTCGGCCTAGCTATGTACGAGTCGAGTACTAAGTCGTAGCTCATTCGAAAACCGGAGTCTGGACCCTAGAACCTTTCTGCGTTTCAGTTTTGATGAATATCACCAAATCAGTTTTTCTGTTCCCATTGTATTATTTTCGTATTAGATGGATGCAGTTCGTTGTATGATAGTCATTACGATCCAGCTTCATTACAGTTAACGTGTTTGACCAATCACAGAGAACTTGAGAAGTAATAAAAAATTGGCCAGGTTCATTTAAATGTTTCGTTGAATTGTGTGTATGACTGTGCGGGGACAAGTCGTGGGTAGGTAACAGTAAGCCGCACAAGCTCTCCCCTGCTTCTAAAACTCATGAAAACAGAAACCTGAAGACCTCTATGGGTGCTCTATCTAAGATGACAAGAAATAAGAACAGAGACTAAACTTCAATGAAATTTCTTTTATAAATTGAATTCTAACATGAGATCGAGTACTGCTCGTGTGCAGTTGGCTACTGCTTATGCTTGACCAATGCCACCTGACAGTCCTGTGTGACTGTCTGCTAGGTGGCTTTGGCTGAATTGTGAATGCCAGCTGAAACGAAGATATTCAATGTAAAAGTTCAACTTATTGTAATTATCATTAGTCGTGTGTACAAAATTCGATGAAATGGGAATTAATACATTCGTATGAAGTTCACAATACTATCTCGTTCCTCGCTCGTGTCGTGACATCACTTCACACACGTGTATTAATATCTATCATTACATCATTATTTCGTAATATAGTATTAATCATTAGGTATATTGCAGAGAAGCAGTACGTTTTTTAGTAAGTACATCGCCGAAATATTCCTGGAGATCACGTCGCAAACACTATCATCAAATGTAATCCGAAAATAAAAAGAAACGGAAGTCCTCTCTTCCGAGAACAGCTATCAAATAATAACTGAATGAGGCTAAATACAAGCAGCAGCGCGCATGCGCGGTGGAGAGGCGAGGGAGCGCTGCCCGAGGGTCTGGCTCCCCGGGCCGGCGCAGCGCCTGCGGATCGCGACGCGCGGGGGACAGATTTATCGCTCCCCTCCCCCGTCCCGCGCCGCTCCTCCGCGCCGGGAAGGCTGCGTAATAATAATAATGATTTCGCTTTATCAGCGCCCGCATCAATCACGCGCCGCCCCGCCCTATTTCTCCCCGCCCCGCGGAGCTGAGAGGCAACGACGGCGTTTTATTAGTTTCCTTCCCGCGTGATTTAAGGCAAGCGGGCTAAAAACATATTCCTGATAAAAACCCTGAATTCAAGATGGATCGTTCAATACACAACGCTATGCCTCTATATTTATTTCCCTGCGCCATCTACCCCCCCTGCTACGCTCGTTTTCCCCTTGAGCGGAGGATGCGAAAAAAGAGTACACGACACGGAATGAGTCGCGTCTCCGTTTCCCCGACTCAAACTTGTGTATCTAAAAATCCTTTTCCCTTATCTCTTTGTCAACTTTTCCCTCTCTCGCAGCAAAAACTCGAGCGGCGCCGAGGGGGCGGAGAGCGGGAGGGGCGGGGGCGCGGAGGCCTGAGAGGGAAGCGGCCTCGCGCGCGACTGTCAGCCGTCAGCCGCTGACAGGCGAAGAAAGGGCGCATCCCGCGTCCCGGCGGAAATGGAACTGTTTATCTGCGCGCACCTCTCGATCTGCCCAGCTCCGCTCCGCTTCTCGCCGCTCCGCTCGAAAGGGTTGCCGTCCCTCGCATCGCCCGCGCCCGCCGTCGCCCGGCGCCCGCCGTCGCTCGGCGCCCGCCCGTGGAACCGACGAGGGGCGGGCGGCCAAACTTTGGAAATTAGTTGATGAGCGTAGGCGCAGGGAGGCGGCGGCGGCGGCGGCGAACGCGCCGGACGATAGCGACGTCGGGCGCGCGGGCGGGCGGGTGGCGGCTTTTGTCAGCGGAGAGGCAGGAAATGAAACGCGGGCGGCGGCGAATACAGCTGTCCCCGGCGGGAAATATACAGCGGCGGCGTTGGCGGCGGCGCGGCTGCCCTTATCAGGGCCACCTGTCCGAGCGAAGGCGCCGCTGCCGGCGCCCGCCCCGCGGGGGCTATTCAGCTCTTCTGTATAATTTTCAATTTAATTACAAACTCGCAGAAAACTGTGTGTCCCAGCCCAATGCGCCGCCGAACGGAGCGCTTCGCGTCGCTTCATGTCCTGCGCTCCCCCCCCCCCTCGGCCTCCCGCGCCGCTCGCGGACGGCGCGGCGCCTGGCGGCGGTTTATGGAACGTCCCTCGCGCCTTTTAATACAGTTTTACTCCCGCTTCAAGAGGCCTCTCTCCGGCGCTCGAGTCTACGCACAGCATTGTAAATTTCGGAAACGGGCGCGCGTTAGTCATTCGCGGAGAAAACAAGCCGGGGAGTTCACAACTTTTTATGAACGCGTGTAAAAGGGGCTGTTATGATCAGTAAAACGAGTTTTCTTTGCTAAATAGACATTCATAAGTATAGTTGGTCACTGGAACGGAAGTAACGGCGAATACGTGAGTCCTTTCTCCGATTTAAGTGGCAATATCAGTAAAGATATCAGCATTAATGTAGTGCACATAACAGGCTTATGCATACAATTAAGTTTTTAAAAAATGTCAGTAAATCGAAAATTAAAAAGATACGTCAGGTTTCCATTCCCAAGTCCTGTCTGACCAGCAACTACTCTAAATGTTGTAGATGACAAGCAGCGTGTATCGTGCGTTTTAAACCTGCGTCAGCCTTTCTGCTTTTCACTGCTGCTCTAGACGCAGCTTGAGGGCTGGCGGGAGGGGGAGAGGCCGCTGTGTGCACGCGCTGCCTCACCGCTCCCCGCGGACAAACAACGAACCCGTTGTTAACACGCGCGCGGCGAGCTGTTTCGCAGCGGCCACGACGGGGGAAGGGGGCGGGGCCGGGGCGGGGTTAGGTCTTATGGCTTCCCAAGCGGCGCCTCTCTCGTGTCCGTTACTGCCCCGCCCCGCCCCGCCCCGCCCCGCCCCGCCCCGCCCCGCCCCGCCCCGCCCCGCCCAGCCACGCCTTCACTGCCCTTCCTTGGAACGAAAGGCCACATGCGGCGGCACGACGCACCAGACGACAGCCTCGGGAATGGAGAGGAAATCGCTTGTTGCGACTTCGCCTTTTTTAATTAAACCTTATATACTTCATCAAAGCTCTGTCTTATTTTCTTATCCGTACTTTTGGCACTCACAACTTCAATATCAATTTGTTTTCTCAACAAGAAGAATGTGCGTAAAAGGTATACATGTATGCAAAAAAATATTTTAAAATAGACTGAAATTAAAAAGCACTCATATTATTAACATAGTGGCATGTGCACAGATTTCTTGAATAGAATTGACTCTTTAGAGTTTGATCCGTTTTAAATTTATGTAAATACATAAAATTTAGCGTACAATAATAGAATTTGTCCTCGAAAGCGCGATATTAGCACACTAATTTCAACTGGAAGATAAAATAATAACTACGTGAACGTACATGAAACTATAACCAAGTAGTGTCACTGCGACTTTCAGAGGAGTTTTTCGATTAATCACCATCCGGTAATATTGATCAGAACTAGGTGCTGAGATATAGTGAATACTAATTTCGTAGACGCACAGAAATTGAGAGAAAACCAAGCAGTCTAGGTCCATGGGAACGGTGTCATTAGTGTTGATGCATAAGCAGAAACTGGGAAAAGGTAAAAAAAATAAACAAATTCGATTTTCACTAAAAATTTATATATTTGAATATCTTATTTCATCTGATCACATTCTGTGCGTCCCGACTCAATCATCATTCTAAGTGGATTACATCATTCGAGAACTCACGTAGTGACAGCATGAAGCCAAGGAAGAAGCCGTCCACCATTCAAATATTTGGAAAGCACCTGCTGCATTATGGAAATCAACGTTTTTGACGTTGTTAGTAGTATGCAAAAAACGTTTGCACTGTACAAATAAGTACTATTCTTTGTTATTTCACTATTCCTGAAGACCGCTTTGGTTAAAATACGTAATTTATTGCCGTGTTTTAAGAGAGTATTTTATTTGTTGTTCTTGAGGAGTGTGCATGATATTTTTAGGAAAACTATTTTGCGTTTCAACAGACCTTTGCTACTGTAAGGGCACTAGTTAGATTTTCAATGTCGTTCACACTTGTTTATTACACTTGTATAAATACTTCGATTTCGTTGTTTTGTGTTATATCACAACTGGATAACTACACAATGCATATAAAGAACAGATGTGTCGAGAGACAATCAGTAGGTTGAGATATCATCATCCTAATGCTTTTAAGATGACAAACTAAAACTAGAGGGAATGTAGGGCATATCGAAACTTTTTCTCTTAATATTTAGATTTGTTAGAACAAAGTGCATGACAACAGATTGTTAAAAAAAATGCATGACCTCATTTAAAGATCTAAAATTGAATGACGTTACGCAGAAAACACCTAGGCCACAAAAATTAAAATGGTTGAAAAATAGTTTGGAAAGTTGGAGTATATCTTAAAATTTCGTGCAGCAAGGATATTCATCTAAAATTAGAAATGCGTGAAATGTGGTTATAGAAAAGTTTAAAAAGCGGTACGCTCTTTACGTAAAATGAAAAAAAAAACATTGTTTCATGTTGTGTAGTATTAAGTCTCAAAAACTAATAAAAAGAGGGAGATTTACAAATTCTGGAACAATACAATCAATATTCACCATGAACACAGAGTTCAAGTTGTTTCTGAAGCGTCTATTTATTATTTTTTAATTTTATTAAAATTTAGTGTTTATACTATAAAACCGGTTAATAATAATAAGCGAAAAAATATCTGGGGAAAAATCAAGAAATTTGGTTGAGTATAGAGCTCAAACTTATTTCTAAACGAAAACTCTTAGTGTTTTAAATATGAAGATCTTTGCAATTTTCTAAATGTTGGAGGTTTGAATCAAAATCGCCAATATATCGCAATTATAATTTCACTTTCTTCTTTTCGTGCAAGATATTTAAAAAAAAACTATTTCAACAATTTTCCAGAAAATACTGACAATTCTGTAATGGTTTTATGTAAAGTACCCCCAAAACTAAAATATCATAATCACTGGAACGGGATTTTACTAGATTTTACTTGTGACGTACTTACCAAGTTTCAGCTCAAAAGCTTCTAATCTGACAGAGTTAAGCGTGACACATCCATTCATCCAGAAAGACAGAGTCATTCATCCTCATGTCCACACAGACATCGCGAATTTACGTACAAAATTTAGTGTATCTCCTCTCAAATAGCAACAATCTTCACCATATTTTAAACAGCTCTAATGTACCGTATTCCTGACGTTTGCGAAGTTGCAAGCCAACAAAACAACGTTTTTCATTGTTTCTTGTGCATTGAGATGTGTACTTTTAGTGCTTAAAACCGTTTCTTCAATAGTTTGTTAGCTTTTTCATTTATTGATACGTTTTTGAATGTGTGCGCATACGACACGACCCATGACCATTTGCTGTTTCGTTGGCCGTGATTGCTAAAATTTAAAGCAAAAGTGAAATATTTCGTGAGAAATTTTAAAAATGAGATTTACCCAAATGTAAAGTCGTTATATTGTAACATTCAAAGCAGAATATCCATTTTGGACAGTATGAGATTTAGTGTTCACAGTCGACCATTTTAGAGGCAATCATAATCTGGCAATTCCTTAAATTTACCTTTTCTGTTGTTTGGCCGGACTTGAAAAATCATAACTCTTCTAGTTTTGAAGACATCTTTATGATTCTTTTTTATTTAATAGCAGAAAGTCACTTCATGTGCCTAAATCTCAAATTGGTATATTGTCAAAAATAACATGCTCTATTTATCGCTATTGTTACCTGTAACTTTTTAAAAGTCCTAATTCAAATCCCTGTAAAGTAAATATAGGTCCTTTATCAATCTTCAAATTTAGATTGAGACTCTAAAGTATAATCCTAATAAAAATCTTAAAACAGAACCACCAAAAATGTTTATTGGTTCATGAGTTATGATGTCACAAGTCATGCCCTGTCCTTGGAAGGAAAAAGGGCATATTGGATGAAATAATATAATTTTTAAAAAGAATTATTTTGATATTGTTAATACTTAATTCTACGAGTAAGCATGTTGAAATTTAGAAATACGTTACAAATACAAATTTAAATTCAGGTAGACGAGTATCTTAAAAACGCATTTTACTACCGAAAATTAGAAATTGAATTTTTGAGGTGATTCCAATACTTTTCCTCCCCGTACTAAAGTGTAAGTTGAGTAAAATTTAATTTTAGTGAGAATACCACTGCATTATTTAGAGTTTTCTGTAAGATGTATGGACTAACATTTGCTTGAGAGAGTGGATTTACTTCCGCGCTTTCAAAACAAGTAACCCAGATTGCTTAGCTGAACAGATTTTAAACTATTTGTAAACACAGAATATACGTACATACATTTCGCATACATTCAAGATAATTGAGAATGATTTTTCATCTGTTTTTTTCTGACGTTAAATGTACGAAGCACGCAACATTTGCAATCTTATTCTAAGACACGTCTTCAGGAAAACTTAACTTCTTGTTCCTCGTGTATAAAGTCTATGCTTCATGAATTTGAAAGCTCATCCTATACATTCAACGGAGCCACCAGAGTACTCTGTTATCTCAAAGAAAAATAATCATCAAATCGATTGTATGGTTTCATTTTATACTATCAACACACAATATATTTGCACGTTTAATAATTGAGAATCTCCTTTTCCGAAGTCCGTCCACAAAAGCTCATTCAGGCTCCCGAGAGCTGCAGAGCGCCTAGCGAGAGGCAAGACGCAACCCTCTGAACGTGAAGGTGTTCCAGCACTGGGGTTGCCTACAATCGTAGGCGTCCGACGCAAAGTGTGGCCGAGGAGAATGGGGCTGCACCGGTGTGGTGTCGCGCCCCACCTCACCCCACCCAGAAATAATTTAATTAACGCAACGCAGAGTCAATTACAATGGCCAGCTGCGACGATAATGAGGCCTCGCTGGAAACGGAGACAAAAAATATTCTTACAATAGTGTCGCGCGCGCCTTTGGCTAATTTCGCCCGGAAACCTCATTAGAGGAAACTCTCCACGAGTGCCATTGTGCAGGGGGTGGAGCGGGGAGTGGAGGGGCGGAGCACGGCAAATTCGGTGCAGCCTCCACCAGGCACGATTCCTGCGTTTTTCTCCAAGGGCTCCTTGCCATTCTCGGGCATTTATTTTATTCTATTCGTTCGAATTTCAGTAAGCAGTTGCATTAAAAACAGTCAACGTTTCACTATCGCAGAAATTGGAACCCCACTCGACCATGAATAGGGCTGAATTACAATACACCCGCTCAACATATTCCTTTGGGTTATTTTTGCAGCTGGGAACTATGTAGGATTAATTCTAGATTTCTCTAGATGGTTTACATTTCAAGATTCCGGAAAGCATGGATCGATACGGTGACAACTATTCCCACTTTTACCGCGTTTTAATTAAATATTCTACAGCACGCTTTTTCGTTTAAAACGAAAGAATGTTATATTTACATAAATTATATAATTTCATGCTATTTGTAAGTTAAATATGAAAATGCGACAGTGAAATACTGCTGTCACAAATGATATCAGAAATCAGGAATAAAGGAGAATTTCTCTCTTGCACCTTAATTTATTTTTACTGACTTTATCAAAACACGGAAAAGCTCTCATCAAATCATGGAATAGTTGAAAACGCTTAAAAATGAGCGGGAAGTGTCTAAATAGGAGAAAAATCGCATATTTTTTGTAAACGTTTAAATTTTTAAAAAATTGCATAAATAGAGCATTACACGAGCTTTATTTGCTTGTTATCACTAGGTACGTGTCATCGAATGACAACTAATCGAGGATTTTACGAGTTGTCTTACACATCATAGCAAATGAAGGAAAGTTCTTGAGAAGATAGTGTAAATGTGAAACCTTGTTATGAAACAAGGGCTTCATGAAGCGATGGGCAGCTCAGTTCTTGTACAGATAAAAGAATGCATATTGCGGCTCAGTATTTAACAAATAAAGTTGCCTATGTCTATATTAATTATATTAAAATACGGTGTGATGTCACTGACATTTCATGTGAACAACTACTAATGATTTTGGATGTCAGCGTTATCGCTGAAAGAATTGTAGTCGCAATGGTTGGCGATCAGAGTACTTCCATCTGTACTTCTTAAACTAATAAATACATGCTGGCTTTCATGGAACTTTGTATTTATTTCAAAGTTACCTTGTTCCATGGACTAAGAGCAAACTTCAACATTTTCACATTAATGTAAATACACATACTTGAGCATTTTATTACATGTTGTGTGCTCAATCAGTTACTGGTATGGTGAGATATGTACGTATTTTTTTAATGTTATGTGAGAAATGGAGCGTATACACAGTTTTTCTTGATTATCTCAAAACTGTTTTCTTCCGGCCAACCTCTCAATGCACCGCTGTACCCGTGTGTTGCAGAGGACCCGGCGCCGCGCAACGACTCGGTGCGGCTGCAGCCCGGCTCGCTCGTCACCTCCAGCGGCACCTTCTACGTGGCCGTGGGCTGCGCATGCGCCATGATCGTCGTCGTCGTCGCCGTCACCTCCGTCGTCTACGTCAAGAGCAAGAAGGCTCGCACGCAGGAGTCGCTGCAGTAAGTACCTGCCCCACGCCCACCCCCAACAGCCTCCAGCGCATGCAAAATGCGCATTGGAAACTGCAGTGCTTCCTGCGCCAACTACCGTCCGTGGATCGCATGAATTCTGGAAGGATCAATTTCATTTCTTTTCCCACATCAAATAATCCCTAAAAGAGTTGATTGGTTTTGGGTCCATACCCACTTGGTTTTGGGATCACCTTCTACAGTCATTAGTCCCGTTAGTGTCGTGAATGTTTAAGAATGTCTATTGCTGTATTCCTCCCTCAATGGATGGTCATATCCGGCGCCGACTCAAACGACGGCGTGCGTATGTGGTAAAGTACTGCATGTATATGTGTGAAAATAAGAAGAGAATAGGATGAGAAAGGAAAGATGGTGGCCAGATTTTATCTTTCAAGTTCGACAGAGTTTCGTCTCATTACTCTAAGCGATACAGATTGTTTAAAAAGTGTGAAGCATATTTTTCAATTGTATATTTTGTCCAACATTGTACTTGCAGAAGAACCGATGGCAGAACAGAATGGATAATAGCACTAGGGACGTTCCTGATTGATTATTTTGACTACAATTCAGTTGAAAATTTCGACATGACTGAGTAATAATATGCAAGAGAGAAACACGAAAAGAGTTCACGTTAGCTGTTGAAACTTTCTTGTCCTTCATCCTTGTGCTGAAATTTACACACCTTTCAGGGCCACCTGTATAACTATTACTGTAAATATTACGAAAAAATATTTTAAGATAGTAATAAAGGCTTTCAAAACAACGTTACACATACATTCTCATTTCTCCCACACATTTTTTTCTTTGAAGGGAATTTTTCCGTTTGAAACAAGAAAGCAAACATTCTAAATCCACATCCTAAATCCAATAAAAAGGCGATGGCGGGCGGATGGCACTTATGCAAATGCACGGGCTGAGCTGCGCGCTGTAAATCAGGGCGCTAACTCCTGGTCGCTTTCTTTTTGCGCTTGCAAGGCAGAGAGTTCTTCACTGCCCCACCCCTCCTGCCCCCTACCCATCCATCCCCCGTCACCCTCACTCGGCGCTTAGCTGCCTAGAGTTCAATATTGGCGCTTAGTAAGTTGCCATCTTTTTGCGGTGAACTTCTCCCAAGTCGTAACTAAGCTTTGAAGATTGTGAAAACATAGCATTACTGAAAACTTACTACATCCCAACGGCAATTTCTCAGGAAATTAATTGGCAATTTGCAAATTTTCTGAAAACAAAATTTTAAACAAATATGACTAATTAAGGCAGAGAATAACAAACATGCAGAGTCTGATTACGTTTTATGAGTCACGTTTGTTCCAGTTTATGTATAAAACAAATGAGCTATTACAAAAAGTTGTGACAGGCCGGGTAAGATGAGCAGTAACCTAGATCTTCTTAGGTTTATAATTTACTTATTCAGATTTAAGAGTCCTTAAATTGCTGATGACACTCTGTTATACGAGAGAGTCCAATGAGTAGATGACAAAGAAAATAATAACATTTAAGTGAACATTGGAAGAATGATGTAATGAGAGGCAAAGGAAACACGCGAAAAGCTCGCTCTATCCACCACAAATCCCTCACGTGTAGACCGAAGATCACCTGTGACCCGGTGGTAACAAGCGAATACGTTAGTCAACTTCACCACCCTCTCCAGGACTGTTAGAAGAGAAATACAAAATTAATAAATAAAATTCATATTCAATAGTCAAGTCATTCGTTTCAATTAAATTTTTTTTAAAAAATGAAAAAAGAAGGAATAATTAAGAAGGAGGTACCTTCTTCTTATAGAATTGCTTAATATGGGTTAATGTATTTGCTTGTTACTAATACGGTCTTGCTTGTTACTGACTTCGATACGGACCTCGAAATATACTGCATAGCTTGCCAGAATCCAGTGGTAAAGAGGGAAATATGAAAACAGCTGAATGTTCCTTCGCGATCTCCTAAGGAGAGAATTATGAGAAGAAATTATGAAAGGGAATTGCAGGTGGGAAATATGAAAGACAAACTGAATAGTAAATAAGTAAATGTGAATCATTAAAATTAGGTAAGAATGAAATCTTGTTTGTACGACGGGCGTTAACTGGTTTTAATAACGCCCATGGTGCATAAGTATTTAATATACAATTGCCTAGTAAAAATAATGACGTAACATGCTGCCGTGTCCCATTCTTCCTTGGCGCGGGGCGTGGTGGCGAGCGGCGGGGTGGGGCGGGGGGGGGGGCGTGCAGCCCATTGTGCGCCTGTCCATTGTCCCGGGGCGACACTATCGCCGCTGCATTAGCATTAGCGGGCGTTTTGTGCGCAAGAGCGCCCGCAGCTGCGAAAGCCGCCGCAGGATTTTTCCATATCCATTAATATCCGAGAGAAACACGCCAAATAAATTCCCAGCTTTTAGAATAAATATCCTTTTAATTGAAAACGCTACAACGTAAATACAAACTGATTTTGTTTCGGGACGCGAAATTGATAAGAGCCCAGGGATCCGGCGCAGTGATCAATTGTGCGCTGCAAATGAAATAGAATCATTAATTATAATTATTTCTGCGCGCCCAATTATGGCGAGCGCACGCGCGTGGAGCCCGGGCGGGCGAGTGAGCGGGCCGGGGTTCACCCGCCGCTGGCTCCCTGCCCCGCCCTGCCCGCCGGCCGGCTTCTAGTGGCGCATCTCCGCCACCCAATCCACTCTCGAACGGAGGTACTCACTGCAATGTAATGTATGCAACGGCAACTAGGTGAAGGAAGGGAGAATTTTCTTTTAAGCACGTAAAAGTGTCAAAACTGTTAATACAGCGAAATTTTATTTTTGAGGTAAATTATTCATAAAAATAATTTTCTTTCAAATTAATGTTTTAATGATTCTTTATCTGAGCTCAATGTATTGTGATTTATATTCAACTTCAATTATTTTATATTTTAATTGTGAATTCTCAGTTTATGCTTCGAAATAAGGGTAGAGACAAACGTTCACTATATCAGGTTTTAACGAATGTACTATCTTTTTAGACAATCACTAGAAAAACCAGTTATCTCAGAGCGTGATGAAAGTTCAATTTTAAGCACAAGTGCTAAAAATAGTGTATGACACATGAGATAAAAGTTATTTTATTTTGCTCGTACAATTCAGTCCCTCGGCCCATTGACCTAGCGTTCCTACTTGCAAAATTAAATTATTTTAGCAATCGTATCAAAAATAAGAATAACTATTCTAGAGATTAAGCGTAAAGTCTGCTTAACACGTTCCTTTTATAATTACTTATCATTTATAGAGAAGAGTGACGGTACAGACTGGATGTGGCCTGCAAAGAAAAATGAAACCTGCTCATTTTTCTGTATAGGCAACTTCCATTTTGATTTCCATGCTCCATACAACATTTCAGTAACTTTTGCTACTGATGAGGAGCAATTTGTTTACTTTGTGAACTTTTGAGAGCAATGTGTTCGTTTCTTTTCAGAAGTGATTTACGTAATGAGAAGTACAATGATTCATACATGAACTGTGTTACTATGACGTCTCGTTTCATGCTCAGTCGTAACTTCATTTATATATTAGATGCTATGCTAATAAGTTCGATGTTCAACTATTTGAGATTCGGCGCTGTTTGCGGGACCCGGAGGAAATATTTTCATCACGACTACGTACAGAAAATGAAATAACCGTATAAACCGCTGAGACTCGTTCACCTATTTTCCATTCTGAAACAGCACTCTGTCATAAATACAAATATCAATTTTCTATACAGGAAAAAAACGAAAAAAGGACGGTGTAGTGCGAGCTAACAGTTATACATTCTGGTACACCGTTATTTCAGGATGTAGAACGAGTGTGTTGGTTTTTGTATTTCAGTGCCTTATCATGTTGTAGTAGTATATTTTTATTCTACTATATTCGAAAATTAATAAAAGATTAGATATCAAGAATGAATGAGGTTTTCTCAAGAACTTTGCCATTCGTGATTGGCAAGTACCCTCCACCCCGCCCTGAGTGTGACTGTACTCGATATCGAATAGGTTAAAAAGCAATTACACCATATTAAATGTAATTGTGATATCATAGTAACAAAATTAAGTTCAATGTAAGGACTGTATTTTGAGTGTGAGAGGACTGATCTAAAGAGCGCCACTGAGCAGAGTGGGCAATGTCGTGGGTGAGAGGCGTGAGCGAGGAGCTTGGCGTTCACCCGTCGCAGAGCACAGAGCGCCGACTCCCGCTTAACTCTTCCATCAGAAGCGAATCCCTGGAGATCAATGAGGCAGGCGCCGTGCGCGCTGCTCAACCAAATCAGTGGCAGGAGCACACTACCAAGGGCGCGCTTACCGAGGTCTACGAGATGAAAACGCTAAGATGTATTTGCCATTCCTGAGCGAAGAAAATACACTAACCATGAACATAATAATATTTCGTTAACTACAAATTTTAAAATCGTGCAAATATAACTATATCAGAGAGAAATCACAAAACAATAATGTACCACAGAAACACAAATATGAAAATACTCGAGATAATGATAGGAAAATTGAAATGAAGCTGTATCATTCAAATACTTATTAAATTTTGTAGTTTACCATCTTTAGAAAGCAGATTTACAGTTCCCAGGGTCCGTTTTCGCTCCCTAATACGAAATGTTGGACATTGGGATTGCTCTATACAAACAGTTCTGAATGAGCTCTGAGCTTGAAGCGTATTTTCAGAGGCAGGAGGCGCTGCCGTCGTTGGAGCGAGCTAAACGAGGACGGGAAGGGGAGTGAGGAGGGGTGGAGCGAGCACGAGGTGGAGCGATCAGCCCGAGCCCTGGGGGCCGAGGAGCGAGGCGCGCGGAATCACTCCCAGACGAAGCGGGTGTGCCGGCGCGGGGCGGCGCGTCACCCGAGGCCAGCAGGGGGCGGCGGGGGCGGCGACGAAGAGCGACTTATGAAGTTCTGGAAATATCGCGCCTCGTAAATCGGGCGCCGCGCGATGAGATCCGTCGCCGAAGCTCCAAATTGATACTCCCCAGAGGGAGGAGGGGGCTGGAACAGCAACGCGCTCGGAAACGGGGGCAGGAGCGCTACGGCGACGGGGCGATACGGGAGCGGGGGCGGCGGAGAGGGCACGGCACGATTCCGGAGCGCCGCGGCGGGGTGGGGTGGGGGCGGCCCCGGGCGGAGACATCCGTGTCAAGATAGGCAGATTGATTTTCCATGGCGGGAGAGCGCGGGAAGAAGTTCTGACGAACGATAATGGGCTAACTTCGTCCGAAGCGGCTCAAACAAATCGCACGGCACGGCTGCAACGGAGGGCCCCCGACCCCGCCCACCCGGGCGCATCTCATTCCTCACTTGTTTGGGCGCTGCAGACGGCGGCATCGCTCATGCGCTCCACGCCACACGTCTTGCCCTTCGCCTGCCCCCCTCCCTTTTCCCTTCCTCTTCCTGCTCCGGCCGGCGGAGAGGGCGATTTTTCTCCGTCACCAGTTGCAAATTCTCTCCTTTCAGAGACATCGATTTCATTTGAATAACACTTGCATTAGTCATCAGGGACTGACTTTTTCAAATGGAGCTCTTTCAAATGGCACGTGAACTAATGACGGCGGAATTTAACATCGGAATTTCTTTGACGATAAGTTCACAAATTTATATTGAAATAAAAAGATCAAAAATTCATGGAAGTAAATGAACATTTATGTACGTACATTATAGAATGTCTTCAAAATGTGCACTAATACTTTCGAAAAAAAACCCAGATATTGTAAACAAAAAACACTCAAAATCTTTGTACTAACAAACAATATTTCAATTGTTAAATAATCTTAATTCCTTAGACTAGGAGTTAGCATCAGTTCTGAAGGTAGTTAAAACGCAATGGATATTTACAGAATATTAAATGAAAATGCTAATTTTTTGCGTCATACTTTAAGAGACGACGAAATTCAAATAAATAGACGGAATGGTGAAGAAAGTTTTGTTTCGAATGAACAAATAAATTCGTGAAGCTGCATTAAGGTTTCAAAACTGAAAGCGATTACATTTTACATTACATATGGTTGATTACTTTTCGTTGGGGTGTTAAAAATATTTATGTAAAAATAATAACGTACAACACTAAATTATTAGTATTACGTTATTTTTCTAAAATATTCTCACTATTGAATTATAGTAAATTATATATTCGAGGAATAAAGGATTAAACTTTTCATATCTTCACAACTGTACAAATTGATGGTACAAAAAATATTCCAACGAAAGTTGTGATGTAGGGATTATGAAATATATTTCAACAAAACAATCATGACTCAAGAATATTCACTCCTCTTTTAACTGAAAGAGAAACAAAATATACAGGTTGCACGTGCGGACAAGTGCATGTATTTCATCTCTCCCGCAGCTTTGGTCTCCAAAATGAATGTCACATTTCATACACGTCTAAATACACCGATACTCATTATTCAACATGCTGATCAATTCACGAAACACAGATGGTCATGCTCAAATTTCAAAATACCATGTAACAATTTTCTGTATCCTAGATCGTATTTCCTGCATAACATTATTTAGTTGCGAAATAATAATCTTTGAAGCACCTCGAATTTTAAAGTTCCTTGGCAAATAAAAGGAACTATAGTTTCACCACCTGACCGCAAGGATCAATGTGGAGTCTGTAAAACAGAGAAAATCGGCGATTGCTTGATAACTATAAAGAGACATATTATACCGAAGAGCAATTACATAAAAATTGAATCAAAATTTTAGTGCGTATACCTGTTTAATATAAATGCAATGCGGCCCACACGCACCCCAACTAGAAGTGAGGAAACCTTGACATTGCGTGGGCGATGGTGGTCTTGCTATGGCACCGCCCATCCCGAACGTTCACTCCGCCCCCGCCCCCGCCCCCGCCCCCGCCCCCGCCCTCTGCCTCGCGATCGCAATCCCAAATCAAACAGCCCACGCCCGCCGCGCAGTGTAAATTTCGGTCGAATTGCAAATTGCGAATTTGGAGGAAGGCAGCGGCCGCGTCGACCGCGAGCGCGGAGGGTGGGCGAGGAGGGGCGGTGACGGGCGGGGACGGGCGGGGCGGGGCGGGTCGCGCAAAGGGGTTAGCGCGTGCGGCGCGGGCGGGTCCGGCTGCGAAATTAACCGAGGAGAATTGGATAAAAGGACGGCATCATAAAGTGGGCGAGAGACCTGGGGGAGGGGTGCGGCGGGGCGGGAGAGGCGAGTAAACTGGAGTTATAGTGCCAGCCGAATTACCTGCCGACGCCGGATTAGCGCGGGGCCGGGGCCGGGGCGCCGGTGCCGCAGGCGGAGGCGGTGGCGAGGCGAGGTGGAGGTGGGAGAGGCGAGAGGGCGCAGCTAACGCAAAGTGATGGCGCGGAGCGACGCCGCCGAGAGGGTGCCCAGGCTGCGCGGCGAGCAATGGGACTTCTGCGCCACGGCAGCTCTCCGACGCTTGACGCAGCCAACACGAAATTTCACCTCACTTTCCGTTCTAACAGCGTTCCACTTAGCCTAAAATGTTAAATGACTTTTCTCTCGTCTCTCTAATGATTTTTTAAAAAATTAAAAGATAAAACATTGTTCTTGATACCTCGTTTTGTCTCATTACTGTAATTCAGAATAGAAAATATTCTTCATGGTGTCATATGTGGAATTTTTCCAAACAGAAAACAAAAGTTACGAATATTCGGGGAAAGTGCCTCAGACCTCAGAAAGAAATCAACCAACAGATGAATGTAAAGTGTAAACGTAACATTGAATATTTTTGAGTGTGGATAATTGTCAATAAGTTTAGGAATAAATTACCTAAACTGGCAATGTAAAACTTACATACTAATAACCTAATACAAGATGACAAAGCAACACATTCACTGCATACGTTTATTAAAGATCTGTCAATGTTCTAATACTTGGTTTCTACCGACGTAACAGTACGCTTGTCAACATCTGTCACCTTTACGCCTAGCCATCGACTTTAAAAATTCCCTAAGTGAAGGTATAACAAATGCAGAACATTGCACAGTTACTTGACTGCCATATCTACATGCTGTGAAGCGTCCGTCGTCAGTGATGATTAATGATGATGATAATGCTCGGGGTGAACCCGTGGGTCGATGCTTGGCCGTGCCTCGCCCTTCGCTCCGAGCGGTGGCTCGCGGGGCGGCGCCTAATTCCGTTACGGGCGAAGGGCCGAAGGGCCGTGGGCGGAGGGCGACGCGGCTTAGGCGCAGGGCGGAGGGCGACGCGGTCGCGCGGCGCCCGATGAAGGCAATCGGCGGCCGCCGCGGTATTCGCCCACCGCCAATAACCCGCAGCGACCCTCCACCGCCCTCCGGCCGGGGATATTGAAAAAAAAATCTGCTGCCGCCCAAGGTGGATTATGAGGAATAGGAGGGCCCGGGCGAGGCGGCCGCCGATGAAACCAATAGAGCAGGTCGGATGAGAAACCCCGGCGTCAGGCGACCCTCAGCCAGCTACGGATGACATAATCCTTCGCTCAGCCCCGGCTTCGGGGACCTGCTACGTGCGTTGGCAGAAACCTGAACTGATTCGTTTATGGTGACGGTCAACGAATGCATCTGCGGCTAAAAGAGTTTACTCAAAATACAAGAAATGTGAAAATGTTCCTCCGAAATCCGGAAATATTGAGCTTAATATTGAACACCATCAAAAATGAATTAATATTGCACCAGACAGCTGTTAAATATAACAATTTTCAAGCAAAAGAACACATCGTTCTGTATTTGGGAGGTATCAAGCTCGGAATCAAATTTACCTAATTTTAGTGAAGTGAGGAGTTATGTAAATATGGTTGTAATCATTGAATGCAAGTGGACATGCTTCTGACATCATTTTTACTACCTTTTGGACATTTTCCTTTATATATCCAAGATAAAGCAATCAAATTGGAACAAGTGGAACAAGAACAAAGTATCTAATTTTATAAAAAATGGACACAATGACTTGTACATTAGGGTATATAAAACTAATTCACTGAATTTATCACATAAAAATCACAGGTGAAATAAAATCAAAGAAATTTTCACTTGAAATCGGTTCGGTTGATGATACGGTAGATATCCAAGCACACAAGAAGTCCACCACATAAGAAATAAGACGTTGAAGAAAGAAAGCAATTTCAGATGAGCTGAGGTGCAAGCATGTGGCGTCTTCCAAAGCAGAGTGCTGATGGAAGAACAAAAAGATTCGTAGTATGTGTCTGCTGGCGCGAAGGGGCGGGTGGGCGCGTCACTCAATTAGGCTGCAGAGTTGGCGCGGGCGCTGCAGCGAGGGACCCCGCGGCCCTCAGCGCGCAGTGCGGGACGCGAGCGGGCGGATGGAAGAAGCGGATGAGCGGCGCAAGGGCACTCGAGGGAAATCTCAGCTACGTCGCGGCCGTGCAGGTGGCACCCCTGACTCGCGCCGCCCCGCCTCTGCCCACTCGACACCTTCACCTCGCCCGCGCCCGTTGGCATTCCCCACTTCCGCTGCGACGGGCATGCCGAGTTTACCGTCCACAATAATCCCTTGGTCCTAGAGAACGATGCAGGTAGACGTATGCCTTCAAAATTTTGTATCGAAAGCTATGCGTTGTGTGTCATGGAGTACACAACTATAAAGTATACTAAAATGAACAAATATATGAATAATTTCTTATTCTGATTATACCTATGTTATACAGTAAACCCTCGTTAGCACGAACTCGCTTAACACGAATTTCGCCGTAACACGAACAAAACTTCGGTCCCGGCAAAGGATTTGCTAAAAGGGACATTCATAATACTCGGATAACACGAATTTGTATAACACGAACTCTGATTTTTTCGGTCTCTTAGAATTCGTGTTAACGAGTGTTTACTGTATTTTTTCTGAAGTATATATTCTATATGATGTGACATATTCCAGTTTTGCTGTTTATGCCGTTATTTAAAATGTTGGAAATGAAATGCATAGGCAGAATGAGTAATACGTTTTAGCCGCACTTTATGACTTGCAAGTATTCCGCACCTCTTAGTTGAACGAGTCTGACACGCCTGAATCACGAATCATATCCCTCTTCCTCGCTGTTCAACTTACAAGAAAAGGCGAGAAACTGAAATATAAAGAACACCATATTTCTCTTACTGCGTTGTTCACGTGAAGGTTCGTGAAGCCACGATGCAATTCATTCCAGAAGAAAACAGATCTTAGCGAGCAAAAGCAGCTGCGCACGCACCTTCCCCGTCGCCAAACGCACAGAGCCACACCCCAGACCTCTGTCTCCGACCGGGGGAGCCTCGAAGTGGAATTCTTTGGCCGTGGGCCGTCTCCAAAGAAAGAGAAAGACGGAATCGCACTGTGCATGCGATAAGGATCCAATGAAGAGGGCGCTGTCGCCGGGCACCCTGCGCCGTTTGGAACGCGGGCGAGCGGAGTGCGCCGCTGAGGGTGCGTGGCGGGCGGCGCGGCGCATTAACAATGCATGCCCCCCTCCCCCGCGTGTGAATCTTTGATGGCCGTGGGGCGGGGCCGGTCCGGCGAGAGACCCCGGCCGCGGAAGTTGCGGCCGCGGGGGCGGGGAGGAGTTGGGCCCCGGGGGCTCGCTCCTCGCCAGGTGCCCAATGAGCCTCAAGAACTCTACGGCCCACACACAGAGACGTTGTGCTGGGCTTCCTTAGCACTGGAAGTCTTTAAGATTGCTGGAGGCAGAGCCTCGTTTAGCTTTAGCTCTTGTCGCTTCTCTATTTGTCTTCGAAGAGCAGGCGACCATTTGGTTCTGCTATGCAAGTATTCCTTCTTTACGCCAGCTCCTCGGTAATGTTTACATACCGAGTACTCCTCAATATCATTTACATTCTTTGTTCGAGACTAGTTGTTGGAATTTAGTATTAGAAACGCCAATTAAATATTTATTATTATTATTGTTATAATTGTTATTGAGATCATAACATTTTATTAGTTTTATTCCTCATTTAATAAACATGTTCACATTGAACTCGGTAATGAGTACGATGTTCTTCTGCAAGAGTGATCGCTTGTCAGAAGAGCTGTTCCTAAAATAAACTTTCCATCACAATTTACTATTGTTAGTCAAGAAACACTAAATCACCTACAAATGTCAAAAACTCTGAAACACTAAAATTCTGAAACAATAAATCTCTGCCATACATAAGTATTGAAAAAATAAAACATTCAAGCATTATTAAGAAGGTCGATTTCAGGCACAATCTGGAGAATTCTAGCTGACAGCTGATCGGTAAATTTCCGTGTTTTCTCAAATGAACATTAGGTGAATGCCGGAGCAGCACCCTAACAAACGGATCGAGCACGATATTTCCTTCCTCTTTCTTCTCCTTTCCTCATTCTTTACTTACACACATTTACACTCATATGCACTACACTATCACACATATCGGGAGACCAACCACATCTGGTTGAAGAAAATCCTCGCAAACCGACGAAGGTCGACGCCGGACTACGACTAATGACCGTAGCCGCCACGCGCCCGGAAAGACTAATCAATCAGCCAATCAAGTAACATTAAAACGTACATTAACTTTGAAAGTATTTAACCTATGTTTTATGTTCTTCTGTTGCAGCACGACGTACACGAGCGCGGCGTACGGCAGCAATCCCAACGTGTTCATCCGGCTGGACGCGCTGGCGCGGCCGCCGTCAGCCGGCAGCGGCTCCTACGCCACCATCGCCAGCTTCCACAAGGTGCCGCTGGGGTCGCGCCGCTCGTCGCCGTCGCCCTGCCCCTACGCCACCACGCACGTGACGGCGGCCGGCGCCGCCTCCGCCGCCGGCTCCACCGCTTACTCCACGCACATCTACTCCAAGCCCGCCTCCAGCAACTACTCCGCGTCACGCGTCTCCTACTACGCCTCCTCGCAGCTCACGCACCTCTCGCAGGTAGGCGCCTCGCCAACTGCTAACTCACACGGTCGAAACGTGTTTTTCCCCTTTCTCTCACGAGAAGAATAAAACATTAATAATTGTAATGGTTTCGTGACCTTAATAAAAACATACACTACTTTTCTTTAAGTTGGCCTGATAACGTTCGCGACTATACGTACTTGACCAGTGTTTTTATAACATTGGCAATATGTTTATTTAAATGCGAGCTGATTGTTTATCAAGTGTTTTCAACAAACCTGTACCCTAGATTTTTGAAAAAGACCCCAAATAAGGTCGAAAAATCAGAAATAAATTGTTAATAAAAATTTGAAACGAAACCATTGCAATTAAATAAACAAGATAATAGACGTAAATATATTCCTTAAACCATAACTAACTGTTTATGCTTCGAAAAACATAAATATCTTGCTGGACCCCTGCAAACATTCCACACTTTGTAAACCATTGTTTTAAAAGTGAAAAAAGATTCGTACTGGAACTTAACTTCGAATGGCCATTCCCTGTTTGTGCATTACACTTGTATAGTCTAGTACTGTGCGCGAGAAAGTATTCTAATATTGCTAAGCGTTGAGATGAAATAGCACAGAAATCACATTAATTATTTCTGACGCTGTTCCTTGAATTTAATTTTAAATAGTTTCTGACAGACTGACTGAATTTAATTTTAAATAGTTTCTGATACGGAATGGGTGTCTCCTCCTGAAACGAAACAGAACGCGCATTTTGTAGGTTCTTGCATACGAAACATAAACTCGTGTTCCGGGCACAAAAACCGAGTTTTATGGACACAGGATGTATGGTTTTCGAATTATGCTCGATGGTAAAGTGTTTTGCAGAGAAACGTGTATTTCAGTCTGCATGAGCCCCTTTCCCTTACGTGTCTTATTCCAAACATTTATGATTGTTCGTCTTAAATTAGTTTGATACAAGACTGAGGAACTTTCCTATTTCCAGCGGTAGCAGACTTACGGGGTTTATGTAAACAGTTTTGTATAAATGGTACAAAACCATCTTTCTTTACAGGATTATCTGTAGAGAAGATCAAGAGTTTTAACATAGACTACAAATTATATTATATAGGATGATTTTCTTATTATTATGATTACTATTATTGATGTTGAAATGAAACTTATTTTGATATGATCGGCTTTGTTTAAACTAATATTGATGTCCTACTTTATGTATGCTAGCGGTGTAATTAAACTTGTCGACGGTACTTTTCGATAGATTTTCTCACCAATACTGTTCGTTTTTCGCTGTTGCCTGATGGGCGGAAAAATATTTGTAAATGTAACGGACAATATTGCAACTTGGATAGCAATATTTACTGCTAATAGAAAGAAATATTGCATTGATAATTTTGTTTTTCAATAATAAGAAGTGGTTAAGTGTGTAAAATTTAATAATATTCAGGAATTTATTATTTCAATTTTCACTACATTCTTGATGCTCATCAAAAAACAAATATCTGCTACAAATCTGGACTGAGGATTTTTACAAGAACTATTTTATAAACACAGTTCTTTAAGACATAGGCTTCAGACAACTTCATACAATTTCAATGCGCATTGGAATTGAATTTTTCGCTCGTGCATGTCAAGTCTTTCCTTCTGGTACGATACTCTTCTGAAACTGGCGACGCAGTAGCATCAAACTGACATCTGAAAGATGAAATGATGATTTCCGCAGTAACTGTTACCACAGTAAAAATGTACCAGGACATGCAAGAACAAGCCAAGCTGCTTGCGGCGCTGGGACCACGCTTGAGCTGGCAACGAGTACTTGTCGATCGATTTCCATGTTTAATGCCGTCCATCTCCCTTGCGAACGCTTATGAATATTGACGCTGTTGACTAACAGAGGCGGGAATTGCAGCATCGGCAACGCGCACCGGAATTGCATATTTAATCAAACAGCTCTGGAAGCAGCAACTGCACCAATAATTAATACAGGGCGACAGTTGTAGGCTACAACTTAGGCAAAGTTGTTACAGGGAGTATTTTACGGATTACGAACAGCTGAAATCTCGCAAATCAATAAAAACAGTATAATGTATTCATCTAATTAGATGTAAAAATAAATGTCAAGTTATGCATGTCCTAAGTTATGGGAACTTCCGGAGTTTTGCTAAATGATTAATGTACTATAAATTTGAACTGTTGACTTAAAACGAAATATAAACTTAATTTGAATACGTAAATGGAATGGAGTGTAATTAATATCAAGTTTGATATACCCTTAAATTTTATCTGGAAAGTATGACTAAGCATGTAACGAACCATTAGTCAAGAAATCAATCTAACGATGCCAAAAAGTCAATGATGAACTTTTATTCTTTTATAAACATTTTCTCTGTGAGTTCACGATGTCGCTTCTATACAGGAAGGCGATTAATAATATTAGTTAATTGGAAACTTGATTTTAATATTATTCCTTATCACAGAATATTGCTACCTACAAGGTAAAACACGAAATGTAGAACAATGGCTGCCAAAAATGTCAACAACTATTTATTTTATGGCATCCTTTGCAGCCGAATGACATACAGTAAAAACAATTTCGATCGAAAATATATTTTGCATATAAAAATACACATAAAATATACCCTTTCAACACAAAAAAACAAATATCCTTACAAATTAAAGTTATTCACACATATTTCTTACTGCTCATTCATGCAAGTGCACTTCATTTTAATTGGATTCTTTTCCTTCATGGACATTCTAATTTGCCTTGTTATAAACTTTTGTTGATTTTAACAGAGTTTATCATTTCCCTGGTGGCGTTCTCCGCGTTGTTGCCGAAATGCCATCTGCGTTCGCGTGCAGTTCCATTTCCATTCCAATTCTATACGGATTCCGATTCCACACTCCAGAATTACTATTAATGCTAAATATCGTCAAACAAAAACTCAAAAACTATTTTGTAAGTCCCTATTCGACATTAGCTGCTTCACTCTATACGATGCATCTTCTTCAAGTACCTCCAGCCATTTCACTCTTGCATTGTTCCAACTCTTTTCGCCGCGCAGTTTAAAACAAAAAACAGCCGTTCTCTTCTGTTATACTCGTTATGTCCTTTACATTTTGCAAATATAATTACGTTTTCGTCACTTTCTTTGTCTTAATAACTTCAATAATAAAATAAAAATCTGAACAATGATAATTATGATTTCTTGAGTTTCAAAATCGAATCTTATCAATTAATGTTTACGTGATCACACATCACATGTAGACACATTCAATTGTTCTTTTCCAAGTATGGGGATATTTTCTCTAATTAAAAATTTTACTATTCCGAATGATATAATTTTTTCCATTTTTTTTATTCATTGACTAAATGTTCGCCTTTTGTTTATTTACTTCCAGTGGTCTGCTAAAAACACAGTTCTCTGGATTTCTTAAATAAATACTGCTTTCTATTTTACCCTGGCCTCTTTGACTGTTTGTTTGGTTTCTATATGACATGGCTCCTTAATATTTTAGTTAATTTATTTATTCTGGGACGCGTCTTAATGGACCGTCACAATATTTTCGGTAGTTGGTAAGTAGCAAGTGAGTGCTCGCCGAATACCGAGTAGTGTGGATGGGTTGCTTCGCATTTGCCAGCGACGAAAATTCGGTGCTCGCCCTATCCACCGCGTGTTGCTCTTTTTAAAACATCAAACCGAACATTCACCAAGCACGTAAGTAGTTCGCTACTCGGTGAATGCCGAATATGTTGAGTCGCTTGAACTATAAAAGGCATATATCCTTTGACGGACAGCACAAGGCGAGAATTTGCCCGGTCTCAAAGAACCCTCCCTCCGGCGTGCTGTATGTATGTATATGGCATTTCGGGCAGGATTAATCCGTCTTTTGCCAGTTAGCGGTGTTCTCAATCCTTGGCCCTTTTTTTATAATCCGTGACTAGGGTTAAGGGAGGCATCTGGCGAGCATGACGTATTCCCATCGATGTACCTGGCTTATTTCGCCTGCCTGCGCGTTTCTTTCGTCACACACTATAGAAACTGAGACGATATATATTCGGAAGCTACAGCTTCAATATTGTTTCACCCAAGAATCTAACCCGGGCCCGCCTCAGAGAAAGCTAGCACGCTGCTCTAGAGCACCCAAAAGGCCGATATGTTATACGTGTATAATTAACTTCCAAGGCAAGTTGTGCCAAAATACTTCTCGCGAACGCTCAAGACGTCTCACCCTTGGACAATCGCCTTACTTACAATCGCCAACTCTCAGAAATACCAAGAAATGCCTTAGTCGGATAGCGTCGAAAATAATCCGCACATTGTTAGTCATAGAACTTTATCCAAACCGACTGGTTAATGTGCGAATTAACCACCTAATTTGCAAATTAGCCATATTTAAGACTTAGGCAGTGACATATACTGCACTACTATAGAGCATAGAACATCTTAAATGTAAGGTTTAGATTAAAATGAAATATTAACCTAAATAATTAGGAACGTCTCCAAAGAATGATTCAAAAATCGATCGATCTGCCTCAACTTGGGACTCTTCAAACCTTAAAATAATCTCGTTCGCTGCGTTACATGACATACTACATTTTCAAAAATTTCTTAACATATTCTTATACCTTCTCTATCTTTTTTGCGAATAAAGCGCATGTATAAACCTATGAAAGTCAGACTATTAAAAAATCTACCAAGTTTTAAAAACTGCAATGTTTTAAAATATTTTGAACCACTTTCAGAGTCATTATTCATTCTAATGAGTTTCTTTTTCATGTAATCTAGCTTCAATGTTAGGGCTTTTATGATTGAATTCATAGCGAAGATTAATGAGTGTTCTTTAAGTGACCTATTCTAAGAGATAAACAGTCCTCATTCTTAAATGAGTGGGCAAGAATGACCACACATTCGGTTAAGAGAGATCAGACGCTCCCATGTGTCCCTCATGAGGCCTCGTTTTAACCGATTTAAATGCTGTTCATTTGTGGTGCATGCTGCTTCTATGGAAAATCAACGGAAAATATTTCTTGGAATATTTTGTATTCTAAATGCAAAAGATAATTTGTGAGGTAGAAAAGATATATGGACTATGAATTGATGTGCAATTACGATCTCTAAAGCGCGTAAGCCAAATCAGGCGCTCCTTACTCAAAGATGTTTGAAGTGTGCACACCCACTGGCCACTCAACCACCTAACAGCTGGTGGGAATGACACGTACCCACTTTTCCGACTACAAATTGCGCCATCATTTAGAATGTCAGTGAAATATAGATCTGGGATGAAATGACCGCTGGTTTTAACGAATCATTGTTTGAGAAGTCTCTTATTCTCTTCAGTATCGACTGTGACTTCGGCCCTCAATGATGTAACTGATAGAACATGTTTCACAAATAGCCTAATTTTACGTAAAGGCAACAGTATGTGTAATTTTAGAAAGACAGTTACCTAATCATTTATCAATTTCTTACGCCTCTCATACAGCAGATACACACACGCTTCACTTCACTTCACATACACCAGATATGTCAAGATAGTTGCCACTAGTGATTCTGTGTGGCATGGATACAACAAGTGTAGGGGAAGTTGTCCTCATCTTACTCGCTAGATTAAGTGAAGGTTAAAAAATAAATTATATTACATTATTACGTTATTAATAATTTTACTTTTCTCTTCATACACTGCTTTGACATCAAATATTTCACACATTTCTATTAACAATTTTGACGGTGCCGCACCAAACGCCCACAATTGCTTGTTTCCTTAAGTACCACTAATTGTTCCCCTAGCATGCCATTAGTAGGCAAACTTGACTTCACTGATATGCAATTCTTAAGAGGATCAGTACGAAGACGTAGGACAATTCTGCTCTACAGGATACATCACAAGAAATACATTTAATTTTTGATCCATCATAAGATTTCAAAAGTGAAAGTAATGTATAATAGCAGTACTGAGACCCTCTTCACTCTTTAATTTCACTTCCAAATTTCTAATTGAAACAAACTCGAGAATGTCGCTACTTTTTGATCAGCTAATATTCATCTTCCATACTTGAATTTACCGCAGCACATTTACGATTTTAATTTTATTATGCATCGGCACCAATGTGAAAAATTAAGTTGTTGATAGAGCCATCTAAAGCGTCTTCACGATGTTAATGTCAGCAGAAAGTTATAGCTATAAACTGGGGTGACAACTTAGGTCTAGTTTAAATACCCATGAATTAATGTACAGCACGTTACCATCTAGAATTCCAAACCTTGGGACAGAGCAGATTGAGGCCTGTCCCATTGCTGACGCGACCATCAAGGTGTGCACCCTCCCCGCCCCCGCCACCGATCGCCGCCAGCGCCCCCAGCGGCGCGCTCATGAATTATGCAGCCGGCGCGGCGCCGCTTCCAGGGCAATGACGATATCGCGGCCGCCGCCGGGGGTAATTGCTTCGAAATTTAAACGATATTTTCTGCACGCTGCCTGAAAACCGCTCCCGCTTGAATTAGGGCGCGTCGGGCTGTTCCGTAGGAGCAGATTTATGGCGGCTAATGCGTAGGAAGTGTAGGCCAAAGTAGCTGTCATTATCCACAGCCCGCGATGAAAGCGGCCGATTTCCTCCGCGTGCGGTCAGCGGCGGGGGCGGGGGAGGGGGGGGGGCACGCGGGCGGTTTCGCCCGACGCGGCGGCGCTTCAATGTCCCGCAGTGTCACGCGCGCGGGGCGGGCGCTGGAATCGCCGCACGGGCCAACGTCCCACTGGCAGGCGATCCATCCGGATCCCCCCGCGGATTCTACGAGAGTCCCTTGCGTTGAATTTGATTAGATCATCCAAACGCAGACCCGGAGAGGTGGCTCAGGGTATCAATTGATGTCAGTGCAGTGCCTCTGACCGGGAGGTCCTAGGGTTCGAGTCTCGGCGGCGGTGGCAGGATTTTCGACACTAGCCAGATAGCTAGGTCAAGTTCTGTCGCTGTCTGGAATTCTAGAGGACGGATGCTCTGATCGGTAGTTTTCCGTGGTTTCTACGATCAATGCCAGGTGAAAGCTGGAGCAGTACCGTGACGAATAGACCGCGTGCGATCTTTTCTTCCCATTCCTTGTTCTGCCCTGACCCCTTACACACATTAACACTTACATGCAATACACGACCACACATGCCGGGAGAGCAGTCGGGAGCTTAGAGCTTCTCCCCGGTGGAGAGGTGCCCGCTGGTGGAAAATACCTGGTAGGGGGAACCCCGTTAGCCGGCGAGTAGGTCGGCGCCGGATCTCGCCATTCGAGCCGGGCAAAAATCACAAGCCCTCCCAAACAAAAACATACACTACACTTACTAATGACAGCCGTTGACGCGCCCGAAATCACTAGTAACCAATCAATCCAAACGCAGATCAGATTCATAGTGTTGCATGTAGTACTTACAACGATTTGTCCTCAAGGAGATTACTTCGTAGTCTGAATGTAAACAGATTCGTCAGTATCTACTGTGGTGTCTCTCGCCGGAATGCTGCTAATTGTTCTCCGACACGAGAGTCTGCGTGATAGGCTCTGGAGGTCATTTGAATACTCGGAAAGATTGACCGCAGTTCCAGAACATCAGTCAGAAGAAACATTGACAAAACCGCGTCACTCTTCGATTTCTATCCCCTTTTCTATCAATTCATTAATAAGTACTTTCGTATTTTTCATCCAAACAAAGAAATTTTTTCTCCAGCAATACATGCTCAATTCCGAATAAAGTTTTTTAGATACATTTATTTTAAAAAAAGAAATATTTTACTTGAACCAATAACGAACTCTATATACTACTAAAAGGTTCTAGTATATATTTGTCTCTGTTTAGAACGGTGAAGTCGATACAATGTAAAAAGAAGTAGTTATTTCATGTCAAAAAAACTATTTCTCGTAAAAGTTGTATTATTTCATCCAATATTTAGCTATTAACTGATTAGCCGGCGTTGCTCGGGTATCTATTTACCACCAATCTCTACGAAATAGTCTCATCCACCCCAAACGTCCAAAATGGCTTGCCATGACCGCCGTGACCACACCTCCCGCCCCACCAATTCATTCCTTTCCGCTCTAACAGCTTTTCCCGCTCATCACGGATACTCCCGCATCGTCCGCTTCTTCCGCTTCGCCCGTTCCTTTCACTTGGTCCGCTTTTTCGCTCCACCTTGCCCTTCACTCTGCCTACTTCTGCATCTCCTTTCGCTCCTCCCACTGTTCTAGCACCTCCCACTCGCTCTGCTCAGCCCAGCCACGCGTCACCCGGTAACGCCCGCGAACAATGCTGCCCACAAGCATTGGGAAGCACATTTATCTAAATATAGTAAAAACTATTAGGGAAACCATTTTTAATCACAATTGCGCTGTTACTTTCTCGCTACGGTAGCGCAGTAAACAGGAAGTTATGTAATGCTATGCGAAAAAACGGCGAATTTTCGGCAGAAAAACTGTTATTACAGGACACTGATAACAGAAGGTGATAATGACTGCTGCCTTTCGTTCGCGTGAATATAAACTAATGCTTTTATGCAATAATTATAAATAAGAAATAATTATTTTTTCGGACATTGTCAAATCTCGCTAGTGTACAGTGAATTGCAAGAAAATTCCGCCTCCCCCTGATCCTGGCCGCCCCAGCAGCTCGAGGACGCGCTCTCATTCAGCGCACCGCTGTAAGCTGTCGATCTGCAGGGAGGGGCTGAGAGAGGAGGTGGCTCAGGAAGCGCCACGGGTGGGCGCTCGCAGCTTCTCCCTCGCCACAGACAGCAGCGCTGCCGTAGATGTGAGGGAGAGGTACAGGGGCAACCTGCAGTTCTCCAACTAGCGACAAGAGCTTTTGCAAATATGAAGCTATAACAACTTGCGCTATAACGAAGAGTGTACCCCCCTCCCACAACGATAAAAACAATACCCGTGTGAAATGAGATTTTAGTGTCTACTATGCAATAATGTCTGACCTTACGTTACTTTCGAAACATTGTGCAGATTTATAAAGATGCGTGCTTACTGAAGATTATGTTCAGCGATAATTTTCCTTTATTATATCCCTTAATGTTCAGCATAGGCTGTAATAGAATCCAAATTATATTGCCGGTTTTTCTCTCCTCGTCTCTAAGGCAAGGTATGAAATATTTGGGCCACGCCTATAACATCCGTTCCTGCGCAATACGAGCTCTCACAATGCCCAGAGAAAGAAGTGAGAGAAGCAATCTTACTTTCATTTCGCCAATATTTCTTAAATATTCTTTAAAACTCTTAATTCCAAATTAGATTTATATATTATGTAATCACTTTTAGTAATGAATATTACTAGGCACGAAATTTGTTTTTCTTTCAACTTCAGTCATTATTAGAAACTGTTGTGAATGTAAAGGTGATATATTTCTTGTCAGATATATTCTTTAAAAGGTAACGAGAGTGCCAAACGAAGCAGATTCTGAAATTAGAATCCATAGCCCATCTTATCTCATTCCTTGGTTTGAATCTGATCGACCATTTAGTATCTTTACGATCAAAATAACCTTGGAGGGAGCAGTGAGTAGCGTCTGCCACTTGGAGGGCTGCGAGGCGGGTAAGCAGCGGCGGCGCGGGCTGCGGTGCGTGACGTCACGCGTGCGTGCGCGCGCGCCGTTTGCGCTGCGCCGCCTGGGGCCGCGGCCGCCGCCGCTTATTTTAGCTCTGCACAAAAGCCGCTTAGGCGCCGCGCCACCGCCACCGCCACAGCCGGCCTCGTTCTCCCGGCCAAGGAGACGCCCACTCCCTGCGCCACGTTGACAGGGCGGCGCGACCACCTCCCACGCCGGCAATGGCACTGAAAACGTGGTCTGAAAAGCACGGCGCCTGCGTGTTGCCCGTTGCGCAATTACACCCTTTTAAATACTGCAGAACGCTTGGCCTGGCGGAACACACAATCCTTCTATTAGTATATCTTTGGACTCATTTCGACTCCCTCGCACACTCATTGCTACTACTTTAGATCGTTGGAACACATTTCAGAAATTCTAAGCAGCATTTATGTGTCCCTTAGACGTGTACACTCCTATTTGAAATTGTACCTCTGGTTTCCCCTTTTTGAAAACCAGAAACAAATTTAATTAAATTTTTAATCTTAGGAACTCATATTATTTGATAGTTTCTCTTAACAAAACATTAAAATGTGCCTTTCATAGAAATGTAAAATTGCAAGAAAGTGCACCAATAATTTTCCTCTACTCGAAACATACGGAGTGTGACGTAACGAACGTTAGTTAAAGAAGTTGACGTCCGATGGCCACCTCATCTTCCCCCAGTTCCTAGCCAGTTGCTGCAGAGTTTGACGATTAGCATTTATGACCGAGCAGCACTAGCCGCCGCACCTGAAGGAACGATATCGCACATCAGTGTCAGATGCACAGGCAGTCTCTTAGAGCGCTCTTCACCAACGTAGCTTAACCAGAGCTGTTGCTCGCATACGGTAGCGGGGCTGTTCCCTTGCCCGTTCTCCCACCTCGTCGCGCCGCGCCCTATCCCGCCGTTTTAATCGCCGCTTGATGGCCGCGCCCTCCCAGCAGCGCAGCGGCCAGCCGCAGCCACTGCCGCAGCCGCCTTGATGGGATTGCGATGCGCAGCCCTAATGAGCGCCGCCCCAGGTGACAGCGCAGTAATTACGCGCTCGCGCCCTCGCCCGCGCCCACGCTGCCCTGCCCTGCCCTGCCCTGTCCAAGCCATGCGCGCCCCGCGGGCCCTGCGTGAACGAAGGCCCTGCCCGGGGAGGAGATGCACGGCATCTTGCGATATTTACTGATAGGTATGACAGCCCATCCGTAGCCAACGGCTTTCATTCAAATTACGTCATTGTCGTTCAACATACACTTACAATCCATGCAGTGTGACGAAGACAGCAATCTGATGACGCCTGGAGGAAGCAGGCGCCGGGAGTGGCTGCAATGAGCGGGAGCCCGCAAGACGTCGGCAGCGGCAGCCGCGGCGCCGGTGCCAGAGCCGGTGCCAGCAGACGGGGGCAGTTCCTTATTCTCTACCGATATTCGCAACCGCGTGTACTTATCCTTCTGAGTTTTGATAGGATTGTTACGATGATAGCTCGTGATGAATCTAATATGACATGAACTGATATTTTGTTATTTTTTATGAATTCTATAAATATTGTAAGCTTAGTAATTTATTTTACGTTGTTCTTTCTCGGCAGATAAAGTTTGTAAAAAAATTAAAACAGTAAAGACTACAATATAATCAAGTGTAGTATCCTGTGGCTCAGGAAAGACTGACGAGATTATTCTTCCAAATACTTTAGATACTCCGTTTTTGAGTCGAGACTAAATTTTAGTTTTACCCGACTCTCTTCCCGACAGTTCTCTATCTGCCTATCAGACACCTGTCAGAATCTTCCGGAGTAATTTAATTACACCTACTCTGGAAAAAAATTCCATCATAAAAAGAATGCTCTGGTACTCCCCGAACAGCACGTTGAATTAGCCCTTAGATCCATCTCCGTCCTATACCATTACGTATATTACACCGGAGCCTGATATTCACCACCATGGGCTAGTGCTTCAACCATTTACTCTATGCATAGGAAGCCAGTTTATTAACCATGCACAAAGATTCCACAAAAAGTCACACAATTACGACTCGATTCTAGATAACAAATGATGTAAGGATTAAGCTTAACGTGGTACACGATGACAATTTCCTCCGTTGCAATAAAACCTCTGAAACACCCACGTCTCACACGGGATTGGAATCCACAGCGTTTGTGTCTGTGTACTTCCGCACACCTGCCCCCATCTTGCGCCATCAGCCTGGCTTATTGTCCCAAAATATTGATTGTTAATATTGATTTTTCCTACAGCAACTACTGCGTGTGTCAAATGTTAAAAAGGTTGAGGGACCTCTACAACCTATATATTTATTTGCTCATTTATTTGAGTGAAAAACAGTAAAAGACTTGCACTGATGATTCATTTTAGGACGCGAGGAACACCTATATTTAGAGACAAATAAACAATCGAGGTGCCATTAAAACATTTGGAATACGAAACAAAAGAAACGTTATTGTGAAAAAAACGCAAACGCACTAGGCAATATTATTGCACGCATTCATTGACACATATTTTCACAAAATAACGTGCTGTTGCCCAATTTACAATCGTTCCAACACTTTTACAATACAATGTAAATAATATTTTGTTGTTGACCTCCACTACAGTATTTAATTTGTGCAGGAAAAATGACTTAATTTGTACCAAACATTTGATAATGTGTAATATTTTTCAATTTTCAAAAATGTCTAATAAAGCATAGTAAAATAGTGCATCAGATGATTTTTACGTGTATATTTTGAAATGTAGTGCATGAAATCAGAACATGTGTTTGATTCTCTAAAACAATATGAAGCATGAATTTGAATGAAAAGCATAACAAAATTATTTATGAAAAAGAGAAAATTCATATTCTTCTAACAGGTAATATAATGAAAGTATGAACATGCAACGATTTTTCAAGACATGTTAGAGAACGTGTTTCAGAGATTTCGAAAGCTTCCGCGGCCAAGTATTTCAAACAGTCTTGAGTGTCCAGGTGACCCCGCGTCGAAGCCTGTAATGCCGACGTTTCCGGAGCGCCAATCCTGGCGCACTTTAGCCCTGAAGAAGGCCCGTTAAGATGGTCGAAAAGTCGAAATAACAGCCTTCGACTTCATCCGGATAACCAACCCAAAGTTCAGTGAATCGTCTCTGTATGAGTCATGAGTTGGCAACAGAATCATCCGTTCAGTTCGACTGAGTCCGTTTATGTTCGTTCACCCCCAGGGTGAGACGCCTCTGTACCAGCTGGTGCATCGAGGAGCACCTGCCAGTGGAGCTTAGGTATTCGGAGGCGAGGGAATGGCCGCTAGCAGCGCTCCAGTCCACCCACTCCATCCTCTACCCTGTCCCTCCCCCGCCTTGGAGCAGCACTTGTTCAGGCCAACGAAAAACAGGGCGCGAGCGGTATCGGGATTTCACCCAGCCAATGCATTAACGGAAACTTTTTCCAATTATCCGAACACTGTTCTCTCGACATTACCCCATCGCCGCCAACTTTTGTAATTTTACATCGCTCCCATCGTAATTAGTGGATGCTGTAATCAGAGTTGCCCCGTGTATTCCTAATTAATGACTCTCATAATTAAGTGTTAATTACGTCCCCTTTTGTGTCCGCCTCCCGTGGCCCGCGATAGAGTTAATTAGCTGCTCTCGTCGGGAATCCGTCGTTAAACCGCAAAGATCAGGTTTGTAATGAAGACAAATGCAGTTGCGGCGGCGGCGGCGTAGGCGTCGCGCGCGGGAGTCGAACGGGAGCGGGGGCGGGGGCGGGGGCGGGGGCGGGGCGCCATTGTCAAAGTGATTCATTCGCTTCCGGCTGCGCCGCCGCAGGCAGCCACTCCCCAGAGGGCGTCACTCGCAGCGGCGCGATTCACAATAAACTGGTCCCGTTCAATCTCTTTGACGCGAACGCCGCGTTTGGAAAGCATCCTCGCTTGGTATTGTGACGATGTAACTATCATCATACCAGTCACATTCTAATAATCCCCTTTTGAACGTAAATATAATTCAGGACGATAATGCAATTAACTGCTCTACAGGCTGCAACATGATCGCTGAATTATAAACTTAAGCTGGTCCTTATAAAGTCTTTATCGACTACGAGTGGTCTGCGAATAACACCCACTCAGTTTATGGATGTGGATTCCACTGTGTTTTCCCCCGTCAACAAAATAAAACTAACCAATGACCCAGTGTCTGGAAATACTTGCTTGTTTGTATTTAAGTCTTCAATGGAATCCATTGAATGTTTGCCTACAAACCAGGGGTTGTGTTTCATTTTTATCGATCTAAGACCAGTTGGCTCAAAAATCTCTGGCGATAAATATAACTGCGATTTAACTGTAATTTATCAGAGTGTACCACAGTACATCATTCATCACAATCATTATTTAAACAACATAAAATTAACCCTTAAAATCTCTTTATTAAATAAAAACGTTACATTTTGAATTTGTAGACGACTGAGCTCGATCAACTGACATCGTGTCATAAATGCCGGAATTGTTTACAATGACATAGTACAACTTATCCAATGCACTAAGCAATGTTGTTCTTTAACACTTGAATCTTTGAATTATAATAGCGAAGTTTATGAATATTGATGTGAACTATATGCGACAAGAAGTTTCAAACTTGCAGCCAAGAAAAAATGTTAACCAAATATAATTTAATGTATTTCATATTTTATCTTATAGAAAGCGTGCTCCCTTTACGTCTTGTAGAGGGCTATAGAATGCATGTAGTACGTTAAAGGCAAAACTTTCAATGGGGATCACAGTGTTTGACTCTTCAAGATCGAGCAAGCGCCGGCGCATCGCTCCCTCGTATGCATCTTCCGCGCCTCCTCCGCACGCCCGCATCGCCCGCGGCGCCGTTGTCGCCCGCTCGCCTCATTTCAATATTTTTCGCCCGAGCGCGGCTTCTAGCTCCCACGCGCGCGCTCCGCCCTCCGCCTCAAAGGCCATGCGCTCCCGCCCCCACCCCCGCCCCCGCCCGGCGGGGAAGTCGAGGGCGAAATTGGGGCCGATCGGCCTCCGCGGGCGAAGCGAAGTGGAGGGGGGAGGGGCCCGCCGGAGCTATCTTTGAATATGAAAATTGAAATCCTGTACAAACAGCCAGCCATTCCGCAGAACTTCGTTCGATGGGAAAGAAAGTCAAGACGGCGCGGCGGGGTGGGCGGGGGGGGGGGGAGGAGGAAGGGAAGGGGTCGAAGGGCGAGGGACAGACCAAGGGCCGGCCGACGCCCCCCGCTGCGTGCCGCGCCAATCCAGTAATGAAGGGACCCCGGGCGGCGCGGCGCGGCCCCAGTCACGCGCGCCAGCTCAGCGCGGAGCCGCTCACTCACGCACCTCGCCTTTCAATTGCCTCGCCAGGCCCCGCGCGGCGCTTACCTACGCTTGCGCAAACATTTTCTCCAGCGCAATATGCTCGTTAATTGATTAGTGATTCCGGGCGCGTTAACGTCTGTCGTTCGTCCCGTAATTGTAGTGCAAGTTTCTATTGTGGAAGGTGGCTATGATTTTCCCTCGCTGGACGGCGAGATCCGACGCCGAACTACCCGTCGGCTTGCGGGGGTTTTCCCAATTTGGTATCTCCCACAAGCGGGTCAACGCCCCAGTCAGGACGAGCTCTAAAGATTCCGACTAAAGCTTCCGATGTGGCAGTGTAGTGCATGAAAGTGTGTGTGTGTGTGTGTGTGTGTGTGTGTGTGTGTGTGTGTGTGTGTGTGTGTGTGTGTGTGCGCGCGCGCGTATGTGAGAGTAAGAAGCGAGAGTAGGACAATAAAGAGGAAGGAAATATTGTGCGCGATCTCGAACCTGTTTGTTGGGGTACAATCCCGGCATTCTCCTAGTGCTGGTCGGAGAAATCATGGAAAACTACCGATCAGAGCAGCTGGTCGCTAGAATTTGCCTCCAGACAGCGCCTGAATGGTACCTACCTATATAGCTAGTGTCAAAAATCATGTCACCGGAACCAAACCCTAGAATCTCCCGGTTAGAAGCACTGCAGTGGCATCAACTGATGCCCTGCTTGTGGTGTACCCCTTTAAGTATCCAGTTATTGTTGGACGGTCGTACATTTTAGCATCAGACACCAATATTCTTCTTTTGTTCCTAAAGATGCTAGTTCTTTTTTAAGGATTCATCCTGCTCAACCATAGCTTTCCAATCTTCCCCGATCTGAATTAGACTCATCCAATTCTAAATTGCCTTTCTGACATACTTCTGTATATCAACTCTCCACCTCGTTTTATTTTTCCTTATTTTCACACGGTGTGCAGTGTACATTTATCGATATCTCCAAATTTTCTAGCGGTTTAACGGATTGATTGCAGCTTGATAAAAGTTCTACCTACATTATTGAAGATGGATTGTTTCACTTAATGAAACCTGTTCGTCCATGAACATTTTTTCAAAATAAGAGTCGTTTTCGTGTAATTTTGACTGAAAAAAATGATGACAAAACAACGTAAGAAGATCATTTCAGAACCCGCCCTAATAAAAAGTCCTTAAATTATTAACTCGAATTGAGAAAACTTCACTTAATAAATTGTATATGAGCAAAAATATTAAATGACTGATTTACATTTAAACCTCTGGAATTTCGAAAATTCTAATAGTTTACCTGAGAAAACATTTTTCTGAATGTGAGCTACAAACTCCTTCTTTGTTGAAGCTAGAGATTTTTCCATGAAATGTATTTCTCAATATACGATTTCGAAATTATATCAAATACTTTTTCAAAATACTACTGGTTCTTGCGTACTTTTGTTATGTGTTACAACTTACAAGCACTTCACAATTAAGAAATTATTACAAAATTATAAATAAAGTCCTTCCGATACCCGGTTATTGGGGTCAGCAAAACATCCTTGACTTGGGTTTAGTAGCGTTCATGTTTGAAACCCAGCATGGGTAAATATTTTTGCTTTCTTTCTCTAAAAGTTTTGAATGACCATGGTATAAAATAATACCATGGCAACGACTGCTATAGAAACTAATGATGTTGAATGTCATTGAGTTATATAGACAGTGATGATAAGCACATTAAGGTAAGGTCAAGTACTAAACGAAAAGATAAAGTTTACTTAGCACATTTACTTACCGTTTCATATATGCAAAAATGTTGAAGAATAAATGTCTTTGCGACAAATAATATCTTTCCAAAATAGACAAGAAAAAGAAATTAATATTCTGACCTCCAACGCATGGAGGAAATTCTACAGTTTATCATTTCTATTGAACAATAAAAAAGAGGGCATAGCAATTAAAAGACAAATATTTGACAGCTGTGTTTTACCTGTCCTCATTTATAGAGCATAAACATGGTCTCTTAATGTAAAAGAGCGAAATATGATAGAGATTTGCCAAAGGAAAATGGAGAGGACAATGCAAAACATCAATCTAAGAGATAGAATCAAGAATGTTGACATCAGAAGAAAGACAAAATTAAAAGATGCAGCACAAGAGGCAAAAAGATTAAAATGGAAATGGGGAGGACATATCAGCCGACTTGATCTGGAAAGATGGACACACGCAGTCACCCAACAGGACCCAAGAGTAGAATGGAGACATGTAGGAAAACAAAGAAAGAGGTGGGAAGAGGAATTTGTTAGAGAAATAGGTAATCTGTGGGACTTCATAGCTAGAGACAGGGTAAAGTGGAAAGAAGTGACAAAAGAAATTATAGAAAGAAGAAATTTGTAAATATAAATATGTAAATAGAAGTGTAAATAATACATTTTAAGACAAGTGAGTGCGAAACGTGATACTGTGTCTAACAAAACCATTGTTTAACTGTGACAATAGTGCTTCAGGAAAATCACAGGTTTTGTTAAGAACTAGTATATATCTATATACTACTTCTTATAGGACTAGCATATATCTATATATCTATATAACAGAATTGTAAATGATTTATAGGAAAAACAATTCAACTTCTCCAGGTTTTAGCTCACCTGGTAAGTTCTTATTTATGAGCTACCCCACCAGAGAGTGAAAGGTTATAATAATAATAATAATAATAATAATAATAATAATAATAATAAATCGAATAACACAGACACTGAACTTCTGATGCTGCTAAACATGAAGTGTGAGACACAAAAAATGTTAAAGAAATCGTAGAGAGACAAACCACTCCACGGACCATACCTAAAAAGAGTGGACAAGGTGCAGATAAATAAAGATCAATCATTTATGTGGCTTAAAAGGGGAAGAATGAAGCCAGAATCGGAAGCACTTGTAATAGCTGCCCAAGATCAGGCCTTGAGAACACGACATTATGATAAAGCGGTTCTCAAAATTTCCCAAGATGATAAATGCCGCATTTGCCAGGAGCAAGTAGAAACCATTGATCATATTGTCTCAGCTTGTCCAATCCTAGAAAAGACCGAATACCTTAAAAGACATGATAGGGTGTGTAGCTACCTCCACTGGCAGATCTGTACCGCCCTCGAAGTTCCAAACACATGCGCCAAGTGGTACGAACACTCACCAAAACCGGTGACGTCTGTTGGATTGTGTACGAAACAAATTGTACGACCAACAAATTCAAACTGATCGCACGATAGCGGCAAACAAACCGGATATAGTTATCCGGGATTTGGCGAAAAAATCGTGTTTACTTATCGATGTTGCTGTACCTTGCGATCAAAACGTCGTTTCCAAGGAGACAGAGAAACGTCTTAAATACAAGAGTTTGGAAATCGAGATCAGCCGAATGTGGGGCGTATAAGCACAGTGTTACAAATCGCGTCGAGAATCTGTGCAGACAAAGCGGCAACGCCGATCCAGCGCTCACCGAGCAGACACCGCTCCGGCAACAGCGCAGGCCGGGGGCGGCGGAAATACGTTACTTTTGGTCGCAGGCAGTGTCTGGCTGGCAACCGCTGTGGGCACACGCACTCGAGCCCTTGCGCTCACAAATTCATTCAAAACATTGTCTTTTCATCATTGTTTATGCAAAATGTGTTATATTGAACTACTTCAACTACAGTAAATGTTCAAGTTATACCTGAATTGTGTTGTGACCACACGTTAAGTAATTCATTGTGCATCAACTTCATTACGTCGTAGAATGGAAGGAACTACCACTGCAAACTTCTCACCTTAAACTCAGGAAGCACGGTTGTATTTTAGCTTTAAGTATTGTACCATGTTATACATCAAAGGAAGGTCAGTGTTTTTTTGTATTTATGTATTCATTTGTCACTCAAATTTCTATGTAGTAAATTCAATTTAAACTGCAAAATATCTCTTATTTCAGTTACCGCCATTCACTTCCTCATTTCTTCACTAATCATTTTGTTTTTATCTGAAACCTCATTTCGTCAGAACTACCAGAGATGCAAAACAGCAACCTTAAGTCAATTTTTATCATTGGCCACATGGCCACAACTGCAATTTAGACAAAACATCGGTCCTCGTGGCCTAATGTTAAAACAAACATCATTAATCCTCCCGATTCAAATAAGAACATTGTTCTTCCGGGTCTCGAATGCATTTCAGATAAGAACAGTGGTCCTCCGGGCATCGGATGTGAGAATCAGATATTCATCATTATATTCAGTGAATGGCAGTAATCATGACGAAATAATTCCACTGAGATTTCACGTCAGAGTGTTTTACAATGTGTGCATGTAGTATTCAAGACAACAGTACAGTGTTCATTACTATTCATGAAACTATTCAGTTAACATTTAAAAGTGTTGCAATTCACATGCATACAATACCAAATCATGATCAGTGTTTAGTAACATTTATTTGTGATAATAGTTTCATGTCAAAGTGTTTCTATAATTTATGTATGTACATTCTTCAATCCAGCAGTATAGTATTCATTAGTATTCTTTAAAGGTGTTTAGTAACATTTATTTGTGATAATAGTTTCATGTCAAAGTGTTTCTATAATTTATGTATGTACATTTTTCAATCCAGCAGTATAGTATTCATTAGTATTCTTTAAAGGTGGCAAGTAACATTTATTTGTGATAATAGTTTCATGTCAAAGTGTTTCTATAATTTATGTATGTACATTCTTCAATCCAGCAGTATAGTATTCATTAGTATTCTTTAAAGGTGGCAAGTAACATTTATTTGTAAATGAAGTGTCATGTCAAAGTGTTTTTTATAATTTATGCATGTATAATCTTCAAGTCAGCAATATAGTGTTCATCACCATTCATTAAACTAATCAGTCAACATTTAAAAGTGTTGCAATTCACATGCATACAATACCAAAGTACATGAACAGTGTTTACTAACTTTATTTATGACTGAGGTTTCATGTCAGATGTTCATTTATAAGTTATACATGTACAGTTTCAATTCAGCAGCATAGTGTTCATTAGTATTTAGTAAACTTTAGCATGGAACATTGATTTGTGAGTGAGGTGATGTTAGATTAAGGCAAGTTATTTGAATGTGTTATCAGTGTTATCAGATGTAAAGTGTCAACAAGGTGTCCCCTGATAGGCAAGCAGTAATTCAATTTTATTAACAAACATTATTAAACATCAGACATTATTTACATTCAGTATTTCTTCGGGGGCAGTACAGAAGGTGATTTAAATTATCAAAACAATATAGTGTAGAAATACTAAAAACACTGTGGTCAAAATGTCGAAGGCAGAAAGATTAGCTAGGAAAAATCTTGTTGATAGGCGAAACGTAGCACTTCAGATTTTTAAAAGTAAATGCACGTGGGTGCATAACTTTACTATCATAGATGAAAACTCACATTACAAGTTAATCAATCTATTAACTAATCTCAAAGAATCGTGGAACGAACTCAAAGTGGCTCAAGAATCTCTTGTTAGTGATGATGAACTTACCATAGAACAGTTCCTACAGCTAGAAAATGAACATATTGACCTTATAACAGAAGTTGAACTACGCATAAAAAACTCACCATTCGATAGGCAGACATCAAACGCTCCACCCCCAACTGTGCCAAGTAATTCAAACATGTTTCCACTCAATGAAGTTCATTTAGGATTACGACTTCCAGTATTGCAAGCACCAACTTTCAACGGTGAATTTTCACAGTGGACAAAATTCAGAGATGTATTCAATAAACTAATCCATGAAAATGTACATTTGACCAATGTAGAAAAATTTCATTACTTAGAAAATGCCCTCACAGGCGAAGCTCAATCAATCATTAGCAATTTAACCAACACTTCAGAAAATTACCAAGTAGCATGGCAACTAGTGAATGAAAGATACAACAATCCTCGTAGATTAGCCTCTTCGTACATAGCTAATTTTGAATGTCCTCCAGCAATTAATTTAAAAGAACCCCATTCAATTCAGAGATTCTCAGATCATTACATGGCTAATTACAAGGCATTGCAAGCATTAACGTTACAAGTACCGGCAATCGAACTTATGGTCATCCACCGTATGTTAGCCCATTGCCCACCAGAAATAGCTAGAGAATGGGAGAAACAGGTAGCGACTACCGCCAATCCAGCGATTCAGGACATGCATAACTTTCTTGAAAGATTGTTCCGAATCGAAGAAAATTCCTTATCAAACCCGGGAATCATCCAACGACATCCAAACAGTGGGTCAGGAACCAAAATTACCGGTGAACTTTCAAAATTCGCAAAATGTCCATATTGCAAGGAATCACATTCAATTTTTCAATGTCAATCATTTAAATTACTAAATCCTGTGGACAGGCTAGCGCACATGAAAAAGAATCGACTTTGCTACAATTGCCTAAGAGCTAATATTGTAAATCATACCTGCAGTACAGCGAAATGCAAAACGTGTAACAAAAATCATCACACTTTGTTGCATGACTCATTTATAAAGAATTCTACCTTTCTTAACGTAGCAAAAACGTGCTACTGTACATCCAACAATCCAGACTCGGAGAAATCACCAGTCTCTCCTTCAGAATGTTCAATGTCTCTAGGAGGAACAATTAGTCAAAATCATCAGCAACCACAACAAATCATGGCATGTCAAGCAGGATCATCAATCAAACCAACAATGTTGCCAACTGTTAGGTTGCTTGTTTTAGATCAAAATAATGAGGCTCACGAGGTGTGCGCTTTGTTAGATAGCGGAAGTAATTGTAATTTGATAACGCAACAATTAGCCAACCAGCTCAAGCTAGCAACAAAACCAACAAGGCTTACTATCCAAACAATTACAGACAATGAAACTGAAGCATCATCCATAGTTAACGCAAAAATTCGATCAAAGTTTTCATCATGGTCCTCAGAAAATACATATGTTGTAGTCAACAAGATCGCAAATCAGCTACCTTCTACAAACATCAACATTTCAAGATGGATAATACCAGAAAACATACTTATTGCAAATCCAACGTTTCACAAACCAAACAATGTAGATATGTTGTTAGGAGCAGACATCACGGCACACGTTTTTATTCCCGGCAAGTGGACGCATCCCAAGTTACCAACATTAATCAACACAGTATTCGGCTGGACGTTCATGGGAAGCTATCAACCAGAAGAACAACAAAGGGAACCATTAATTTCCAACTTTATTGATTCACAACAAGTGAAAGATGAATTAACGCGGTTCTGGGAATTAGAAGAACTATCATCTGAAGTCAGGCATTCTCCGGAAGAAATTTTCTGCGAAGAACATTTCAAAACTACCACAAGCAGAGATGAAACGGGCAGATACATCGTTTCACTTCCAATCAAGCCAGCAGCTCCAGAATTAGGTGATTCGCGGAAACAAGCTTTACAACGATACGAAGCATTAGAGAGAAAATTTGAGCACAATTTTCAATTCGCAACAATGTACAAAGATTTCATGAATGAATACAAGGAGCTTGGACACATGCAGCCAGCTCCTCCAATCAACACAAATGAACAGAATTTCTTCTTACCTCATCACGGAGTCATAAAGGAACAATCAAGCAGCACAAAATTGAGAACTGTCTTCGATGCCTCAGCAAAAACTTCAAATAAGGTTAGCCTCAATGACATCTTGGCGGTAGGACCAGTGGTACAACCGGACCTACTAAATATTCTTCTGAACTTTCGAATGTGGCCGGTTGGATATTCGGCGGACATCATCAAAATGTATCGACAAATAATAATGAATCCATCTGATAGAAATCTTCTGAGAATATTTTGGAGACCGAATCCTCAAACTGCAATTCAAGAATTTCAATTATCCACGGTGACATATGGTACCGCATCTGCACCATACCAAGCAACTAAAACATTAAATCAATTAGCCGACAATGAAGCAGCTGACAATCCAATCATTCATGAAAAAATCCAAAACTGTTTCTACGTAGATAACATACTCACAGGAGCCAACTCACCTGAGGAAGCAATTGAACATTATCAAGAATTAACCAAAGTTCTAGACAAAGGTGGTTTTCATTTGCACAAATGGCTATCAAATTCTCAACAATTGATGGATATCATTCCAAACGAAAGTAAAGAAGTTCAAACGTCAACAATTCTCACGGAAGGTGTAAGTACATTGGGATTAACGTGGAACATCGCTGATGACGAAATTGCATTTAGTTGCAGCAACCAACAAATCTCAAATTCTCACCAGTTCACAAAACGAATGGTACTTTCCTGCATTGCAAAATGTTATGATCCTATTGGTCTTGCAGCACCAGTAATTATTCAAGCAAAAATGTTATTGCAAAAAATATGGAAAACGAAGATTGAATGGGACGACTTATTAACGCCAGAATTACTCATCGAATGGAAACATATATTCAATGATCTACAAAACATGAATCAACTAACAGCTCCAAGAAGTGTACGAAAGGATCAAGACACAACAGAAATTCAAATCCATGGATTTGCAGACGCCAGTTTATCAGCATACGGAGCTTGTTTGTACGTACGAACAACCACTGAGAAGGGAAAGGTACAATGCAATCTGCTCGTCGCCAAATCAAGAGTCACTCCAGTACGAGAACGAGCAATATCACATTTGGAATTATGCGCAGCACTACTATTAGCGCGACTAGTCAAAAAGGTGGTGCCAAGATTACCAATAGTCGTCAATCAAATACATCTTTATTCAGACTACTACAGTTTGTGCATGGATAAAGTCACCTCATAAAAAACGAATACCGTTTGTGACTATAAGAACGTCAGAAATTCAAGAACTTACCAATCATTGTAAGTGGCATCACATCACATCTAATCATAATCCAGCTGATCTCATTTCACGAGGAACTCAATTATCTCAACTAAGAGACAATCAACTGTGGTGGCAAGGACCGTCCTTTCTTTTGCAGAATTCTCACCCAAAGATCATCACTACGCTTCTAATAGCAAATTTTACTGTCTGCACTCATGATTCGGGGGCAGCAGACTTCTTAATCAGGGAAACATCGAATCAATTACTGCAACTGATTGAAAATTGCTCAAGCTACAACAAGGTTCTAAGAAGTATCGCACTGTGCGTACGCTTCATTCACAACTTAAGGTACCCAACGGCTCGCATCAATCCACCCATATTGCCGGCACAATTGCAAGAAGCGGAAGTAATTATCTGCAAGATAGTTCAAAATCAAATTTACAAACAAGAATTGACAGCACTAAAGGCTAACAAGCTCATCCATCATCAAAGTAAAATTAAGTCATTAGCTCCAGAACTACATACTGATGGATTATTAAGAGTAGGAGGAAGACTAGACAACACCTATCTTCCAATCAATACCAAACATCAAATCATTCTCCCATCAACTCACCGACTATCAAAATTATTGATTCGACAAGTGCATCTACAACTTCTTCATGCAGGAACGCAATCAATCATGTCACAGATTCGTCAAAAATTTTGGATCCCATCTCTTAGACGCACTACAAAAAGTGTCATCAGATCATGCATACCATGTTTCAAACAATCTAAACTGACACCACAACAATTAATGGGCCAGCTTCCAGCTCCAAGAGTAACTGTTTCACCAGCCTTCTCGCATTGTGGAATAGACTACGCAGGTCCAATTACTACCAGACTGGGAACACCCAGATCGAGAAAATTTACCAAAAGTTACATTGCTGTTTTCATTTGTCTAGCAACCAAAGGAGTACATCTAGAAGTAGTATCGGATTTAACTTCAGAAGCATTCTTAGCTGCATTCTTTCGAATGACAAATCGACGAGGTATTCCGTCTCACATGTATTCTGACAATGCAACTACTTTCAAGGGAGCGTCAAAACAATTAAAAGAGCTACTGTACTTCCTGGCAAACAAGATAATACAACATCAAATACAAGACGCCACTGCGCATCTACAGGTCACTTGGCATTTCATTCCTCCACGCAGTCCTCATTTTGGAGGAATATGGGAAGCAGCAGTCAAAAGTTTCAAAAAATTATTCATACCTACAGTGGGTAATCGAATTTTTAATTACGAGGAACTAACTTCATTAGCATGTGGAATAGAAGCAATACTAAATTCACGACCGTTGGTTCCACTAACTGAGGATCATCAAGATTTCAATTATTTATCACCAGCCATCCTATTAAATCAAAGACCATCTCTGCTTGTATCATTAAAAGATTCAGAAATCAAATTAGACCACATTTCAAGATGGAAGAAAATACAAAACTTAACACAAATATTTTGGAAACAGTGGTCCCAAGATTACATCTTAACCTTACAAAGGAGGAATAAGTGGCATTCATCTCATCCCAATCTCACAGAAGATACAATAGTACTCCTTAAAGAAGACAATTTACCGCCAGCAACATGGAAGTTAGGAAAAATAAGCAAAACGTACCCAGGAAGAGACCCAGGAAAGGTAAGAGTAGTCGACGTCACTACAACATCAGGAATCTACAAGCGGAGCATTAGCAACATTTGTCCTTTACCACAAGAAACCCAAGACAGCCACTTGTAACATACGATTTGTAACAATAATCAATTTTTCAGCGCTACGCACTGACGGGGGCAGCATGTTACAAATCGCGTCGAGAATCTGTGCAGACAAAGCGGCAACGCCGATCCAGCGCTCACCGAGCAGACACCGCTCCGGCAACAGCGCAGGCCGGGGGCGGCGGAAATACGTTACTTTTGGTCGCAGGCAGTGTCTGGCTGGCAACCGCTGTGGGCACACGCACTCGAGCCCTTGCGCTCACAAATTCATTCAAAACATTGTCTTTTCATCATTGTTTATGCAAAATGTGTTATATTGAACTACTTCAACTACAGTAAATGTTCAAGTTATACCTGAATTGTGTTGTGACCACACGTTAAGTAATTCATTGTGCATCAACTTCATTACGTCGTAGAATGGAAGGAACTACCACTGCAAACTTCTCACCTTAAACTCAGGAAGCACGGTTGTATTTTAGCTTTAAGTATTGTACCATGTTATACATCAAAGGAAGGTCAGTGTTTTTTTTTATTTATGTATTCATTTGTCACTCAAATTTCTATGTAGTAAATTGAATTTAAACTGCAAAATATCACTTATTTCAGTTACCGCCATTCACTTCCTCAATTCTTCACTAATCATTTTGTTTTTATCTGAAACCTCATTTCGTCAGAACTACCAGAGATGCAAAACAGCAACCTTAAGTCAATTTTTATCATTGGCCACATGGCCACAACTGCAATTTAGACAAAACATCGGTCCTCATGGCCTAATGTTAAAACAAACATCATTAATCCTCCCGATTCAAATAAGAACATTGTTCTTCCGTGTCTCGAATGCATTTCAGATAAGAACACACAGGTCGTCCTGATAGTTATCGGAGCTCTGGGATTTGTTCCGCAAAATTTGAGTAAGAACCTGTCTAAACTCCCTGGTAATTCAAAAGATTGGGAAGTGCAAGAAATAGCTTTATTTGGAACAGCCCATATTCTGCGTAAAGTATTGTAGAGGCACTGATAGTCACCGGATCTGCTCCTTAGGTAGCTGGTTGCAACCTGGAGTAGATTGTATATTCAGCCGACTCATAACATCTTCAGTCGTGATGTAATGGAAAAATAATAATAAATGCAAAAAGTAGCCACAGGATTAACCGAGAACAAATGCCCGAATCACCCGTAAATATAAGAGCTTGGTAGATCGTAAACCCTTATTTAGATGTATGAACACAGTTTATTATCAGACAAAAATTACGAGGAAGATATTCAAAACGACATACATATGCTCACAGGCGGTGCTGCCGTGAAATGAAAAATCGATTAAGAGAGCGTTGAATGATGAGGCGTTGCAAGGCAAACAGAAAATACAAAAAAAAATCAACGGACTGAGCTCAGGGCAACAGCTATCGCGGCAGGAAACACAAAATAATCCATCAACAGAAGACTCAAATATGTGGGACTCCAGTCTACATGGCGCACGGAAGAGAATCACGGAGCGCAGATTTCAGAGGCGGAATGTGATGATGCGATGCCAATGCTCCGGATTCAAGAGTTATTTTCTACACAGCACTAAAGGAAAAAACATTTCACCATAACTCAGAGACGCGATGAAGACCTGTATTTACTACTTCAAGTTTCTCTCAAAGCTCTGAACTTCCATTGTTGCTGGATGTTAGTGCTAAACAGATTGAGCAACTCTACAGAATGACACGTTACATTGCAGTTTGACATATTTCAATGATCATCTGCATGACATGTTCATTTTTGAACTTGACAAATTGACTACACTACCACAGCCTCTGCGAAACGCACTTTCAAATTAACTTGTTACAATTTTTTTTCGTCAGGTGAAAAGTCATAGTTTCGTCAAGTTGATATCGTGTTGAATCACCAGACGGGCGGAAGTACATAAATATTTAAAAAGAAAAACGCGAGTGAGCAGGAGAAGCTGACAGAGAGTGGGTGCCAGAGGTGGCGTTGGGGTAGTAGCCAAGGGCCGCAGTGGAGGAGTGGGCAAAGGAGAAGGCTTTGGCGCCAGAGGAGCTGGGAGCCGTACGCATGGGAGGAGTGGACGAAGGCGTGGGAGTGGGTGTCAGAGGTAGCTGAGAGCGGGCGCGTGGGAGGGCACGAGGGCTTCAGGGAACTGGGGGCGAAGGGAGGGGTGGGGAAGGCGATGTTCCAGAGGTGGCCTTGAGCGTGGATTGGGGCGATAGCGATGGCATGGGCACCTCAGGAAGCTGTTGGGGAGGGCATGAGTTGGGGAGGAGTGGGATGAAGACGAGGGCACAGGCGCCAGAGGCAGTTGGGGATGGGGTGAAGACGAGGGCATAGGTGCCAGAGGTACTACGTGGGATCGTGAGCGGGGAGAAGTGCGACGAAAGTGAGGGCCTGGCGCCTCAGGGAGCTGAGGGCCGTGAACGTGGGAGGACTGGGGCTAAGGCGATGGCGTGGGCGACAGAGGTAGCTAGGGCCGCGAGCGCGGCAAGGGAGGGGCGAAGGCGAGGGGGTGGGCGCAGGTTTTGCGTCGCGTTGATCCGCGCGCCGGGTTAATTAATGCGCCTTTAAGCGGCTTTGCGCGCTCCGAGGGCGACGCGGCGGCGCGGGGGGCGCGGCGGGGCGGGGGCGGCGCGGGGGCGGGGCGGAGGCGGCGGAGGCGCGGGCGCAGAGCGACAGCCGCGTGGACGATCGCCGGCGCCATCGAGTGCGCGGCGAAAGTACTTGGGAAAACTCCGCGCGGAGATAAAACGAACGCTCATAAAACTGGATGAGCTCCTGAGCCGCTAGTCGCGTTTCAAATCGCCTTCCCCGCGCCCTTGTATTAATTCGCAGCCGGTGCTCTTTCCCATGATTTTCATCTCCTCGCGATCGTGTCATAAGAACGAAAGCTGCAGATTAGACACAGGGCAAAATCTGTGAAATGTATCATAACGAGACACAAATAGTATAGGGTCGTTTGTTTCTTGCAAGTTCTCTTCGTTGTTTTGGCGGTTTTGCGCGTTTATCTTGCGCATGATGACTGCAAATAAATTAGGAAACAAGATATGAATAAAACTGGAGAACGCTCTAAATGTAACCGGAAATTATTGTTGTAATTAATTTTGTATTCTTCTTCTTGCATGCTACAGCTCTTGCGGCTGACTCTCGCATACCAATACCTGTACTCCGCTCACAAATATTTTTGAGCTGTCTCATAACGAAGCCTTATAACGTGAACAAACCATTAAGTCTTCGTGTTTCCATTTCATCTATAGTTGACTTTTGTATCCGAATTCCTTTAATAATTTCTTCATTTCTTGAGTGTTGCACTTTAGATACTTCACAACTGCTTCTCAAAAAATCCATTTAAGGACTCATTAGTTTACATCTTTCTCTTTTCCTTAATCCCCACGCCTCTCATAGTGCTAAACTTAGTATGATAGTATCCAAAAGTCTTTTCTTAGTACACCTGGATATTTATTTTCCACAGATCAGCGAGTTTCACTATCTTCAGCACACATGATTGGCGGCGTGATTGAAAAAAAAATATTAAAACTCTCCGATTTTATTTAATATTCATGAAAGTAACTACTGAATTCTGTATTTGAGTACTTAATTTTGCAACAAACTTTTAAATAAATAATTACAATTCTTCCCTATTAATCTAATGAGCAATAAACAGGATTCGAAAACAATTTCACACCACTATACTAATACACTGAAGGATTTCTTAATATCCCTTAATTTTCCCGAACATAAAGTTAAATTTACAATATATTGTGCAACTTTATTCATAACGGTTTTCAATACAAAATATATTTGTCAAATGCACTGCATTCTAATACCTGATAATATGTCTTTAAAATGTACTCAGATTTATAATATTGAATAATCCGTTTGTAGTGAGGATTGCACACGATAATTTAGGCAAGTGTTTGAGGAACAAGAATCTTTACACTGAAAACCTTTGATTATTTTGCTACATCTTTTAGGAATATTTGTTAATATATGACTAATAAAATTAAGATAGTTTGTGTGCACTAATAAAAAATCTAAAATTCCCAACAAGGGTAACGTGGTTGGAATGAATGTGAAAATAGATAAATGTTAGATTGAAATTATTTCTGATTAAGTGAAAACAGTATCAGTTATGTAATAAACGTACACGATGCCACAAGCAAACTAAATACCAATTTGGGCCGTTTTCCAGTAACTGCCCGCAGCATTCAGAAATTTATTGGCTGCAAACACGTATTTGGCTCATTGTGTACATTGTTTCGTTGCAACTGATTCAGAACTACCTGAAATGAGGGCGTTGACATCATTTAAGTGACAACTATATTTATTTTACGTATACTGATGACTAGCTTACAGTCAATTCACTGATTTCCTAATTGTTTTGGGATTTAATGTTTAGTAAATGAATAAAGATTTCTCGGTGAAACCCCAAAGCAATCATTACGTGTCGAGCTGTTGTGACAATATTTTACTACCAACGTAAACGTATTTTGCATTAGAGTAACGCAATTCATGCTTGGCATCGCGTTACTCTGTGTGTCCTGGACCTGGAAGCCGGGCTATCACCTTTGACGTGGCGCGCCTCTTCACGGTAACTTTGTGGCTGAGCCGCGCGAGACACAATTTCGTGCCCTACACCTCCCTTTGGATAGCACCCGTTCTGCAGATTTAGGCTGAGAAAAAAATTCATGACAATGTCTGTGAGCGCCAAAGCTTAGAACATACGAAGACAAGATACATTGAACAGAATAACACATATTGAAGATTCTTCAAAATAAATTCCTCTGAACCATTACACAAGTACCCTGGTTTCTACCTGGTTACATAAAGATCTCCTTTCCAGTCTCATCTAGTTATTTTCCTGTTACATACCGAACTAGGCATTACCCCAATCTCCGTCCATTTTCCCCTCCTATCCACTCGCTTCTATCCCAAAATCCCCCAGATTCTCTCAGTCGTACATTTCAAAATCGGAAAACAAAATCCTCACTACAACAGACTGAAGCAGAAACTACCGCGACATTTCTTCCTCCCTCCCTGACCCTCATGTACCAGATGTTGTTTCGTCAATTTAATTCACAAACAATTATTTATTAAATGTACTTAATGCGTTCATGTACTCAATTTATTCGTCTGTTAATTATGTTTCCTAAACAATGTCAACATTATTTAATGAACTGAAAATTTATTGTGCTTGGCCTCTGAGAGCCTTCAGGTCAAGCAGAAATAAATTTCAAATAGAAGAATAACACACATAACTTGAAACTTTAATTTGTGAAGATCCATGGTGGTTAAAATACTCTTAGTACAAATCAATAAAATAGATATCGATAAGTAATCGAGTTTCCGGAATGTGTTAATTGCATTCACTTCAAGGCAACTGGAAAACTGCACTGGAATGTAGGAAACGTGCGTAAGAACGGAAGAGCATGTTGCCTCCCCCACAGCACTTTCGCCTCGGTGCACAGCCCTTAGGGAATCGGGCAATAGTGGGCTCCAACTAGACGGCCACATCACAGGCGTTGTTAGCCCGGGCGAGGGCGGACGCTGACCTTGGACGGATTGCGAAGAGGGCGCGATGCCAGGCAGCCTGGGACGGGGGAGGAGGAAGCCGAACGCAGTTCCCCGCACGGAGGGATGTTCCTCCGTATTCCCCATTAGGCGAGGGAATTGCTTTCTGGAGTTCGCTTCTACTTACGAATGTTCTGTCAAAGCAGCTCCAGGCCAACGAATTGACGCAGGTGTTGCGAAAGCATGCTCTTCACCAACAGCTTCGTTTCATATTGCTACCAAGCATTCACCATCTTTATTTTAAAGCGAATCGTACTCATGGAAGTGCTGGTTCTCTAATACTTCACTTTAAGAAATTTAAGAGGTGAATTATCCCGGACTTGTTTTTGGAAGGCAAAGGGTAGTAAACAAAAATTCCAGGTCAACAAGAATCCGAACGATCGAACGTCAGATTTATTATGTAACTTTCTCTACGATAACAGGATTAGTTTGATTCTACGGGATTTCTGCAATAACGGAGTTCAATAACGGACATTGCGGATCCCTGGAGACGCAAAGGAAGGTGACGCCAGCGGGCAGCTGTCAGGGCCGCGCGAGGCGCGGAGCGAGTGCGCTGGCATTTCCGAAGCCGCCCGCGCCGCCGACAGACTGCGCCGCGGCGCGTGATTAATCGCAGCTGGGGACGGGGCGGGGAGGGGGAGGGGGAGGGGGCGGTGTCGTTCGCGTCATTCGCCGGCGCATCGCGCCATCGGCCGTGATTAGCGCGTCCGCGCCGCATCCATCACCCGCCCCCGCCCCCGCCTCTGCCCCCGCCCCCGCCCCGCCCACGGCCCCGATTCAACGCGCACTTCACTTATGAAGTAGGAAATAGCGCTCGGGAAAAATACCCTAAAAATGTCCCGTATTAAGTGGAGGTTTATTTCACAGCCAGGTTTTTATACACCCTTGAACATCTTTACAGCATTTCCTTACAGCACTCCGCTACATCAATTGCTCTTTGCCCAATTCGTAAAATACGAATCAAATGCAACCAAATATGTACTATACTGAGATGTTCTTAACTTTGCCCCTGACAGGAATCAGCTGTTGACCATTTCATCCAATCGGGGGCTTGAACGTCACCGTAGTGACGTCACTCTAGCAAAATATAAGCTTCCGATGGGATTGCAGCAACACATCTGATTCCTGTCAGGGGCAAAGTTAAGAAAATCGCAGTATAATCTATTGCAGTCAATCCCAGGTTTTTTAAAAGGTATGAGAAAATAGTACCATTGAAGAGAAATTTACACCAAACATTTGTTTTACTTACTTAAGATCGATTTTCAACCACTAAGATGATACAGTGACCACTGTAAGTTGCATTAGTGTGGCAGTAACGGTATACGGATACAAAATGAACATCGATGCCCACGCGATTTTCGAACCCGCGTCCTTTCAGGCACGAGGCAGCTAGGACTCTTCAGCTTTAGCAACCACGGCTTTCCAGGCCGACCATATGAAACATTGTTGAACGTAAATAGATGTGTGCGGAAGACGGCGACCCGTTTTATGTCAATATTTCGAAGTTTAATGGCTAGTAGGCTAATGTCTTGGAATATCTAATGTAATACAAACTATAGCTTCACTTTCATGTGGCGTTGCCTTCCATTGTCAGTCGTAGCATGACATAACTTGGCATGGCAACGACGATGATGAACTGTTGGGATGGATATTTTGGTGCAATCGCTGAGGATTTTACTGTGAAGACGAAGTGTCGACGACGCTCTGACTTGCACCCCGCTCGTTTTGAAACCGGGACCTGTCGTTCCGCAGCGCAATTTTCGCCGGAGCGCCTCCCTTCCCTGGCACATCGCCCCGGCGCTCCCTTCCGCCCCTCGGCGTTCGGATTCCTCGCGGAGGAAGCGCGGCCCGCCCCCACGCACATCGACAGCCGTTTCGATCCGCAAGAAAGATCAAAGCGAATTACAATCTTCAAAACGCACCCGTCAGCAGTAGACGCCTCCCCACGCGCGCCGCCCGCTGCCCTCCGACCCACGCGAGTCGCCCCTCGATTGACCTCGCTCCCTCCCCTCCCCCCACTTCCACACTCCTACACCACTTTCAGCCAATAAAGGCGCCGCGCGCGCACTTTAACGCCAAGTTTTTGATTAAAACACACGCGGGCGGTGCGACTGCGGCGACAGTGGCGCGCCGCGCGGCCGGCCCCCAAGCGGGCGAGGAGAGGCGTGTCGTTCGGGAGATAACGCTGCGGCCGCGCCCTTCCGCTTCCGCCGCGCGGGGCGGGGGCGAGTCCCGACTCACCCCCGCCCGGGGGCGGAGCAGCGGGGATGGCAGTGAGAGGGAGGGAGCGTGGCGGTGCAAGGACCAGGGTGGGGTGGGAGCGAGTTGAAGGCGGGATGGTGCCGGGAATGGCCGGGCAGAGGTGCGTGGTAGGAGAGGGTTGACGGAGATGTGGGAGCTTTGAATGCGGGTTGAGTGCGGGAGCGGGGCGGGTAAACTGCGGTGTGGGATAGGGGGCTTGGCGAGGCTGAAGCGGAGCGAGGTGGAAGCGGGTTGACGGAGGGGTGGAAGCGGGCTGAGTGCGGAGAGTCGTGGGGGGACGGTGGGGAGGATAGAGAGCATGATGAGGCCGGGGCGGGGTGAGGTGGGAGAGGGTTGACGGAGGGCTGGGAGCGGGTTAAATGCAGGAAGAGCGGGCAGTGGCCGGGAGTGGAAGGGACGGGGCAAGGAAGGGGCGGAGTGGAGCTGGTGGCGGGGCCGGGGCGCGTCAGGGGTGGGGATGCGGCGGAGCTAGGGCGGGGCTGGGCAAGGCGAGGTGGGAGCGGGTTGACGGGTGAGAGCTAGTTGAGGGCGGAGTGGGTGGGGCGGCAAAGGCCGGGGCGAGAAGCGAAACAATGGCCTGGGCTGTTCCATCCGCTTCGCGTCGCTGGCGCTGCGGACAGCGCGCGCGATAAAGAGCTCCGCGCAGGTCATCACAGCAGGGCAGCATGTAATCACTCTGGCTGGGGCTGGTGGCAAAGGCGACGCGAGGGCGACCAACACTCTCCGAAAGGACAGTTCGGACAATTGAGCACAGTTTCGTGAAGAGAGATGAGGTTGGAAAATAAAGGGAACCAAGAACAAAGAAGAAATTGTAGGAATAATAAATTAAGGGGGAACAGAAATGGAAAGAACGGAAAATGAAAGCGAAGATGATGCGATGGAAAACGTGTGCACAAGGAGACAGAGCATACATGAATCGACAAATAATTGAAGTTGCGATGAGGTACACAGGAAGATAGGGAAAGTAAGGGACTTGGAACATTGGGGACTGGGAAACTTGGGGAAGGCAGAGCAACGATAGGTTGGGGGCGGTGTTTGGACGCAATTTGCCGACAACAAAGCGTCTGCGGGGGCGGTCATCGGGAGTTTGAATTAACATTGCGGCGACGCCACCCCCCTACGCCTTGGCGTGGCGGGGTCGGCAGGGAGCGAGGGACGCCCTCTGTCAAGGGCTCATCTCAGATCGCAACCCTCAAGGAATTTCATTACGCCCACAGTAGACATATTCCTCCCAAAAAAGAGAATCTCCGTTCGTTTGTACTGTATCTCATTCCGCTACATTAAGTATCGACAGACACGATAAGACCTCCGATAAAATCCTAGAATATATTATCATTATTTTTACACGGCTGAGCGGAGAAAAGTTTGCCAAAAGCCCGCACAATTTCGGCGGAGTAAATGTTCCCTGAAGCCCATTTGTTTTGCTTTCAGAAGATTATCGTTCATTTCGGCGAAAGAGGCTTTCATCACAAAAGAGAACATCAACGTATCATCGTATTACTGACGATCCCTGCAACAAAGTATCGGGAAACCCGGCAGACACTTGCGGCCGGGGCAAGTGGGGGGAGGCGTGTTTGCCAAGGGGCTAGACGCCGTAAAGGCGCCGGCGGCAACAAAGCGACCGGACGTCTATCGCGACCGCGCCCTCCGGCGTTCGGGCTGCGCTCTGCCGGCCGCCCTCTGGCACCCCGCCATCTGCCGCGAGCCCCTCCGCTCCCCACGCCCAGCACGCTCATTGCTTTAACATTCATGGAATTATTACTCACAAGCCACAATTGTCTGTTTTACAGAATCAAAGATGTTTTTTCAAACTTTATGGGTCTCAAGTTGAGCCAGATTAATAAGATCAAATTTACTTTGAAAAAATTCTACAAGCGAATAAAAAGGAGAATGTACAGGCAGTTCACAGACAGACAGTCGAGCAGACGAACAGGAAGAGGGAGAGAGACAAAGAGACCAGCGGACGGACAGATAGACATTTTTTTAAACACTAGTTCGGTGTGACTTCCAATACATGTCATCATCAAAACCTCTTGATCGGGTTTTTTCAATACTATTTACCTTTCTTTATACCACACAAAGTAAAATCAGCCATTGTGGTTTTGGTAATCCTAGTAACACATCACATTCAGTGGTAAAACAATAGATGACTGATAACGACGAGGAAATGACACTGGAATAAGACACCCGTCAAGGGCAAAGGGAGCGCATCCGCCCGCAGTGAACTCGCTTTGCCCATTTCGCGTGTGGGAATTTTGCAGTCCTGAGCGCCGACCGCCTTAGCATGGAGGTTCAAGAAGCGACCGAGAAGACGCCGTCGAAACCGCCGCGTCGCCGCACTTATTGATTGACTGCCCGTCACAGCGGAATGTTGCGGTAGCCATAGCGATGCCCCTCTCCAGTACACAAGTTGTCCGCGAGGCGGGGCGGGGGCGGGCGCGGCCTCCGGGGAAATGAAGAATAAAGCAGCGCCCCAGAAAGGGACGCGTCGTAGGGCGGCGCACGAGCCGGATTTGAAGAGCGGGAACAAGACACGTTAGGGGTTAGGCCAACGCGCAGGCGAGTAGACGTAGAAGCGGCGGAGGGAGACTGAGCGCGCGAGGGAACGGGTGGGGATGGGGCAGGGAACGGGCATGGCAGTGATTGGGGCGGGATGAGGCATGGCGGGGGAGGCGGGGGCGGGGCGGGTCGAGACTGGGCGGGACGGGATGGAACGGGATGGGACGGGAAGAGACGGGACGGGGTGGGACGAGACGGGGCGGGGTGAAACGGGGTGGGACGACATGGGGCGGTGAGGGGGCGCGCGAAGGAGACGAGTGGAACAAGAAGCGCCTGCCGACCCTAATCTGCGGGACGGCGGCGGTGGCGGCGGCGGTGGCGGCAGCGGGGGCGAGAAGAGAGGGTGCGGACTTCCAGAGTTGTGGCGCCGCCCCGGGGGACGCTGGTGCCACCGCCGTCCAAGAAGGCAGTCGGGTTTCTGTCCGCGGAAGCTGCTCTCAATTCTGCATGCACCGTTCCTACTGTGCACTGACGCAAAGATTTCTTTGCAACTTCGAAACCCCAAGTCCCCCTGTGTCCTATTATCACATTATGGTGTCATCAGTGATTAGGTTATTTGAAGCAACAGGATGAAATAATGCCCAATGAGATTGTCTGATTATATCTTTCAACCAACACACTCAGAAAATAAATCACATGTTCTTTTGAGACCAGATAGGCCATCTTTTAATTAAGTCTCCATGATAAATATTATATCTTAATAAAATGGCAATCGAAATGTCGGCAACACGCCAGATTACATGAACTGCGGACACATGAAGCCTTCCTAAAGATCTGATTGACGGTTCACTCACGGTCCCAAACAGGCTGTACATACACTTTTAAAAAAAGACGTCCCATGCTCTATTAAATCGCTTCATAGCACTTTAGTGTTGTGTGCAGCAAATCCCGTATCCACAAGGCAGTGCTGCGGCGGGAGGTATGGCCCTATCGCCAGCGCCAGCCCTCGCCGTCTGTTTACCTGATATCAGCGCCCGCCACAATACTCCGACCGTTCGAAGCCTCGTTACGAGACGGCCCTCCCTTGTTGACAAACTTGGGGAATTGATTTTTGTTCGGCAGTGGCGGCGGCGGTGGGGCTGGCGTCGCGACGCCTCGGCGTTGTCATCAACCCCAGGGCGTCCTGCGCCGCCCCGCACTGCTGAAGCATGGGTGTGGGCGAACGCCCCCAAGTCGCGACACGCTGAAATCGTTGCTAGAGAAGTGGGGTGTTGAAAATAGTGACTATAGAAATATAATTAAATTAAGAGACTCTAATTCTTGGTAAACAAAGTATAAAAAGAACCTCTTTTCACTCTTATGCTATCACATATATCCTGATCTGATTTTTGGAATTTTAGTACTATTTACTTGTGAACTAAAACACGATACTGATTCTGTAATCTACATTTTTAACCAGTGCAGTATCTTCACAATGTTCTGGTGAATAATGGGACATTTACTTTTTCGTATATCCCTGAGAAGTGTCTTTGTGAGTTTCCAGTACACAATAATGTGTTTGTAATCAAAAGTAAGCATGCACTTCATTTCATTCAAGTGGAATAAAAATCCACTGATAAGTGGCAAACATTTTAAAATGTTAGTCTAGCAAACATAACGCAAGTGATAAATCCTTTTGCGCGCCACCTTCCCTCTCGTATTGAAAGCTTGCGTGGAGCCCCCTTCCGCCATCGCGTGCACAAGCAACAGGGCGCGGGCTCAACTGTCGCTGCGCGGCGTGTCGTAAAGGGGGCTCGCCCGCGACCCCCGCGGCCCGCCCTCGGCGCGGGATCAGTGCGCCCTTCGCCCCTCCGCCCCCGCGGCGGAGCACGCACCCGGCGGGAACACGCGCCACCTCATCATTCCAGGCGCCGTCGCCGCCGCAGATTTCCTCCGGAGGCCGTAAAGCGCATACACGGCGGCGCGACGGCGGCGCGGGGCCCGCCGAGGAAGGCTTAGGCGCCGCGCCCAGTAATAAGGCGCAAGCGGGGTGTCTGCCGTCGCAGGGAGCTGCGAAACGAAGGGCGTGTTTTCACACGCATGACCCTACATTAGGGTTCACTGCGGACAAGGGATGTGTTATCGTGTGATACTATGCACTGATACAATGCTTGCGGACTGCATCAGAGGGGGAGATGGAAGGAGATAGAGAGAAAAAGAGAGGGACGTCGAGGACGTCAAGGGAAGAGGACGTCGAATCGCAATTATCGGCACTACATTTCCCATTACCATTAAGTAACATTGCTAAAGATGTATTGTTGCATCGTGTCACAAGGAACTCGTAGACTATCAGTTTTTTAGTGAGCTCTGATGTACGCAGAAGTTGTAGAGAGATTGCTATCAGAAGGACCGCTTTGAGAGGTACTGCTTGGGCACTGCTCGTAACAAAACTGCAGGTTATGTCCATGCACTTGTTTTGTCGGTGCGGTCGTTTGCAATTAGTTCATTTGTAAATGGCTACATCACTGTTACAATGTCATCGCCCTGGATGACGTTCATTTGTTTCCCGAAATAACAAAGTGGTCCCTTCTTAAAGTAATTATCTCAAAACGACACTGCACAGTACTCGAGTTCTGAGCTTGATAATAACATCATTTCTGGTATTTTCACTGCGGCCTACGCTATTCGTAAATTTTATCGCTGCACTCTTGAATTACTAGGACACGTATTTCCTTTCCCATCAATTGTTTTCATTACCATCCTTTTATATCACACTGTTTATTTTTATGGCAGCAATTTTGTGCCCTCGCCAATCGTCAATATAAGACCGCGTGCCCCGCAGAGCAACTTTCACCCGCCGGCTGGCGCACGTGTTTCAGGTGCGCCGCCGCGAGACGAAGGGAAGGGGTGGGGGTGGGGTGGGGTGGGCAGGAAATAAGCGCAAACAGCGAAAATGAAATCTAAGCCGCGGATAGCGCGCGCTCCATCCCGCAGGCGCCGACGCCGAGGGCGACGCGGGGGAACGGGGAGGGGAGGGAGAGGGCGGGGCGGGGCGGGGCGTGGGCGGCGGTGCTGATTGCCCGGCGCCGTGTCGTAAACCGTGCGCGACGGAAATTCGCCCCCGGGGCGGCGCCCGGGGCGACGCGGGGCGGGCGAGGGCACCGCGCCGCAGATGAGGTTATGCCGCTGATGGGATCCGCCGCCCTGATTGATTCGGATATCGGCCGCGCGACGCCGCAGGAGCCACGGCAACAACGGCCTGGCGGCTCCGGCCTATGCAGGCAGGGCTTGGTATTGCGTTTTGAGCTTTGTATTTAATCATTGCAAAGGGGGGACTTTCACGAACATATGAAGGTTCCTGTTTCCGATAAAATTGTGGGTCTTAATATTTATTCACCGAATAACTTTCGCATTTTAAGTTATTCGATTCATATTTATCGCCAACATAAATGTATTTTTCCGACAGTCTCGGTTAAACGCACATTTTTGTAACTAATAATTCTTAAACGAAAATGTGTTAAAAATAGCTTATTTTAAAGAAAATGAAATGAGGACTTCCGTGGTCCACTAATTCCGATTGTATCGGAATGTAATGAGAGCACAAAACGTTGGAATGGATGAAGCTTTCGTGACAGACAACCAGAAATAAACTTTGAAGTGGGTCATGGCGGAGTGGAAGAATTCAGTTCTATATTCAGAAAGAAATGCAACCTTGTTTCCTTTTACGAGCTTCCTACATACCGAAAGATGCTCTGGTATAGGAGGTCAGTTGCTGTGCCCCGCATTTCCCCGCTCGTCGGAAGAAATGGTGGAGCACTTGAGTTGCTTTTGTGTGGAATGTGAACAAATACTATATCAGTTTATTTCGGATGTTGTCGTACTCGTATGTTAAGCAACTGCGCGTTAGGAGCGCGCGTTTGCAAGCGACCACAAAGGAAATAATCTGCACACGAGACACCGTACTCCGTTTGGCACGAAGATCTCCTGTTTCCGCAAACATCGTAACAACTTTCATTGGAAAAGAATAATTAGACCTCCAGGTATGGTATACTTCCGAAGTGAAAATAGTTTGACGGTCTTGCGTACATCATTCTTAGTTCTTAATCTTGAAATCAATAGATAATGATTATTTTAATGGGAATAAACGAGAGTGATATGAAAATTCTTCTTCACGGTCGTACGCCTTCAAATCCGCCTGTTCGTGACTGCTCTCAACATTTCATTACACAGGCAGTTGCTCTGTATTCACCACGCCATTGTGGGACCTGATACAAAGTTCTTTGGGCGTCCAATTTTAAGAGTAGAACATTCTCCGTAATAGAGGCAAAGTGTCTCCGTCAAGAACAGGTCCTCTGAACTCTCAAAGGGAAAGAAAAATGGGGGACTTTAGTTGTAAAATGACTTAACTCTCGTAGATGAAACTACATCATGTTCTAAACTCCCAAAAGCTTTTTTTTGAGTTAACTCTAGTATGAACTCTTTTAATTGAAAGATTTGGGTATTGCGTAGGTATTTTTTTCCGATTCACAAAATTACCTTAAGGCAGGCTGCAGAGAAATGCAGGAGAATAACGGTGTGAACTGTGAGAACTGCAAGAGTTTCCCATTGAAGAGCCACGCCGAGTTACAGTGGCCCACATAAATAGTGGGACACCCGTAAATCTGTGAATATTATACCATAATGCGATTAAATAGGATAATAATTATTTCATATATGTTTTAATTTGAATAAAATCGAGTGTGACGGAAAGTGAAATGAGTGAAACAATTTATTTTGACAATGCATTAAAACAAAATTAATAATTTTAACACATGAGGGTGAAACTGGGATTCAACAAAAATATTGGGACACTGAAGATTAGAATAATTTGAGTTCAAAATATGGAGTTCAGGGAGAGTGGGAAAAACTGAGTGACTTTCCGAAACCACGAACAGGTGTGTCACTTTCAGTGGCTATCAGTCAGTTACTTTCGGAGAAGCGTGGGAACCAGAAGGAAGAGCAATGGTACGCAGAGGAAGAAATGTTAGTTTTAATATGCGTCAATTAGTGATATTCCATCTTGCAAAAGAAAACAGCACCAGAAAAATTGCTAATATGTTTCAGATGAAGAGAACAATCGTGTTCAATATTATTAAATGATTCAGAAAAAAGACAAAATTGAATACATGTGTCAAACGGGTCGTCCTAGAGCATTTTCGTCCAAAGAAGAAAATTATATTATTAGAAAAGTCAAGAAAAAACCTTCAATTACAGCATCTCAGATTACAGCAGAAATGGAAAACGACATTGGGAAACAAGTTCATCCCGAAACTGTTCGGCGTGTGTTGCATAAAGTCAATTTCCACAAGAGAATCGCCAGGCGAAAACCACACATCAGTGCAGTGTACGTTAAGAAAAGAGTAGCACTCGCAAAAGAACATTTAAAGGACAAAACTTTTTCAATTATATCCTAAGCTTACTCCACTCATTGCCCACTCAAAAAACCCACTCAAAAAGCCCACTCAAAAATCCACTCATTGCCCCCATAACTTAAAATTTTCCATTTCAAATACGGATTTTCCCAACACGCGTGGTTTTGATAACACAATTTTCCAATTGGAAATGTAGCTTGGCATCGCGTCATGCAAGTGCCACTACTGCTTCGCATCGTGTGCATCGTGTTCCGTCTGTGAACAGTATAACAGGTGTACAGACTCTCGTAACGAGCAATGCACTTCACAGAATACTTTATATTTTGCTGAATATTCAGATTTGCATTATCAAATGAAGGAAATGACTGTAACTATTCCACTTAAAATTAAGACTAATAATGTTCCAGAAAACAGTTGATGTAAATCAATCAGAGCAGAGTTTTTCAGAAGAATTTCGCTTTTCAATATCAGTTTACAGTACCACCTAGCTTACTAACCTAGCTTAGGAAACGGCTTTTCGAATTATGAGATGGAAAATATAACATCCAGAATTTGAAATAACTGTAAGTTCGTACATTACATAATCTTAAGTTCACGGAGGTAACAAGAAGAATAAGAAGGAAAAAAGAAAAAATAGAAGGAAAACAAGACAATGTGTAGGTAATGTGCATTTTTAATCACACATAAACGGATTCATACTTGTACATTATAACATTGCAGGTGATCATGAAGATAGTGAATAGGATCTGATGGCTGTACTTATAACTCACTGAACATTAGTAAATAGTGTATGACATTAACTTATGTATATTCATTAACTGCGTTTTCAATTTAAGTTTCATTTGTGAAATAGTCTTATTAAATACCAACTTTAATTTGAAAATTATCGAACAAATTTACTTGTCGATTAACAGACCGTGAATTTAACGATAGTAATTTTTAAAGAACTCATAGTATTACCTATCATTATTAAAGGCAATACCACGGAACAGTTGTGTATGTGCACATGCGCTATACATAAAAACCATTTTACTTGCATATAAACACCCTTTTGACTAATACTACACATTCCTGATTAATGTTGCTTCACCGAAAGCTGTTTGATCAATTCATTATAAACGTGAAGTCTGCATTCCTGCTGTACGATGCAACATGATAGAGATTTGTGAAATCTAAAAAGAGATTCTCTAATATCCGTTTAAAGCAGACCATTCACGTTCAATGCATATCCAAACAAATATTTGTTAATACTATTGAATATTTCTTAAATCTCAGAAAGTTTAAAGATGCTTTAAACTACTCTTTAAAGAAAATATGGATGTAATAAATTCCATTTTAATATCATGCATCCATTTATCTGCTTCTTGCGAGGGTGGAAAAATCATCTAAAGCGCGTATGGGACATAAAACAAGACAATTTTGGCGTGGCCACATGCTTGTTTCAATGGAGGAGAGGAGAGGAGGGGAGGGAAGATGGAAGAGGCGAAGGCGCGGGGCGTCGTTGTCGCGGGGGCGAAGAATTAATTAAGGCTCTTTAATCCCCAGATCTTCGCGCCGCCCGTTAATTAATATCGCTGCGCCTCCGGGATTCTTTCGACGCGGCAAGGCAACGCCTTTGAGCGTCGACGGCGGGACGGGGCGACGGGGAGGGGCAGAGGAAAGACGGGGCAAATAGGGCGGGAAGAGGCGGGACTTTCACAAGAGCGCCTCTTGCCCTCAACAGACACAAAACACAAAATTCTCAATTTCATCCTAGATTGAGTCTTCTTGCGTGCGTTCAAATAACTTTCATCGTTAGAAACCGTTTGTTCTATAAAAGTTACTCCTATAGCTTTCTAAAAGATGTTTAAATTCTGTTTTCAGAGTTGACAACAGTTAATTGTAACGATGGAATTACGATCACAAAGAAACATGTCCAAAAAGGAACGCGACCGTTCGAGCGTTAGGAAAGAGATTTCTTTAGCACCCTATACATGTTTTAACATGATGATCCGCGATGGAAATTATTGTTTCAAAACTTTATTTACCTCCGTTTAAAATATTATTTCTCGTAGCCAATTTTTGTCAAAATTCAAATTGATTTCCAAATACTGCACGTTGCTTCTAATATAATGAGATTCGTATGTCACTAATACAGCATCATAACTTTCGTATTTCACTAAAATAAAAGAAACTTTGACAAATGTCATGCGAACATGATATGTTGGTTATCAAAGAATATTCTTCAAATTTTCCCACAGATGACTTCTACTCTAGTGTTCTTAAAGAGAAGACTTTGTTATTCCCAAGAATGGTCATTAAATACTTTACGTAATGAGAGGATGCTTTAATAGTTATAACTAATGGTGCTACAGAATGGCACAGACTTTCCCGTATTAGTTTTCTATTTCCTTGGGTCTCCGCTAGCTATTCGGAATTGCCACAAACTCTTTCTTGCCATCTGTCATCTATCACCGACAAAAGTACATTTTTTTGTCATTTTCTTAATTTTTCGGTTTCCTATTGGTAGAACGGAAACATTAATTTTAGAATATGAAAGAACACAAAAACCTAGCCTTAAATGGCAATTTTCTTTTAAAAATGATGTGCCGTTTAAGAGAAAATGGCGTTTTAGTGCTACTAAAAATGCGAAATTTGAAGCTCATTTTCACAGAAAATATTTGAGTTTTCAAAATACTTTATTTGAAGTTATTTGAAGCACTTACACTCACAAATATAATAATCTTTACAAATTGCTGGTAATGTGCATATTAAAGATGCGAGAGATCTTTCAAAAAAATTACAAATATGTAATTTTTGAAAAAACAAAAAATAACTAAAAATAAACTTTACGCTATACTAAAGAGTGTAATTAGCACTATCCGTTACAAAAGTTTGAAGAAACAATTTGCAGCCGTATATGAGAAAATGGCGTTTGAGCGTTTCTGAAAATGCGAAATTTTGAGCTACTTTTTACAGAAAACGGTTGTGTTTTCAAAAAACTTCACTTGACATTATTTAAAGCACATGTACTCGTAAATATAATCGTGTGAAAAAATCGCCGCTAGTGAAAATATTGTCGACGAGAGAAACATTTGCAAAACATTTACATTTTTGTCATTTTTGAAAACAACAACCTATAGAACAATATGGCCTTTATGTCATCTGATAGGGTACATTTACCACTATCCCTACCAAAAGTTTAAAGAAAAAATTTGGAGCCGTTTTTGAGAAAATCTTGTTTTTGTAATTTTTTAAAATTGCACATATTGCACGCAAAATGCAAAATTTTGAAAATCCCCGGGGGCTTCATATAAGGTACCCCCCAATTTTGAAGAATATTTTTTAAAATCTCCAAGCTTTGACTAGAATCAGATCGACTGGAGAATATCCATTTTGGAAGAAATCGTACATATAGTTTAGGCGCTATCAATGTTCACAGACGGATAGACAGACAGACAGACGGACGGACAGACAGACGGACAGACGCACATTTCCTTTCAATTGGTTTTTCGGTATCAAGGACCTAGAAAACAGGGTTTCTGGCTACACCACGTGTTAGGGGATTTTCTATCTTAATTTAGCAACTGGCTTTATCCACTTATTCGTTTTCACGGCCCGGCAATTAATTTTTTTCCGCAGAAAATTGGCCATTTTTTCGCGCAGCATTACATAACTTTCCCTATACTATGTATATCACTCCATTTATACGTACGTATACGGGAAAGTAATAAACAATAAACAACCTTGCAGACGGAGTTTGTCCCGTGTGGTAGCTTTCTTATAGTCTGAGGTCATTCCGCCGTCTGTGATTGACATAATTTTGTTGGAGGTTGTCTATCTTCAACTCTTCCTCTCCACACTAGGCTGCATGCAGCCCTGAGCCATTGAGCGATTAGTGGGGAGAGCTGGTCTTCTAACTGCAGTAGAAGATTTCTTTCCTTACAGTAAGCGCACATTCACACCGACTCCACGAATGCTCCAGCAAAACTCTAAAATGTCCTTCTACAGACATATGTTTTTGTTCTGTCCTGCTGAAGATCCATCTTCTGTAATTGCGCCAGCGCGGACCGATGCCACCCATTTGAAAAAAAGGGCAGCAAAAGCATGAAGAAGCCATTTGCATCCCCTCGAGGGCATGTGCGCGGGGCAGGCACAAGAGCCCGGGAGCGCTGGCGATTTAAGAGCTGCTAAAAGCGCTCGGGCGGACGAGTGCGCCATGCGTCACAGGGGGCGGGGCGTTTTGCAACGGGGCGAAGTCAGCAAGTGCAGGCCCCACGGCGCCTCACATCCTCCGGCACAAGAACCCACAACCCCTTCTACTCCGATGTCCGTTTTTCAACTATTGGAGGCAAATACCATTGGACAAGAATCACTATCCAGATGTTAAAAAAATAGTATCTCAAACAAGATAGACAAATAACTAGGTGGGCGGATTTAAATGAAATGCTATTTTTTTCAGAACGGCATTTAGTACAAATATTGATTTTCTGTAATGACAAAAGGAAATTACCCATTTTTATATGACTTTTTGCATTTTTTGCATATATTGGTCAATTTCGACAAATATATAATTTTTTACATTTTCCCGTCATTTTTAAACTACTTTTCTCTCATTTCATCGATTTTAATACCATTTTAATGGTATTTGAAATAAAATTTACGAGATGGAACAAAAGCTTTGCACAGAAATCCTGTTTCTATTCGATACCTTCGCTCAAATATTGTAATGTCAGCAATTGTATGTAATCTAAGGTTGACCCCTATCAGCGCCATTGTCGATTCGGCCGATTTCGCAATAACTAAACAGATTTCCAAGTAAAGAACAGACCAAACCAAAAGTGTGCAAGCTCAGTTCACTTGAACGAAAGAAAGAAGACTCGATTACATCAGTAACTTATCTAACAGTTTGAGTAGTTCATTTGAACAGGTTTGGATCTATTTTTTATCTCATTTTCCTTTGGTTTTTGAGCATTTTTATCATTTTAAGAGCAATTTATTGATCATTTGTGGCGACGCTTTAGGTCATCAAAATCCGCCCCCTACTAATGACTTCAGTAATGACAGATCACTCGTATCGATTTATCGCATTATTTTAAGAATTCAAGCTTCCAAATTGCGTTCCAGATTCACCAGTGTTACGTTTATGCCAATGCCAAGCAAGACATTTTCAAAATTTTCTGCGTAAAATGTGCGATTGAAATATATATTCAAAAAATCAGACAGAACAGATAGATTAATGAATCAATAAGATTTTAAATTTTTCTTTTATATCTCCCTCACGTGAAATATTTTTCCATTTATTAGTAAAAATTGTACTTTATCAGTATGCCACTCCCTTGCCACCAAAAACGGTTTCTCTACTACTCGAGAATGTATACATTTCTGCACGTTATCGGATATGGTAATGATGCCTATTCCACAAGCAATGCGAGAATATTATTCTCGCAGGGCTGTCGACCAATCACATTCGTTTAGTTCATTACACACGACAGAGGGTTGTCGCAGTCGCCTACAGAGGCGCTGCGTGCTCTGCCGCGGTAGGTTGCAACTGTCGTAAAACAGGTGAACCACGAAACAGTATGTGAGTGGGTGTTGTTAGGGTCAGAGTGTTCTGTAGCCGTTCTGTAAGGTTAAGGCACTCATTTAGTATTTTTAAAATATCAATTTCAACGTCGTAGAGAAAGTATAGACTTCTACTCGCGCAGAATGTCTATTATTCACTCGTAGAAATTCCGACACTCGCTCCGACGACGCTCGTGTCGTAAACATCAACTTGTAAATAATACCTATCATTCTACACTCGTTGAAGAATGTACTATTCTGAGGCTCTTGCTTCGTGGCCCTTGCCATTCCTTCTCCTTGGCTCGTCGCTGGGGGCTGCGGGCGCTTCGTCGCCGCAGCACGGCCTCCCACACCGGCTCGCCGCGGCGGCGCCAGAATTAACTTGGAAATTATCGAATCCGCAGACTTTTGCGCTCGCGGCTTATTGAAATATTCCAATACAGGCGCCGCGCCGCGGCGGCCCGGCCCATGAATGCCGCGCCTCACAAAAGAAACTTGCGAAGTTTGCCGTCTCCCGCTTTGGACGCCCGCTCGCCCGGATTTCCACCAAGAAGGAACTACCCAACTCCTCCGCGCACCCCCCAACTTCCACCGCTCAAACACCAACACAATTCCATATCGAAAAATTAAAAGAGACTCGATCTTTCGGTGAACGTCGATGTCTGTTAGAATGTATGCACAAAACGAATATACCATTTTTATCCATCTCGGATTTGTTGCTGAGAACTACTCCACGCCAAATTTCAGATCCCGAAATTATTACTGTTACGTAATGTACTGACTGACTCGTTATGTAAGACGCATATCATGGTTATGGTATGCGCGTCAGTCAGTTAAGAGCGTCTGCGCAACGAATCGATAGACACTATCAATCATAAAATAATATAAACATATTCTTTGAACAAGAAACTGTGGTTTTACCATTACAGGAAATTATTATCCGATGTTCAGAAAGTATGCATCATTTGAAAGAAGTGTAATTGAGTTTTCTTTCTTGACTGACCTAGTGTGTATTTGAGAATTTCTGCAATAAAGGTAAAATTAAATTAATTTCGACGGGAAATTTACTGTAGAAAAACATTTCATATTTCAGTATTTAAAAATCATACACAGGACGAGTAATTTCAGGAGAGAAACATACCATTTTCTTCTTTCCAAGTAGATTCAGTACACGCTTTTTTATCGTTTTGCTCAGATACTCTTCGTTACCGCCAAGTAGATTCTTGACAATTTCTTCTTCTCTTCTTATATCCCGAAAGTTGTGCTTAGTGAGTCAAAGTGCTCAGCATGTTTTTAAGCGTAAGTATTTTCGAAAAAAATATCCTTTTTTCATATACAAAACATGAAATTTGTTAATTGATGGTACTGGGATGCTTATTATAATAGTCCTTCAGTTTTTTTTATTTATGTTATTTAAGGTCGCATCAACTACAAAGTCATTAGCGACCACTATTGGATTTAACGTTACGGTATGACGATGAAACAATATGGTGATGGTAGGAGGTGAAAGGACGAACACATACTCGATACCGCGACCCCTCGGTCCGAGATCACTACGGCACTATATCTTAGCAATCTTGGCCACGGGACCGACAGTCCTACATTGCATGCGACTTTTCGATCGCGCCTTGCCTCACTATTCGACCATCGGGCTTGCATGGCGTTGCTGTATTATGCTTTGACACAACAGCGTGAGTTAGTTACGTGTGCGACCGCTCGGTACCTCGGCGGCCAGTACAGGCGTTGGAAGATCAGACATTACGAAGAACTCAAATCTACCTAATAAAACATGTTAATCCCAATTTTGCTATACTGCCGGAGAAATTACTTGTTGTAAATGGAAGATTTTTAGAACGTAAAGTTAACCTTCATCATGAAAATCCAGTAACATTGGTGAAATCCAATAAATGTACTACGGCGGCCATTAGTTGCGCTTGTCATTCGTACATTTTTTCGCGTATCGTCCTCTATGGACCACGCGAACGTGCATTTTCGCTCGTAAGACATTGTTTTCGGGGGAGTCAGCTTTTATGCTGAGTCCATTTTTACACCCTAGAGTTGTTGGCACTGGAGATACGGAAAATGAATTGATGATGATTATGAGAGGTGCGAGGACGACACACACATACAGAAAAACACAAATTCACCCATGTCCGAGGCTGGACACGAACCCGCGACCCTGCGGCTCGAGATCGCCACAGCAATACTGCTTTACTGCAATCTCGGCCACGGGGTCGACCTGAATGTTTCGAAACAGGGCAGTTGGTGCCACTTATTAGTTCATCGTAAATACACTAAACTATCAATGTTAAAATGATCTTGCACTCGCGTATATGTGACACACTGCGATGTGAAGATGATGTAATGAGTGAGCTCTGCGCAAGACGGTGTGTACGCGGCAGAGTTTGGATCTTCACTGAATTTCAGACGACGCGTGGCAACGGACGCAGTCTGCTTGCTTGGCGCCGGTTCTGGCGGTAGCTAATCCGGGCACGTGTAATATACGATGACGAGATTGCAACTTTACGATGACGAGATGTAACTTTGATTTGTTGGTTAAGTAAATCATGTGAACATATAAAGTATTAAATACTGAAAATTACAGTATGCTTTAGATATTCAACTTTTGAGTATGCGCAAAGCTCACATTTATCGCTGGCGATTCTCAGAAATGGAGCGAGGCGGCGATTCCAGGCGGATGTGGCCTTTCTCGGAATCGCAAGTCTATATGGCAAACGTATTTTATAGTGAATAGTACGTATATAAACGTATTTTATAGTGAAACGTAGTTTATAGTGAATGAAATAAATAATGAAAAGGTTATATAAGTAGCTTAATCATATGCGATGGGCATAAATAAATTAAATAAGAAATAGCTTGCTTGTTTGAAAAACTTTTTCAGTGCTTTTTTTAACCTTGGTGTGACTGAAGTTCAGAAACTGCAACCTGCTTTTCTGAGTATGTCTTCCAGAGTCAACAAGTGCTTCGAGTCTTGAAATTGCGCCTAACTTTCAGATGACGTAGAGACTGATATGAAACTGGCTTTGCTGTTTCTTCGCTTGAAATGACACAGTCGGTACATTTTAATGATTTTCTTTCAATGTTGCACGTAGCCTTTCCTCTCCACTTGGAGTAGAGCTGATAATACGCCCAACAGCCGAGGGCCCCTCTACCCCAACTTTTCGCCCTCCCCCTCCGCGACTATTTGCAGAGGGAGCCCCCAAATGGCTCCATTGTTGGTGCAAAATATTTATCCACTTCCGCCCGCGAGAGGCTGCTCGCGAGCTTCCCCACCGCCGCTCCGTCGCCATCGCGCCAGCACCCGCGCTGCTATCCTTCTCGCACCATAGCTGCCTGCCGACCATCGGGCCTCTTTCCGTTGCTATTGATGATCTGGCAGTGAGGTTGTCGCGGCCGCCACCAGAGCTAACCTCAATGCCGCCGCCGCCGCCACCACCACCACCGCCACCGCTTCCGCCTCCGCCTCCGCCTCCGCCTCCGCCTCCGCCTCCGCCTCCGCCACCGCCACCGCCACCGCCACCGCCACCGCCACCGCCACCGCCACCGCCACCTCTACCTCCCTCGCTCCTCCGCAGAGAGCTAACACTGCCTGCCCGAGTGTAGGGGTGGAGGCGCGAGTCGCTGCCGCTGGCGTTTTACGGCGTAATTCGCCTTACGGCCGGGAGCGGCGCGGGTGGGCGCACGGGGACTTCGCCAAAGGCCCAGCGCGAGATGAGGCCCCGCGGGAACGACATGCTCCAGCAGCCTCACAGCGTCTCACAGCAATAGCTCACGGCCCGGCAATTCAGCGCTTATGATTATGGCAGCTGCACTGCGCGAGCCGCGTTCCGCACGCGCATCACGGCTTCTAATGGGCGCTGTTCATTAGCTGGCTCGCGTCGCATGCAGACACGACCACATCCATTGCTACCACGACCACGTGTTTCTCGAGCTCTATCTTCTCTTAGACACAACTTTCTTCGCATATTTCATCTTGAACACATCCATCATCTTTGAAGTATGTACTGTACACTCAATTTAGAGCTGTCTTCTACAATTTTGTTTAAAAGGTTTCTTCTTTAAACTAAGTGAATCAAATTTCAAATTATTTCGCCCCTACACTAATGCTCATTGCTTATAAACGACGATTTCATTCCGGAATAAAACTAAAGAGTGCATGTCTACTTCAAGTGCAATTGTACACTACTCTACAGGAACTATTTTGGCTAAGCGCAAAGCATGGCCGTCCCAAGATGATTGCTCTTGTGATCAATGGTACTACAAGAGCCCACACTTACTCGCACTATCTGAAACTTTTGCTATCTTCGAAAATGTAGAGAATTGAATTAAAAAGTTTGTTGCCGTTTTCGCAAAAGTGTACGTGATTTTATTTCAACATATGTCTTTGAAGAACATATTTAATTTAGGAAAAATCTCGATCTTCAATCCTGTAGTTGTAAGAAGACGCCGAAAAAGTTTTGAACTTTTGCAATTTCAGAAAATTTAGAAATCCCAATGAGAAATAATTCGGTGCAATTTTTAAGCGTTCTATGGGCGATCCGACGGTCCAAGAAATTTGCAGCCATTTGACGAAATTTTGAAAACGTTTAGGCTTTTTGCAAAGTTCCCTCAAAAATCAAGAAATTCATTTCCAATTCATGGGGACCGCGACATCAGTCATATTCATCAGTAAATATCAATTGTAGTGAAAATCCTACTTACGGTGTAGCCACTAGTATTGTTCGCAGATGAACGGATAGACGGACTGACAGACAGAAGTATGGGCGGAGGTATAGACGAAGAACGGATAGACAGGCACGCAGACAGAATGACAGACGAACGGATGTTTTGCCGTAAATCAATTTTTCAGGATCAAGGACATACAAAACGTGAATTTTGACTACACAACGTGTCAGGGGAAGTGATTTATTCACATATATGATTTAGTGATGTACATGAACAAAACTTATCCATATTTTTAGTATCATAGGGCTACAATACGATTTTTTCCTGCAAAAAATAGTCATTTTTAGCTTCAGTATTACGCAACTTTATCTATACTATGTGTAATATACGAGATGAGACATGCAGGTTCACATAGTCCAGATTCTTTGGAACGATATATTCCTTCTCTTTTCCTCTGTTAATTATCCTTCAATTTACGTTCTATTTGCCACGGTAACCGGACCTCATACCTTTCTCATTATCTCAATGACGTTCCTTTAAAATATCTTTTAAAAGGGAGCCCAACATTTAGTTACAATACGTTCAGCTGGAGCATTTTGTATTTCTGAAGTATTTGTCTGATTTTTTAAATCTTTTTATTACATTAATTTTCTTACGTCTTTATAATGCTCTATACTCCTTTATGATCCAGGAAATCAGACTGACCATACAAAACAAAGAATTATACAGAATTAGAGAAATATAAGATATGAAATGATGACTAATTTGTGCTTCCCTAAAATAAAAACAAAGTCAACTTGATCCTCTAAGTTGTGAGGGAATTTTGGTTTGCTGTGAAGGAATGAATATTCGAGAAACCAACAACTATTTACGTTACTGTTATAAGCTACGCACTAGAAGTTACATAGTGGCGTAAGTTTTCTGATACTGAACCAACTAGGTACATGTAACTTCGAAAATGGAAATGTCTGCGACGCCCAATGTTTGGTGCTTTAAAAAGCTGCAACTTATAGGCTGAAATTGTTATGATGTTCTATCCACTTAGTATCTTTACAATAAACATGATGAAATATTATATTATTCTATTATTATATTTTTCAAAAACTCTTTCGACTTTTAAGGTAATTTTTATTTGATAACTACGTTTATTACATAAAATATGATTTTGTTTTAAGTTATAAGGGAGAAAAGTTACGATATTAACTTAACATATTCCTCAAATAAATTTAGAATGTTTGATGTCCAGATTCTCAGTAACAAAAATTAGATGCGATATCGTGCAACTTCCAGTATTAAGCTACATGCTGTGGTGAAATCTAGGGTGCACTGACAAATACGCGTTCTTCTAAGCTGAAATATATGATGGCTAATACGCGTGAAGCGTTCTTCTCGGTCGCTTCACTTCCCAATGTAAGGAATCATGGCTGACGCAGCAACCCATACGTGATCTTGTTACAAACAGTACGCTACGAATTGGAAGATTCCGCAAAGACCTTGAAACGCTTCACTTTGCGATGCAGAACAAGGATATTCAGTGCGGTAATTGCCGGGGCGGCAAAACGCCAGAGAAAAGAAATCGACGAAGGAAACAAATGGTCAATAAGCAGTGATTAAAGGCAGTGGTCTCCGAAATCTCCATTATTATTTACCACATTTATAGCCATTTGTAAACGAAGTAGCACTTAATTCTTCTTTGCTTGACGAGCCACCACTGCCTTACAACTCTTTTCATTCATATGTTCAACTTAATGCTCTTCAAGAAAGCACGAAGAAACGATTTTTGACAAGAATAATACAGTCTACATTCCGAGCGTCAGAGTTGGTGAATGTCAATGTAGAAACAATAATGTCAATAGTATTTTCTTTTTCTTTTGTAAGAAGAAAGGGGTAATGTACTAAAGTTATTTTATCCCAAACCTATGAGAAAATTACATGTACGATGACCTAAGATATGATGATACAACGAGGTTGTAATAGAATAGGCGAAATAATTCATTTTGATAATTTCCGTGAAGATTGAATCATCTCATCAATAGTGTAATGTTACAATTTAATTAAATTTCGTCGTACTTTGACATAATAGTTTCTATGAAAATAATGTAAAAAGTACTTTCTCCCTGGAAGAATTATTATGAATAAGGATGAGATAGAAGACTCGCATTCTCTTTCAACAGTGTGTACGCTATCGCCATTCCGTTATCGGTTGGATTGGATGCAGTCTTATCGGAAGCGCTTCGCACCACCAAGACGGAGCGTTCTCGTGCTGAATCGCCCGTGGGGGCGCCGTGCTATGATGCTCGCGCGCTTTGTGGCGGGCGACGACACCGCCGCTCGCCGCCCGCAATGGACCGTAAACGGTGCTCGTAACGCCCACGTACCGCGCCCGCGCTCGTCTCAGCAAACGTCACTCCCCCTCTCAAACCTCGCCCCCCCGCGAGCGGGATTGGAGCTTCAGTTCTACATGTAGATGTCCTGGTTGTGGGCGGGAGAGAATTAGAGGTTCTCGCCTGAGTCCCCGGATTCTCAATGTCACATCGTTTGTGCCAAGGTGGGCACTGAGAGGAGATGGGTTTGGAGCTCCATGCGTCGGGTGTAATCAACCTGGGTGCCTCACAATTGGGCTCTTGCCTTCGTCATGAAAGTGCCGATACTCTTGAGTAATTGAGTAATATTTGTACTGATGCTTGCGTGCAACTCATGGTCCCAGCCCGGACAGTTGGTAGCTTCAAGCTGGCTAGGTGCCACCACCCAGATTACGAGTAGACGATTTTTCGTAAACCAGATTATCCGGACACCAGTGCAACAGTGCACTGCCGAGGGCTAGAATAGAAGCCGGAAAGTAAAAGGTGCCCACTTTTGGGGGCGTGTATCCCCCAAAGTACAATCAGCAATGCAGAAGAGTACTCTGGAAAGTGTTTCTAGTCGAGCTTTCCACCTGCCATCGCAGCTTCCTCTCCTGCTCAAGGAGCAGGCCCAGGATAATGGACTCACCCTCCATAATAGCAAGTGGGCTTCGAAGTTCTTAGCCGATTCTCGCGCTGCGACAACGACCTCTTTTCACGTTAGGGTCATCAGTTCAGGTCCTGATGGATCCGAGAGAAATTTCGGGATTTAATAAATTCCCGGAATACGCTTGCTCCCTTTCCTCTCAATCTATTTTTTCGCCATATCTTCATTTCCATCATCGGATGCAGACTAAAGAAACGTGAAGTCCTCACAGTTCATGTCGTATTAAAACAAACAAATATGTGGAAACAATTCTCCCCCCCCCCGGCCATTCAGTGTGGCGCCCTAAAGATCCAGCACATTGACATGAGCCATGCAGCTAATCTGGACGGCACGATCTGGCAGTATCTACCTCCGCGCCATCCAGCCTCGTCCATGGCAATGTTCTAGTACTTGCAATTCCACCATTCTCTCGTACTAAATTTTCAAGTGGATGTACTGGATCAAGTGGATGTAATCGTAATTCGCCTTCCAGCAACCCAAGGCGAGTGATAGAGAAGAAGAGTCAACTTCCCAATATTCTGATAGGTTAACATTAGTTCTTTGTTAACTATTGCTCTGAAATGTATGATTTGCATTCTGAACGACAAGAAGTATATCCACAGAAACATCTAAGTATGCTATTTATCCTAAGCGGAAACGAATTGGACAACGGGTGCGCGGGGAATGCGCGGAATGCTCCGGCCAGCAGGTGCACCTCCCATGGCGGATCCCTTCCCCCTTCCCAGCCTCGCTCATCCAACTCCGGCGCCGCTGGGAGGAATTAAACAAATCCCTGGAACTGGCGCTCCGCACAAACGGATACAATTTTATTCCTTTCGCCTCCAAACGAAACTTCCCTGCGCGGCAAGTGCCTCTCTCCTCCTTTCCCCGCTCCTCCCACGGCGGCGGAGAAAGAAATACGAAGGCGGCCGGGCCCTTGCGCTCATCGACCCCAGGCTGCGCTCGGCTATTTTCTCCATTAAGTCCAGCCTAAGCCGTGTAAATGTTCAACTATTTCATTTTTCAATTACATCTATGACTTTGGGAACTGATTTCAGATGTACTTATGTTATGATCGTTTACAAGAAGCGAAATTGAGGGTATGTCATGTAATTTTCAGCAATGTCATTAATTGTATTTAAATCACTGCAATCGATAAAGCTCTTAGAGGAACCCCAAAACACAGAGAGTAAGGGAAAAGTGGTTGTGTCCATCACCATACGCTTGCCCCCTCGTCGTATTTGGCTCTGGGCGCATTGCTATCAATTACAGCATAACCGACAAGAGAAATAACACGGGAGGGGAGGTCATTTGCATGGCAAGGGCGCGGGGTTTCACGCGAAACCCTCTGCCCAACAGCCCAGGCGAGGGCGAGGGGCGCCGCCAGGCCACCCGGGCGCATTTGCATTTTTGCGTCGTGGGGGCGGGCGAGGGCGGCCGCCAGCGCGCAAATGGGCGGGGCACCGCAGGGCGCACCTGCGAGCGGTCGGGGGCGGGGGCGGGGACAGGGGCGACGAGAAAAGCCATCGCTCACCCAACGGCCACCGCCCACCCAACCACATTCACGGCCGAAAGCTGGAACTGGTTCAAAAACGAATCTAAGCGAATGGCATGCGGTTACAAGGTACAGCTTTCTGCATAGTTTATTTTGCATCCTTTCTGCATAGTTTTATCTGCGTATGTTATTTTGTTCTTTCCAAGTACATTAAAGCCGTGAAGTGGTATTAATATGAATGTATTCCTGTCGAGAGGACCTTTTCAATCCAACATTTTATTTTCCATAATAATTGTGATAATGTATTGAGACTTATTTTTATTTAAGTTTTTTCGTAAAAATCACTAAAATGTTGGGTGGTGTTTGAGAGGGATTTTCTCTCTTCTTTCTTCGTCTATCTGAATTGTCCGCAAGGGTCCTATATACAAAAGAACTTTAGCATCCGTGTGCAGGATGGAGATTGCAGGATCAGATAGGAGCGCCAGACCGAGTGGGCGGAGAGGGTTACGCGGTCCAGTGAGGGGAGTGGCGCCAGACGCGCCGGAAGTGGGTGCGCGGGCTGCGGCGCGTGATTGGCGGAGGGGCAGGACGGGGAGGGGAGGGACAGGGCGGAAGCCACCACCTGCGACAACACGGTGCCCGGCGCGGTCGCTTTTTAATTAAACCCGGACCTGGTGCACGCCGCCCCCGCGCGGCGCCCACAGGGCCCCGCATGAGCGCAACCCCCACGGACGCCTGCCAAGCCTCCTGGCGCTTAAGGTGCTCACGCCCCAAGTTTATTTGCCTTGTATATTCTTTCTGTATAGGAATAGACGGATTCACTACTGTGGATGCTTTCTATACTTTAAATGCACGCTTCTTTAGTTATTTTCAAATATCTGATGTATACCAGATCAACGCTAAAGTAATTAAACATTTTTAATTAGGAGTTTCAAATTTTTAGAGACGAACAATTGTTGTAAATTTATTGTTGATCATGTGAATTGTATCATAATCTATTGCTTTCATTTTAATTTTTTTAAATAAGACATTTCAAAATATCAAATTTTCGTATATCCAATCGTCAAATACAATTCTTTTTAATCGATCACATACAAGTACAGTTGGAATCCTATCCATGATGAATGCCTGGTGATGCGCACGAATTTCACGTTTTAATGCATTTAATTTCCCTATCTTTCAAAGTTTATATTGTTTCCATTGCCCTCGAGATCACTGTGTACATAAACGAGACATAACTGTATTTGTTTCCAAAACTCGTGGGAATGGAACACACATGAGTGGGAAACGATGGGGAGGCAACCAAGATTGCCCGGACGAGCGAGCTCGCAAAAAAAATCGCCTGTCGTTCCGATCGCGGTCGTGGCTCCCAGCCGCACGTTGCCCCCTCCCATCACCCCCCCCCGCGAGCGTCAGCAGTAACCCTCGACCCGCCCCCGCCCCCGCCCCCGCGCCGTCGCGCCGTCACCTGGCGCTCACGGCCCCGTCCCCGGCCGAGCCCTCGCCGATTGGGTCGCGGCGCGCATGCAAATGCCGGCCACCCGCGACGCACCTGCGGCGCCCGCCCCAGCCCCCGCCCAGGGCGATCGCGAATGGAATCCAATTAAGCGCAGCAGCAGCAGCAGCGCGAGGAGCACGGGAGATGGCAGAGGCCAGGAGGGGGCGGGGGCACCCACGCGCAGCAAAGGAAAAAGTGCGCGGCGCGGTGCAGATGCGATGACGAGAGGCAAAGTGGATGACAGCGACGAAACAGACGACGGGAGGCCCGCGGATTAAAAAGCTGCGCGAATTGGATTTTAATTCTGCGGACGCAGCCGCGGGCGCTGGGCACAACTGCTCCTGGGCTACACCCCCTCCCAACACCTCGCGCACCGCGTCGCTCTGCCTTGCGCTTGTTTCGAATTTGCTTGTGGATTTGCTTTCCAGACTCGCAACGAGTGCAACGGATTTTACGGCCATAGATTAAACATTTAAAGACCGTTTCAACCTGACATTACGGAGGAAGGCTGCTGATCGGAGCAACTTGGCGAGAGATCTGTAAGCAACGTTATTCCTCAGAGATTGATTGCCTCTCCTGAACGACTCCGCGGTGCACGGGTGCCCCGGCCGCGTCGAGCAGGAATTTAATCTGCGCTCGTTACTCGGCTGCGTTTGCGGGAGCAACGGAAGCCATATGCCATTCGCCACAAGTAGCAATTTGCGGCGCAGCGCGAGGCACGTGGGGGCTCGAGTGGATTTTCTTCCGCCACTCGCTCACTCGAGGGCCACCGAGCCCTTGCGCTCCCGACGCTTGTTTCCCTCTCTGGCATCTTGGGACGAAAACATTACTCAACGTGTATTAAAATGTCTTTCAATTTTATTTTCAAACTCGTACAGCCGGAATGTCGTGAATTTGTGAAAAACTTTACTACACTACATCGCTTTAAAGTTAAAGCTATTTTAAAATTGTAAGAAAACGTGCAGAAACGAGGAGAAATACTTACTGTGTATACTACTTTCAATTTGGAATATGTATTACAGACTAAATCTAAGCCGGATTCTAGCGCGGATGCGGGTTGTGCGTATTACTGAAAATGAGGATCATCTCATCGTTGAGAAAGGTGGTGCGTGGCTAGGGAAATTCCGATTTTCCATTAAGTGTGACATTGGGATGGAGCGAAGCGCGCAGGGCCCGGTGAGTGGCGCGGAGGGTTGGGCTGGGGGCGGACGGGACGGGTGGGACAGGCGAGGCGGGGCGGGGAGGGGTGGGGTGGGGTGGGCGGGCGAGGCGGGGCGGGGCGGGCGAGGCGGGGCGGGGCGGGCGAGGCGGGGCGGGGTGGGGATGTCGGGCGGGGCAGGCAGGGCAGCGAAGTGGCCGGGCTGAGCGAGGCAGGGGGGCGGCGCGGGGCGTGGCGGGGCGTGGAGGGCGGAGCGGGTGTCGCGGGTCGCGGGCTCGTTAGCTCCTCAGGAGCAGCGTCGCCGGGCGGGCGCGCCGAGGCGCCGCGGGCGCTGTGGCAGCGGTTCCAATCCGGATGACGACGGCCTAAGCCCCGGGAGGCGCAGCCCGCGCCCGCCGCCGCTTGTTATGGAAATGAAACTCAAAAGTTGCGCGCAAATCCCCGTGCATAAATCAGCGCGGTGCCCGGGTGTGGCGGGGAGGGGTTGAGCAGGGAGGGGAGGGGCAGAGACTTTGCACCAGAACCACGCCCTCTTCCCAACGCCTCCCCCCGCCCGCCCACCCAATAACTCCGTGGACTCGCACGCCAGCCACTACAAATCACATGAATGTAACTATTCAGAGAGCAGACGACGTTTCAGGCTTTGAAATGAATTAGATTCTCAGGACGTAAAACCACACCTTTGCTGAATGCTTTCTTCCAAGTTTGATGATGTCTGTCATTATCGTACTTTGCTTTAGGTTAAAGTAGATAAGTACTTATCTCGAAAATCAATTTCATAATCCCTACGATATAAGATTATATTTAGTACTCGCTCTTCGGCAAAAGATTATCTATATCCGCATGGACTTTGCTTCCTACTGTTGGTTAAGATGACTGATCCCTTACAGAACATACAAATACCGAGACATATACACAAATACCGAGACGCGTATAATAGATAAATTGTGCTCGTGGATTAAGAAAGAAAAACATCAAGATGAGTGAATTTCATCCAACGTTTTTCATTTTTGTGACATTTAAATTTCCGTGAATGAAGTACGACATGTGAAAACTGAAGAGTAAAATTAACTGTATAATATAATAACTATATAATACTGTGAACACTGAAATTCAGTCATTCTTTTCAATTCATCGTTCAGCGGCCGAGGTAATAGCTTCGCACAGCGGAACATGTTTGTTGTTTCCAGCAATTTGTTGCGGACGGAATCCTCAGTGGTGCAAACGGAATGCTCGCTGACGCCTTACACATTGTAAAAACACGAATGCGTAGAGTTAAAGAACGAGATGTAAAGGTGTACAAAAATCAAGTACTAATTAAGAAGATATAAGAAACACAAATGAACGTCATTATCATGGAGGCGATGAGATTTGCTAGGAGAAAACAAAATCATAAACAGCATGAATGCAGAAGAAAGGCAAGAGTGGGCCTGAGAGTATTTGTGGAACCAGAGACGTGGGAAAAAGAATCAAAGAGGCAGAGTAAAAGCAGTTTATAAAAGGCTGAAAAAATTTATAGTAATACCAATAACAATAAATGCGGCTAACAATAATTGCATCGACTCTTCCTCCCGCTTAGCATCGGCGAGGTGTAGTGTGCCGTTAGATTTACACGCCCTCCTTTTGACGAACAATTGCAGTGTAACAAGTTCAGGGCGCACGCGCAGTTATTGTGTTCCAGAAGCGACCCTGCGCATGCGCGCGTTCGCTAACACTTTTGACATTTTTTGTCAAAAGAAAGCATAAAAATCGGGGCATGGGAAGGCAGAAAAGAGGACGGATCCGGGGGCAGGGAGGGACAAGGGAGGAGAGAAGCATGGCGGGAGATGGAGGAGCGGGGAGAGGCGGGCCGTGGCGGAGGTCTGACGGGGCGTCGCAGTGCGTGACAGGGCATGATTGGGTGTGGCGGGGCATAGTTTCGCGTGGCGGGGCGTAGTTGGGCGTGGTTCGTCGTGGCGGGGCGTCGTCGGGCGTGGCGGAGCGTAGTTGAGGGTAGCGGGGCGTAGTTGGACGTGGCGGGGCATGGTTATGCGTGGGGGACGTAGTTGGGGTAGCGGGGCGTGTTTGGGCGTGGCGGGACGTAGTTGGGCGTGGTAGGGGGAGGCGGGGTGTGGTTGGGAGTGGCGGGGTGTGGCGCGGCGAAGCAGGCTGGGAGGCTCCACACTGCGCGTGGCCCCGGAGGGCACCGCTCCGTACTAACCAGCAGCTGACTTCCGGTGCAAAGTGCCACCGCTGCTTCCGCGGAGGACAAACGACGAGCGCTTCCTGCGAAGTTGCAAAACGTCAGCGGCGCCGCTGCCGTTAGGAACCTGCTTAAAATTCGCTTCCTTCGGCGCCAAACCAACTGTACTTGCGGTACTTTACATTCGCTTTGTTCACCCCTCTGTCTTTGTTTTCAAGATTCCTGGAAGCAACGGGAAGGCCACCGACTCCACATTTCAACGAAAAATATATGTTATAAAGTGTTGATAGTTCAGAAATAATGGATGCGTGGTATCCTCACACTATGGCAGATAACACTATGGCTCTTGAAAAAATTTAGTTCTGTATTTGACGGTTTCTGTCATAAAATATCACATCCATTGCATTTCCCGAGAACTTAGAGCAATATCTCCAAATAAATATTCAAAAACGTTTTTGTAGAACATATTTTAGTGCATTTAAAGACGAGAGAATTTCATGAGAGCATGCGAGAATTTTATAGTAAATACACAATAATTCATTATTTTTAGAACTATACTTACGTGGCACTAATAGGCAAATGGTATCCGCGAAGGTCTGCATAACTGAACTAAAAACCTGATTTCTCTTCTAGGAAGTAACGAGAATGCCACCACCTCTTGCCTGCGGATTTTGCTAGATTAAAATTAGTACTTTCTGAGCGTGCCATAGGTGACGTTATTCAAAGCAAGTTGAGAGAATGACTAAATTGTTGGAAGAAATGAAAAGTGAATCTAGTTTCTCATTCAAATTAATGGATTTTGTTTCAATGTTCCGTGAAAAGATGTGGGAAAGATGAAGGTCAAAATCAATCAAACGGAACGGAAGGGAGAGGAAATGGTGCCAGGAGGAATCGTGAAGGCAGAGGTACAGAAAGCGAGGGCGGGAGTCGAAAGTGTGAGCTACTACAGCGAGAGGGCCCCGTCTGCCCTTGCGCTTCGTTGCGCCCTTTCCCATGCTATCCACACTCCACACATCATTCACAGCCCACACAGGTTGCTTCAAAAACCTTGTTCTATCATTCAAATAGCATATGTCTGGATATCGCATTCTCGAATTTCAGAACAAAATAACTTCGTGACTGACATTTAGTAAGTCTCGACCTTATAACCAAAATATATGAGTGTGTCTGAATAGATACCAGTAAGATCCAATATCACTTTTTCACAAACATTTCATGGAAATAGTACACAAATATGCACATTTTACAAACTAGGAAATTTCGTATCCAGTTCGTAGGAAGGAACTTACCCTTCTGGACAATCAACCCCTAATGACTTTCCTCAGCACAGCGCCTGCCATCGTCACACGCGGGGAGCAGCTTCCAGAGCTTAGGCTCGGATTTAGGCTTCACTGGAGGTGCAGGTCCTCTTGCAAAACGCATTCGTTCAAAACTGTTAACTGCAAACCAACAACAGTTCTTTCTTACTCAGACTGCTATTTCACATAATAGTTTTGAAACACAACCCAATTTATTGTTACTCTAAGAGTTTAGGTTCTAAAAGTATTTAATCTAAAAATTTAGAACTCTCTGCACTGTAAAACTGCTTGCAAGCTAGTGTAATTATTGTGTTATATACTCTTTCCAATAAGAAGTGCCTTTATTCTAAGAATTATATTTATTTTTTAATAGTACATTAAAAAACGATGGTCCACGTCAGTATTTTCTCGTCGTTTTTATAACAGGTAATATATTGCAAATTATGCTGCGCTGAATCATACCTATATCACTAAGGAAATTTACGATAATAAACAAACTAGTGTTGTAGATTTCTTGTAATGAAAACCATGGCGAATCATTTGCCCTCCTATTTGCGACGATCATCGGCGCTACCGTTAGAGAGAAGAGATGAAACGGGAGGCTCGGTGAGAAAGAGAAAAATATTAAAGGATGCTGTGGGCCGCACATTCATGGACAAATACAAAAAAGTCGATTGACATTCACAAATGTCCAAGTATTTATGGATACTAAGTTAAGTAAGTATAACTTAGCCAGTCATTAAGCCAGTACTGACAATTTAGTTTATAGTAATGACTTCTAGGTAGAACAAAAGAATAAAATCTGAAAGCTAATCCCACTACCGTTACAATTGCGTTATCATCGCAGCGACATCAGTGCATGCAGACCGTCCATGACAAAAGTGACAAAATGCTGTTTAAGAAATACAGTTACTCAGCAGTTTAAAAATAGTATTGAAAGTGAAATGGCTGAAAATAATTATTGCAGTTATTGTTTCCTACGGGCTTCATGGAAAGTATAACCCAAAAATTAAAACATCCGTCTGAGATTCGTCGCCGCCAGTACAGCAAGACCGAGCGGAGAGTATCCATTTCAGAGAAAATCCTGAGAATAGTTTACTGAGTAGTGCTTCCCACTGGCGAACGAGGTGACGAACAGTCAGGAGTTTTGAGAAAAATATTACTTCTGGTATCCAGGATCCTGAAAACGTGGACTTTGACTATCAACGTTTTATCAAGATAAAACGTAAGAGCAAGGAAAGTACTTTTTTTAGTGTCAGGATCCCACAAAACGCATTCTCGGTGTAAAAAAAAAGTCAGCACTTTTTTCTTGCACGGTCCTTTATTTCATTTATGAGGAACTAAAACTACAAACTAAAACTAAAAATATATTTACAAAACTATGATGTAGGGGAAATTAACAATAATCTGGAGTAGAGAAGGTAAGAGTTTTAGTAGAGATCGACAGAAAGTTCAAAATAACCATGAAAAGAATCGGACAAGAGAAACGGCAATACGACAGTCCTCATAATAAGATTGGGGTAACAGGACAAATAACTCTAATTAAATTACTATTCACAATAGCCTTTGTCTCGGACGCAGGTGGATACAGCACATGTATATCTTGTCCAGAGTAAGAGGGGATGGGTAGAGGCTGAGCGGGACAAGACATGGTAAGGGAAGGGCGGGACAGCGATTGGGCAAGTAGCAAGGACAGTGGCGTGGCCGGAGCATGGCAGGACGGGGCGGGAAGGGGGAGGCAGAGCGGGAAAGAGGCAGGGGCGGGTGCAGGGACAGGCGCAGGGGCAGGGGCTGAGGTGAAGGGTGGGAGCGTGGATAGGGGCCGGGCACGGACGCCGCCCACAGACAGAGGCCCAGTGGCGCGCGCCGAGTGGAGCGCCGAGCGCCGAGCGCCGGCGCCAGGCATTTGTCACGCGGCGGCGCTCGCGCCCCGAGAGCCCGCGAGGAGAAAGGAGAGCCTCCTCGGAGCGACGGCCGCGCGCTCGTCCATCACGCGCCCCCGGCCCCCCGCGTCAGCGCCCACCGCCCGCGTCACGCTCGCGCTCCGCACGTGTAGGACATCGGCCCTTACCTTGACACTCGCGTCAGCTTGCGACTGGCCCTTTCGCGCTCAATTATCCCTTCGCCCACCCAAGTTAAAAAAAACTTAAACTTTCATCATATTGGTACAATTAACAAAATATGTATGTAGATCTAAAGTCCGAAAACACTCGTGTAAAACATATAAATTATTTCTCTCACTACATGATGACATCACTCGCGATATATGTTTATTTATTAACCAATTACTTTCTAAAATTCAAAGAAAATTCACATATTTTTAACATCAATATTGAAAAGAACGTGACAGTTCTTGTTCTTCTTACAAATGATCCAGTTAGAAAATGTACGATAACGCATGGCGACTTTAACGCAAATATACGATTATATGATTGAAGAAAAGTAATAATGATTTCAAGTTTTGCATTGTCGCTTACAAATAATCACGTCAATTGTGAATATTTCACCAACCAGTGGTGAGCATTTTCACTAATAAACATGAACAAACAGGAAGTGCTGCTGTGACGACCGCTTCAGTGTCAGGACAAGAGTTCAGTGCAAAATGAGAACTACACTCAAATTTAAATATAGTGGCACTTCAAGGTCACGAGCTGGATGTAGAGAGGACAATGTCATCCAATCGGGAGCTCCAATACCAAAAATTTAAGTAGTAAGGAACAGAGACAGCACCCCTTGTTCAAACCACATACAGGGAAAGTGGTACGATATTCTCACTTTTCACAGACGAGCAGCATTATTTCTGGAAGGATATTTTCGCAGCCGGAGATCTCTTCCTACGAAATCTTTGATCAAGTGTGCTTCAGACAAAATGCAATGACCCACGCCGCTCGTCACGTAAGACATTTTATCATGTCGATTTCTGACTCGTGGGATAAAATTCCATCCAAATCTCCATTCTTATTACTATGAATGATAGTGACTCCCTCTCCGTCCAGCTCGTGACCTTGAAATGCCACTATGTTTAAATCGGAGAGTAATGGATATCCAGAAAGGAAGAGGCGGCACGGCGGCTGCTCCGCCGCGTGCCAGCCTCTCGCAGCCGAGAGCACCGCCCGCCGTGGGAGGGCGACGGAAAGGCGGGCGAGCGCGGCCGAGAGGCGCGTGGGTGGAGAGGAGGCTCGGATGCGTACGTATCGCTTCCCCGCGCCGCCGCTGAGTGCTCTCGCGTCGCATCGCGGCGGTTCGGAATTGGAGCGCCGACTGCCAGCGCTCCACTCCGCCGACAAATGGGCAGCGGCGAAGGAACTGGCCAGCGTAGCGCAAATTTAAAAACTTGGTTGGAAGTAATAAAAAAGCAATTTACAACTGGACGGTGTTATGCATCAACCGGCTATGCGACATCATACAAGTTTTGCGATAATCGCGTTCAAAGGTTTTATTACATTTTCAGCTCTAAAAACTGTGATTTAATTATTTCATTCATTAATGCGCCGAACTACGTAAATAGGAGTGGAATATCTGGCGCTTACCTGCATAATGTGAAATTAAGAACAGCAGATTTGAAGATCTAGGTTTCTAGCCGGTTGTTGGGAAACATACAATCCCCGATGTGTCTGATCGTTTACATTTTTCATTAATTATGAGGCTATTTTTACAGATTTTGCGCCAAAATTTTTGCATACGCTTAGAACATGGTTCAATTCAACTGATGACGTCGATATCTCATTTTTTTCAAAACTGGCGCTTAGCCGGTTGATGCATAACACCGTCCAACTGACCCCGAAAGACCCTCTTGTCGCTACTTTTTTTTTTACATATTCAGTAAACAGTGAAACTAATTTGGAAGAATAATTGACAGAAATTAAATATAAGGAACGAAGAGTTCTATGTTGAAACTTAAATATAAACGAAAAAATTATTTGCCTACTTTCTTTTACATATTCAGTGAAGAGTGAAACTTTGGAAGAATATTTTCCAGAAATTAAATATAAGGAATGAAGTGTACTACCAATGTACTCGTATATCTTACCCTTAATTATAAAATCCAGTTCCTAAGCCTTCGGTTATATCTTAAATCGTGAGCGATTTGATATACGTAGCTGTGATTATACTGAAAGAGTTCGAATGATCGTGAAGCATTGAAGGCCTCAGAAACTGAAGAACACTGCAACGACCTTCTGCGAACCCACTCTTCTCACCTCAAGTTTGACATGGATCAACGAGTATTGGAAACACGGTACCAAATGGGAAAAATTAGAACGCTGGCCTTTAGGTCACGGATCGCTCCGCATTACCAACATTGTGTCAGGATTCGGCAGTGAGGTAGAATCAGTAATCGCATGAATAACAATGAGATTTGTTCCGTACTTGCTCTTCTTATCACTTCCACCGACAAACAAGCAGAACATTTCGCGCGCGCGTACTTCAGGAATTTAATAAGTAATACTCATACTAAAACTCCGAAGTGCGACACGAGCTGAAGAGTGTGAAAGATATAGAGAGCGCTTTAAATCTACAATCCGCGTTCCAGGAGACTTAGAAGATACATTGCCTCATTTTGAACTTCTCTATTAGAGATTTTTTTTTCATGTAGTGAAACTTGGCCTCTTCCCACCTCAAATTTCACATGGATCAAAGACTATTAGAACTACGGCACCCGGTGGAAAAAAGCTGAAACGCTGGCATTTAGATATACAGAGTGTTTTTTTTATCGTTCGCCGAAGATTCCGGCCGCGTCGCCCGGGCAGTCGAGGTCTCATTCGCCCGGCAAACCGCTGATTCAACTCCCGTGCTATCCGAGAACTACCGCTGCGCCGCTTAACGTACTTTAAAGAAGATGCTGAAAGTGGTGTCCTTCGTCTCGAATGCATTCTTGGCACCTCCGAAACACATTCTGATTTGCCCTTTGAAGTAAGTCTCGAGGAATTGCTGCGATTTTCTCTTCAATAGAGCGCCGGAGCTCTTCCTCCGAAAGCAGGTTTTCTGCATACACCTGATCTTTCAAGTACCCCTACAGGAAAAAATCACAAGGAGATATATCAGGTGATCTAGGAGGTCATATTATAATTATACGATCGTCACAATAAACATTATTTAAAAGTACATAGATCGAACAGCCAGTGTGAGCAGTTGCCGAATCCTGTTAAAAGTAACCATAGTGCCATTCTTCTGGTGTCAATTGTTCGAAGAATAATGTCAATATTTGATGTATGTACACGTCAGCAGTAACGGTGGTGTTGTAAAAAATTGTGAATAATTCTAGAAAAATATTTCTTGTGGAACTCAACGCCACACCACACTCCGATCTTTATGTCGTGAAGTGGTTCGTTCGTGAAGCTCTATTGAAGAGAACATCGCAACAATTCCTCGAGACTTACTTCAAAGGGCAAATCAGAATGTGTTTCGGAGGTGCCAAGAATGCATTCGAGCCGAAGGACACCACGTTCAGCAGGTACGTTAAGCGGCGCAGCGGTAGGTCTCGTATAGCACGGGAGTTGACGTCAGCGGTTTGCCGGGCGAATGAGCCCTCGACTGCCCGGGCGACGCGGCCGGAATCTTCGGCGAACGATAAAAAAACCACCCCGGTACTATTATCATACGCTTTGAAACAATGCATACAAGATTATTTTGAGTGACAATATCCATATCAAATATAAATCACTTGTGAAAACTATTCCTAACCTGCGACTCCACTTAGTGAACTGGCAATTTTGAGGGCATTATCAGCTACCGTTACGCTATCTGGCTGGCGCAATACATTACGCGGAGCGATGTAGTATTCGACGATTGGGGCTCCGGCCCACCTATATCGTTTCCTATAACCAGGATTCAAGCACGTTCTCTTCAAACAGGCTTTCAACTTCCATCAACTACGAGGACAGTCCGCGAGGGCGGGCGGGCGGGCGGGCAGGGCGCTGGGGCTGCTGACCTCGGCAGCCGGCGGGGCGCACAAGGGCGGGCAGGGCGCAGTTATTAATTACGACCCTCCTCGCGGTCGCCAAGTTTCGATATTGAAACAACGGAGGAGGCGGCGGCGAGCCGAGGGCGCTTGTTAGCAAGTTTGGCGCGTCAGGACGGGCGGCGCAGCCCTTCGGTGCCAATATCCCGAGCGACCCGCCCCCCGCCCCTGGCGTGATGGATCTCCCGGCCGCGTCAAGGCGCCGGCGGCCGCAAGCGGCTTAGCGCCTCCGCGACGCCGCGCCGTCGTTAGGGCCGGCGCTTCTTCCTCCGGCCCGGCCCGGCCCTGCCCGGGCGCCGCGCCGCGCGCAAGAGCTTCCTCCTTGCGCCGCCGGCACGATCGCGCGATCTTCCCCATCCCACTTCTTCAACTTTTTGACCGGATAGTGCTAATTGCACCATTTAATATGACGTAAAGTTTATTTTGAGATATCGTTTTGCTTTTTCAAAAATTACACAAATGTAATTTTTTTAAGGCTTCTCACATCTTTAATATGCACATTACCAGCAATTTGTAAACATTATTATATTTGTGAGTGTAAGTGCTTCAAATGAGTTCAAATGAAGCTTTTTGACAACTCAAAACTGTGAAAAAGAGCTTCAAATTTGCATTTTAGTAGCGCGTAAACGCCATTTTCTTAAAAACAGCTACACATTTTTAAAAGAAAATGGCCATTTAGCACGAGGTTTTTCCGTTCTTTAATATTCGAAAATTAATATTTCCGTTCTACCATAGGAACCGAAAAATTAAGTAAAAAAGGTCCAAAAAATGTACTTTGGGCGGCGATAGATGGCAGCTGGCTAGAGTATGTGACAATTCAAAATAGCTAGCCCAGATCCATGGAAATAGAAAACTAATACGGGAAAGTCTGTGCCATTGTGTAGCACCACTAGTTTATTCAGGTGTTTTGTATTACAGATACAATGTTGCACAATATACAATGTTAAGTATATGCGTTGGTTAAGGACATTAAAATTCACAGAGTTTTAAATCTGTTTGAAATCTGAAATCCCTTAAGTAATGCTTACTTTCTTAATATAGCGAACAAAAAATACGAGATGAAAACTTACTGTATGATAAAAAATAGACAACAGCCTAAAACATAACTTACAATGTAAAATACAATCTAACAAGAATAGATTTATAAAGTACAACAGACAAAAAAACTTATGTTTGGAGAAAATAAAGATCCCAATTATGTAAGGTAGTTATGTCTTTATTATAAACACTCTCTACAACATTATAAGATTTTTTAATGTACACACTTTATACATATATTAACTTTGTGAAAGTACACCACACTCAGTAATATCAAACGCTTCCTTCTGTTTCCGTTTCTCTATAACTACGCTCATTTTTGCGATTACGTAAATGAGTTGTCTGCAACACCGTATAATTAATTACAACAAATACGTTTACAATGTTCCTCAATCTTCAAAATATGAAAATTGCAAAGGTAGTTACATGATATGTTTTAATAATGTTGTGTGTTTTTAAGTATTTTTATGAAATTAAATTCTGTGTACCTGAAAATGAAGAGGAACTTCGTCGAAATGTTGTGTTGTGACTAATAACACAAAATTAATTCTATCAGTCTAAAATATAGTGTTTTAGAATGCGTTTATAACAAAAACAAAACTATTTTAAATAACTGGGAAATTTATTTCATCAAAAATTATTTTAATAGGCAGTTAACAATTGAATAAATCCTCTTCTACTACTTGGATTTCTGACGCCCCAATCTCGAAAAACTCGTGAAGAAATTTACTAGTACATGCTAAATACGTAATTAGATGTTTAAAGTGCCTTTTTAATCTAAACTTTACTTAGCACATATTGGAAAACGTAAAAATTCGAAAGAAATTTTTCCAAAAGAAAAATGTTCGAAATGTTTTTGTAGCGTGTTATTAAATGTCTTTTACCAATCATGATGAGCTTATAAAGAAACAAGTATTTTATCTCGTATTCATTTGTTGAACCTACAGCACCGTTTTCAGAAAAGCGGCTATTGAATTTCATAAACTTTAACATTACTGTTGAGCATATTCTGCTGAGTTGATTGAGGACAATCTTTTCTCAACTCAAATGGCTATTTTTTTTATTATTTAGTATTAATGTTTGGCGAACAATAGAAATAAACATCAAAGACTCGATTCACTCTTGATGCATCGATCGATTCTTGAGACATGATGTCTAAAAAATAAGAAAATTGATATCCCATTTAACGAATATTCATGTGTTAAACACATATATTCATGCATAAATGAACATTTTTAAACTTTTATCATTATAACTATTATTTATAAACTATAAAATTATCAAAATATTAGAATTAGACCATTAATTCAACTAAACTGATCTGAGGAATTATGTTTTACACATATCAACTTTCTTTGAAAGTTTTTTGATGTCAAAATTTTCAATTAACTGTAGAATTTCTTTAAGTTCATTTGAAATGAACACATTTTTTAACATAATTGTTTATCGCGAGAGAATAATCTCTGAGTTAAATCTGAAACCTATTTATTTTCTGTACGTCAACTTTTTCTCAACGTCAGTGTAGATTATGAAACTTGTTTGTGGATTATTTTAAAATCTCAATTACAAAGCGTCACGCCCCCTATGACATCGAATGAACTCTTAGGACATCATTTGACTCGCAGTACCTGACGGAAATAAAAGGATCTAAATCGGGGAGATTGGGTTTGGATCGGGCATCTGCAGTTTTTCAGATTCAAAAGCCTTTTGGCGGAGCACAAGAGGAAGTACTCTTGAAAATTTAAATATTTCATCGCCATGTTTATTGAATAGTGTTCAGTGTTAGTACTATACGTACGATGTACATCGTGATTTGGTACATGTCCCCGGAGCTCCATAAGAGCATCGAGCACGACGCTAGCGCCGCGCGGCAGCGCTCGCTTAAAACTAAATCACTTCTTTTATTTGCCAACAGATGGCGTTGGCTGCGCAAGGCACACTACAGGACCCGCGGCAGGTGGAGCCGAGCGAGCGACTGCGCGACCTGGCGGCGCCGCGACACACCATCTTCCCGCAGACATTGCTGCAGGAGGGCACCTTCGGGCGCATCTACAGAGGCGTGTACCAAGACGAGGACAAGGGCCGGCAGGTGGAAGTGCTGGTCAAGACTGTGTCCGGTACGTCCCCCAACATGTGGTGCAACAATGATGCACTTAGAAGTACGATGATGTTGCACCTCTCTTACAAGACATTGTTGTTATGATTTCTTAGCAATAAGACAACTATTATGAAAGGTAGATAATTAAGTAAATACGCTGGGAGAAATTATTGCCGTTTTTTGTGAATTCACAGGTCAAGTCTTCTGTCGTTTATTTATGGGGTAAAATAAACAACGGCGTAGTCTTTCCGACGTAAGGCTTTAGCGAGCACAACCGACTGGATACACAAAACGCAAGCGCTAATGAAGTTTGTTCATTTTGTTCCCACATTTATCCTTCGGGAAAACTATTTGAGAATTTGTACATTTTGATGAAAATAGCATAATATCTTATAACATATAATCACTTTCAACTAAGAAACAAGTTAAATATGAAAAGAGGTTGGTCTAAAATTGAGTTTTATTATCACAACGTGCAGGCTATCGTTGAAGCTATATCAGTGGTGACGGTTGATGCGAACGTTGTGGTCTGATAAATGCGTTTTAATGTACGTGAGTACTTAAAGGGTCTTATTGGTTTAGGTCCGCGGACAGAAGGACTATTTACTCCGGAGCTGCAATGTAACAGGCGGTTTATTCGGCAATAGGTCGAACTAGGAAGAAGGTTTACGGCACAGAAAATCCTATAACATAAGACGTCTAAAATTAGAAGGCCCAATTACACAGGTGTAATAGGTATGCACAGGAGGTTTAACAGACACAGTGCTCATTTTTTAATAATTAAGAACTTATTATTGGGTGAATTATGTCTTAAACTAAAATCAACATTCAAATAATGAGACAATTCAAATAACAAGAACGCTGTTTTCGCAACAAAAACATCACATTAAATAATAAATTTCAGTCAAAATGAGTACCTACTTCAATACATGGTGTAAAGGTACAATATAAAGATTTTAGTAACACAATGACATAAGATTTGCTTCCCTCCAAGCTATCACTTCCCAACGATTCTTCCAGATACAAAAATTCGACTTCCAAAAGTATATTCGGGTCTTATCCCTTAAAGTATCGAGTCGACTCCGAGGGCGCGAGATCGGCGAACGGGAGCGATGAACGAGTGGCAGGAGCAAGGACATTTCGTTTATGTAGTTCAAACTATATCATAGTAATTTAAACTACGTAAACATAACTCCCACCATTTGGTGGAGTGAAGATTCTAAATATATTCAGGTTGATTGCGCGTCAAGGTCTGTCACGAAACAAATATGGAAACGCTTCACTAAGGTGTTTATTTTTATTTGCAATTGTTTGTGTTGACTTGTGGTGCAAATGTACTTCTTTGTAGTGAGGGTGGTCGTGGAAGTGCAGGTATATTATTTTCCCTTTAAATGCAATTCTCTTAAAAGTGAGGGAATTTTTTTTTTAAACGACATGAGGGCCTACGTGAAAAGGTTGCGAAAGGGGTAGCGAAAGTAGCACGTTGGATCCGTCTCAACCACTTGATATCACAATGCGTTTGTTATAGAATTACGTACATGTATACTTTCATTTATTGGTAGTGGCACTTGACCTAAGTCAGCTGCTACGGTGTCATCTAATCGTCACGTCACTAATGACGTCACTATGGTGACGTAGAAGCTTCCGACTGGATGAAACCATAACAGCTGATTAAACGTCAAATGCCATTATAATAAATCAAAGTATAATAAGAAAATGTTGCCATCGTACGGCGCCATCGCATGCGGTGGTGGCTCGACATGCTCTCGCGAAAGTGAAGCGAGTCCTTCACGTTCCGCACGACAAGGGATAAGAGCCGTATCAGATAAGAGCCTCCAAAAAATTGTCACATTACGTTGTACACAAGGTTCCAACAAAAACAATTATGGCGAACATTAGTTAATGAGAATTGTTCAAATAACATTCAAATTCAGTGAAAATCAAGGATTATGTAAATAGCAGGAGTAATTAAAAATTGAAATAATTGATATTCTCTTCAAACATTTGGTCGTATGTATGACAAGAATAGTACGATCATAATCGCGAAATGTAAAGGATATCTTTCAGTCTATATGCATAAAAAATAATAAAAACCTTATACTTTTCGAGTGTAAGCATATCCTTCAACTTTAAACCATTTATTTCTCTTAGAAGTAACGATAATGTATAACCATTACCTTCTACCAGATATCGGAAGGATATCCTTCAAGAATACGGAATGTGATTAGTAGGAGATTCCTCGTTGAAGAAATAGGCTGTGTTTCCTTTTTATCGTTACGGTGGAAGTTGTGCATGTGAGGGATGGTAAAAACTAAAAGCCCCGCTTACCTACATGTCTTTGTGATTTTAAAAGGTTGTGTCGTATTGAAGAAGACAACGTGCAGTGGCTTGCAGACAGATTTATTGGTTAAAGTAAAGAAACTCGAGGAGGTGCGGTATCATTTGTGCAGAGAATGAAAATATGTTTACACTACCTCGCAGATCCGGGCTATCAGAAGAGTATCGGACAGGAACTTGGCGGTGATCATTCTACGGTTTCTCGGAGTGTTAATGCAGTAGTTAGCAGCACAATCCGTAAGCAAACCAATGGATAAAATTCTTACTACAGAGTTTTACAAGACCCTCGTAATCGCTCTTGCAGAGAAATCGCCAGCCGTCTAACTAAATTTTTTAACTAAAATTACTTTATTACCTATTACTTAAAAAAACCTTTTAACTAAAATTACTTTATCTGTTTAGGAACAAACATTTCAGATATTTACTGTGATATTTGTCAACTTTTGCTAACTTTTTCATAGTTTAAAATTGCTAAACATTCGATAATGAAGTGCGTTCATTCTTTTAATACAAAAAACCGCTCTGAATACTGGCGTAGCATATCCCAGACGAGGATGGGTAATCTCCAAGAAGATAACTCTAGAACGAAACTGTTGAGGTCATTGCTCCCCGGCTCACATGTACCGTCTAAACATTCAAGACGACTAGCATTTTTTCAAGCCTTTTTTTATTAACATAATTTATTCCTACTGAAATGATTATAAAAATTTTGTAACAAAATTATTATTTAGGTATAAATGTACTGAACTGTTATGAGATAATTCATTTAAAAAATCTGAATGATGAAATGATTTGAAATGAAAAAAATTGATGAAAAAAAATTTAAAAATTTCATTTAAAAATGAACTCTCAATGTCCAAAGTTTTCAGAAAAAGGTGCCCCTAGAAATAAACTATAATGAGAATTGAAGGAACCACTACAATACTACACTTGAGATTCTTGTTTTGTCAAATTTGGCGTGTAAATTTGGCGTGTATTCATGTCATGATTTCAATAGTAATAGTCGGTTTTGGTGGTCCCTGATACCAAAAAGGTTTTTTCAATGTTCTTTTTTTTTAATGTCTGTCCGTCTGTAAACAATATCAGCGCCTTAATCATTCACAGAATTTGCACCAAAATGGATACTCCCCAATTTCTCTAATTCAGGGGTTCCCAACGGGACCGGTATCGGTCCATCCTAATGAAATTTTGAAGGTGGTCAATGATGATCAAGGAGTCGATTAGGGATCTATGGCCGAATTTTAAACTGGCGATTGAGAGGTATAATCAAGATACCATTGATTACAAAACAATACTGAATAAACTTAAAAATTAATGTTTCTCTCATCTATAGCAACAAATTATACAAATTACAAATCCGCTCTTCTCTTTCGTATCCATCGTTCATTTCTTAGGATCAGGGCGTAACTGGCCTGCACCGCACAGGACCCTAGAAGTAAGCGCCCCTTAATAAGGCTGCAGTGGACGGATATCGGCAAAGAATAAAACGAATTGTCCTTCAGTTTATTTTCTAAACTGTATTTTTTTATTATTATGTTTTGTTGCTCTACGCCAGAAAATACTCCTTGCAATATATCCAGGAGAAACGTTGTGACCAGGTAAAATACCTTTAACTTTTTGTCACATTTGTATAAAATGAAAATCAGCTAGAAACTCAGCACCTCAGACTTTGATGCGTCTTCTAATACCTAATGAGATCTAGATATTTACCACAATATTGGAGCACGAAATTATTATCTTTAATACATTTACGAGCAATGATTTGAGTTATAATTACGTATGGTAAATTGTAAGGAATAACTTAAGAGCGTCTATGAACACTATAATTATTTCAAAAGGGATCGATGAACGAAAAAGATTAGAATCCCTGCTCTAACTGATTTAGCGACCTCGAGATTTTGAAACAGATATGTTCATTGTTTCGTTTACTTAACGTTCAGCTCCTGCATGTTCAAAATTTTATCTCACATAGTTCCAATTTTTGGGTTAAATAGAGTAAATGACGCTTGTAAGAATGGTGGACAAATATTTGGTATCTCTTCAAAATTTCGAAAAGTTTAAATTATTTGGACATCCTCCTTTAACACTATTAAACCTTTTTTTAACGAAACCTGTTCATCAGAATGAGATCTCTAATTTATATATGTACTTTTTTTTAAAACGTGTAGTAGTTTCGCGTAATTTTGAGGAAAGTCGAGTTAATTTAAAAATTACGTAAACATATTGCCCGCTATCATTAATATCTCTGAAATTTCTAATATTCAATTCGCGAAATTTCAAATTATTTTCGAACCTCTCCTTAATGCTGAATTATTCTAATATTTTCATATGATGACTGAAATATTCATACCATATATATGGTATGTGCAATATTATACGATATTATATATTATATATTATGCAATATATATATGTATTGTGCAATATTATACGATATAAATAGCTGTTACTAACACAGAGAGAAAATACGTTATATTTTTAGCATCATTACCTTTCTTCTTTCTGACTTCCATCTTATATTAACCAACCCCTCACTTATCTCTTCACACTTCGTCGTAGCCAAAGTGATAATTTTTCTCTAGTCACTTTGTCAAAGATTGATTTTAAGTCCACCATATTTCTCTTCTTCTTCTTCGTGTTGGAAGTGTACAATATTCCCAATCTTTCTGGTTTTCCCATATCACTAATACTTGTTTCTTCTTTCTTCTCTCCATAATTGTCTTGTTTTTTTTTCAGCATTTTGTTAAAGAAACGCTTAAACACGAGTATTTTTCCCGTTGAGGATTTTTTTTATCTTCACTTGTTCTCTCCATCCGCTATAAGTGTATCAACTCTTACTAATGGGCATTGTCGCTTGCTTTGCAGACCAGGCGTCGCGCTTCCAGGTGGCGCTGCTGCTGGCCGAGGGCTCCATGCTGCACGGCGCGGCGCACAAGAACGTGCTGGCGCCGCTCGCCGCGTGCACGGACGCCGCCGGCGCGCCCTTGCTCGCCTACCCCTTCTGCAACAAGGGCAACCTCAAGAGGTAGCTACGCGCTCGGCGGCCAACCCAGTTGGACACGGTTCCCCATTTTGCCCAATCACAATCCCACATTACATGACTTTGCATTGCTATTCGGTTCTACGGGGCTCGGCTTTTGTGCTACAATGTGTACAACGACGTCATCCTCCTTGAACAGGCATGTGTTCTGTCGCAGATGCTTCTGAATTTATATCTCTCGGAATTTTTTCCAATACACTAATAATAAGATCATGTATCTTAAAACTTCCACAAACTCATACTCCCTAAAATAAATAACTAAACTAAGCTATAAGCAACAAAAATGTTCCACAATATAACAAAAATACAGACAAATAACAAATTGATAAAATACGCAGTAGCCTAGTGGTTTCAGGTCAAAACCACACGTAAAACTCCTAGCATTGATTCGAATTTACGTTAAAATAAGTTTATGTGTTCTTATATTCAGTGTCGGTTACTTTCTCAATATGTTTACTAGCATATCTTAGCATCAAGTAAATTATACAAGAAATAATTGCAAAAACAAATCTTCTGCAATCCAGAAGCAAGAACACAGTGTCAACGTTTCCTTTTCAAATTTCTAAACGGCCAGTACCAATTCAGTTCCCGTAAGTAAGTCAGAGTACCGCTAGATGTCTCTGCTTCGCACTAGCGTAGGTAGTTTCGCGTAAACGCCCCTGGAACAGTCGAACAAAAAATGAAATGGTTTCAGGACGAGACCACTGGTACTCAAAGGATTATGTGCACTTGCACTTGGGTGTTCAGAATAAGTAAGGGAAGGCAGACCTCATGTTGAGGTTTACGTGGCGAGGAAAAGGCACTTTCGAGCAGCAGACCTGCCACTACAATCATCACTTGGACTGCAGCTGCTGTGCCGAGTGTTTAAGCCCTATCAAACATCAGAGTTCCTTAACAGAAGCGCATCGGCGCCGATTCCCAAGAGCGGTCTTATGCCCGCCCAGTGCGCCCCCACACGCCTCGTCGGCATGTTGCAATTGAACCAGCACAAAGACCCCGTAAAGGGCAAAGCAATGTGAGGGATCAAGTAGAGAAGAACTCGGAAGAGCTTTCTTGGGATTCTCTCACGGAAATTAGGCCCTCGCGACTGAAACTTTTACCTTGTGCCTCTTAAATTACATACCAATTATGGCAATGGCAAGTTCATTATAAGTAACAACCCTACAATGCAATGCCAATGAATCATTGGTGGAGACATGAGACATTTTCTAGAATTCTATCTCACAGGCTACATTCAAATATAGATAATAATCACATTACTTCATCATCCTTGAAAATGATATGAATTCTCCCAAACGTTAATGGCTTGTAATATCAATAAAGTCTTATTATGGTAGTTAACTTCTTTGCACATCAGGAATAAATTTTGAAGAAATTGATGTTCTTTGTTGTTACTAAAAACCTCACCTTACAAGACACTAAAGACGCTGTTTTCTCATGCTTCCTAGGTTCCTGCAGAACTGCCGATCTCGAGGTGAGGAACAGTACACGCTGCTCACTCAAGACATCGTAGACATGGGCATTCAGGTGAGTCAGTTATTGAAGCAACCAACTTGTGAGCCTCTTGCAGCGCAAAGCCGACGCCCAAATGCGTGCGCAGGTGGTGCTGGCCATGATGTACCTGCACGGCCAGCGCATCTGCCATCGCGACCTAGCGGCGCGCAACTGCGTGGTGGACGAGAAGCTGCGCGTGAAGGTGGCGGACAACGCGCTGGCGCGGGACCTCTTCCCCGCCGACTACCACTGCCTGGGCGACAACGAGAACCGCCCCATCAAGTGGCTCGCCGTCGAGAGCCTGCTCCACAAGCACTTCTCCGGCGCCTCCGACGTGGTGAGCAGCCGCACCAAGCGTGTTCTCCATTTGCGACTTCGAGATCTAACAGGTCCTGTACGCCCCCAAATGCCTTCACGGAACAAACATTTCATTGCGTATTACCTTCGTTTTCACGATTTCCTATACCTCACTTTCATTTTCTAATTTGCTAACCCCCTTCCACCTTCAAAGTGTGGGCATGTAACGTAAATTTAACTACAGCAGCACAAAGAAAAATAATCTAGGTCACATATACGCATCTTACTTAGATGTCCTGCAGTGTGGTGGAGAAACTAAAAGTAAAGTGCCAAAGGGTTACGATCTCAATGAGATATTAAAATGTTACTCTATGTAAAAGATTAGGAATGTTGCAAGAAGCTACTTGCGTAGCTGACCAGACAACCACATTTCACATAAGCTCGCACAAACTGCAGAACAAATGCAATTACCGTTTTTGCACTTTACACTCCTTCTCGATACTTCTTGACAGTACTCACGGTGTTATTTGCTGTAATTAGAATATAGTTAGAAACAAATGGCCTCGAATCAATTTTTAAAGGGTAATAGCAGTTTTTTGCAAAAGTGCACAGATATTCTGATATAATTTTAACTGAACTCTGAAATACTGTAATATTTACAGACTCTGTATCGCAGTGTTGAACGCAAGTAAGTATTTCAAAGAATAATTGTGAAATCATTGAAAAAAAGAAGATTAATAAAACAAGTAATTCGTTGACACTTTTTCACGATTTAAAATCCTTCTCAATGAAATATTTAAAGAATTAAAGTATATTGTTTTATTTTCTGAATATTTTAACATGAATATGTGGCTTCTTATTTTTATCAAAGGGGACATTTATAACTCTTCCATCTACCTAATAATAGACATTAAATGCTCACTAATGTCAGTGTTCATCAGCAAATAGATCAGGGTTGAAACAAAACAATCAGCCATTGTTTATATTACTACAAAAACACCAAATCGTTTCTACACCCTCATAACAAACTCGATTTTGTGAGAGAGCTAACTCGCTGATGGCTGTGTTGCCTAGTGGTCGTTCGGCGTGCTGCTGTGGGAGCTGACGACATTGGCGCAGCAGCCCTACGCGGAGGTGGACCCCTTCGAGATGGGTGCTTACCTGCGAGACGGATACCGCCTCGCGCAGCCCGTCAACTGCCCCGACGAGCTGTAAGTAGTCGCCATTCGCTGGTCTCAGAATATCACAACAAAACACATTCATATAATCTGATGCACTTTAGGTGTTCACCAACACACTCATAACCCATTGCAATATCATAATCTCAAGGTCAACCCTCCATTTTCAATGATTACAATATTTTTAAAAAATGTAAGAAGAGTCTTGGAAGTGATGCAAAACTGAGAAAGATAAATGTTCCCTGCTTTGACGTAAATCGTAACAGGAATTTTATTTTTCTATGTACGTTCTATTCCCATTTACGTTTGGGGAATGTAAATTTCAGCATTTCGGACCCAATCTGCATGATCGTGTTTTCTGAACAATCATATTAATACATGAAAGATAATCGTTATAATCATACTCAAACGTGAAAGATATTGTTTTCGCTACCTATTTTATTAGTTACTTTATATAAAATCTAGAAACACGCAACATTGATATTATTTTCTGTGTTTAATTGTGATATTGGTAATGCTGATGTAAATAATTATTTATTAGTGAAACCTCAGAATCAAATTTGAATAAATACACAAAATAGTTGATCCTCATATTATCTCGTACTTCTGCATTTCGTGTATACCAGTGTCTATTCAATATCTTACTGACAATTTATTTTAAATTTCATTTTTTCCCCCTTTTGCTTTAACCATATACTACTGTCACTTGAACGTCACTGGAGGTGTCATGACATGTAAGTTTTAACACATAAGACTATTTTATTGCCTCCACATTTTATTGTCTTTAATTAATTTCGAAAATTGTCTCAGCCGGCACAAAACCATTTTTTGTAAAGGAATATCTAAACCTATTGAGAGCTTCGTAATCAAACGTTTTGTAGGCAAATAGAAACTGTTCATGACACCCTTCGATTTCAAAACACTTAAACAGATCAATAGGATTTCATAATCTAATTTATCGTGAGATGGGATAATTTCCCTTGCTAATGCAGTAGGATGATGAATTTTAGGGAGGTTTGCTGATCAAACGGATCACTAGAGATTCGGATTCCTAGAGATTCGGAGAGAAAAGGATTCCTAGAGTGTGCAGGGCCAGACCCGGCTGGGGAGGAGCCCCGATTCCTAGAGAGGGGAAATCCCCGCACGCCGACGTGTAGGTCAGCGCCAGATCCCACGTCCTTGTCCACCTCCCTACACATAACGAGTACTACACTTACAGGACTAACCACCATAGCTATTATTTATGCTCTCCGAAGCATAAACTAATGAATGGATGCATGTTTTCACAGGTACGCGCTGATGGCGTGCTGCTGGCTGGCGGTGCCCGAGGAGCGCCCCACCTTCGTGCAGCTGCTGGCCTGCCTGCAGGAGTTCTACACGGCGCTCGGCCGCTACATCTAAGCCGCCACCGAGACGGCCTGCGGTCGCTACGAGAAAGCGCCTCTGCGCGTAAACCCAAACACAGTGCGAAACGTTCCTTCTCGCAGAGCGTCGCTCCCGGAAGAAATATTGCAACATGTGAAGTGGAGACGAACGACGACGAACAAGAGAGCGGTGCATCAGGTGGTGCTGAAACTAGATGAGTGTTTAGTGTTGTACACATTCTAGAAAGAAACGAGATCTGAGAACTGCCCTGGTAGTCGTCTATTTTATTTTTTTATGTAGCGATCGGCCCTTTGCGTCACAGCAGGAGCGAGGGCGCGGGCAGCGGGCGCGGGCGGGACGCGCGGGGGCGAGGTCCCTAGAGGAACATGGCCTAATCTCACACGTAGCGTAGGACGTATACTGTTGCTTCGTTCCGTAGAGTAAGAGGAGAGTTGTATAGATTTTGTACGCCCCTTCGCCCCGTGCGCGCTCTCCCGCTAGGGCGAACCGCCCCGCGGCCCGCCCCCCGCATCCCTCCGCACGCTGGCGCAGTACTTCGTCACGAGTAGTAGCAGTAAACCAAAGACACGTGCGCTCGCGCACGTCACGGCGTTAGTTGTTTTGTAATGGATAAACAGGGTGAGTGGTTGATACGATTATTGTTCTATTATACTATCAAAGCAAACTCTATATATTGAATCCCCCTAAAGTATATTATTAGTACTATGTATTTCTCGATGTTCTCCCAGGAGAATGGTCACTGCTCTTCGCTGTATTATCTGTTCAGCACTGTCCATCCTCGTCCTTCTCCCGCGCGCGCGCCTGCCGCCCTCATCCATCCCAACCACGCCCCCGCCCCCGCCACCTGCAAGGGTAGCGAGGTCACCATTCCACTGCCCTTGAATAGACGCTGCTGTTGGACACACGAAAAATTACTCTCACAGAATTACTCGTTTACGTCTAGAAGCAGATAGGGAGAATTGGACGGTATTTAATGCCGGTGGCTAAGAGATACTTCTAAGAGGAAAACATTTAAATTTCTTATTTTCCTTTCAGTTAGCAATGAAAGAAGATATTTTATCTGACTTTGGAAATTTATAATTAAATGTACTATTGCTAACATAATGAAATAATATTACAATTGATACATTTTGATTTTTTCTCAGAAAAATGTGATTAGACTTTTGATAGTTTTCCCTTCAAATGCAAACGGTCTTGTCCTCTTCAATGTTACAATAGCAATCATTACTGATGCGGTATCTTCTCATATCCATTTGCATCTTGCATTTGAACAAAATAAATCGCAATATTTACTCTTAATGTCATCAACTGGTAATGTCTATACCGTAACGTTTAAGTTTCGAACAGTCGCAAATAAAAAAAAAAGCAAACGAATTACAAACATGAAATAGTCTAATACAAGTTGCAAAATTGGCAAAACAGTAAAATAAAAGAAATAATAATGTATTTTCATACATTTCTACATCATTTCATTAGGAATAAGCAATAATACTTTTCATTGTTTTTAATTCTCCTAACATTGTGCATTCTCCTTATCTAAAAACTAGCTATTAGGGATCACTACAGAATTTGTTAGTATATTCAATACTCAAAGATATAAACGCTGGAAATTGACGTGTAACTTTCCCCTAAAATGTTTCGCTTTTCAGGCGCATTTGGCTGGATGTGTGTCCGCACTGTGTCAAGTCGCCTCCTGTCCGCCCCCGCCCTCCTTCGCCTGAGCGAGCGAGCGCGCGCGACGCGTCTGTCGCATGAACTGTTTGTTTCTTGGAGTCGTGTGTATAACGAAATTTCGTCTTGCCGTCTTGCTGTCCGTCTCCGTCTCTTCGTTTCCCTGCCGTTCCGTGTCCCGTGGGCCATCAGGAACGTTGCTGGCAGTCACTTCGACTTCTCATCCTCGAGGCCACGAGCAACTCGCCACCTCACCAGGGATCTACAAGTGTACTGGGGCTCAGAATAATAAATTACTTGTCACTGCAAAGGCTTTGGCTCACTTATTTTTCCCAGTATTCAATTGTGGTTCAACAGGCGAAGGATTCCTCCAAGCAAGTGGTTCCTTCGATCGAATTTTTTCAGATTATTCTTTTGTGCGTCATCACTACTAAAGTATATTCAATATATTTTAAGTATTCTTCCATATATGAAACATTACAAATATTATTGTAATACTGAAACGAAATTAACTACTGGAAAGTTCTTGTTTTTGAATAAAAATGGTAAAGACTACAAGCCTTTTGGTACACTTGTTTGTCAACTCTTTCGCCTGTTTCAACCACAGCACAAATATTATTTCAGGTTTATGAAGCCTACATATTTTCCCGATTCCACTTGATTATCATGGGAGCTTCATTACGAAATCTCAATGAAAGCTTTCAAAATTACAAGGCTTTTTACACGCAACAACTCTTATTTTAGTAGTAGATAGAAAGGATGCATGGCCGAAAATACAAGTGAAACTGCGCCCAACCGCCGCAGATTAGATATAAGAAAAAAGGAACATAAAAAACCATGTTTTCGTTTGACAATTTGACAGATCATCCACAATTGTGCCGAATTTGTGTCTCTAAAAAGGGGGCATAATAAAAAATGTTTCCGTTTGAGTTTTTTTCCAAAAGTGTGTCATGAATTACACGATACTCATTTTCAACTTCCACAATAAAGCGTTCGATTCCTTCAAGAGATCAATGAATCACTCATTACTAGTGAGTGGATCGATAGGCACTATAAAATGTAAATAGGCAGACAAAAAGGTGCTAAAAATTCTCAAAACTAGGCACGTAAATAGGTATTTAAGCTCTGAAAAGGCACTTTGTTAGAAGTAAAACCAAATCGCTGTAGATATTTTTTGTTAATTTTACATTTCATTATGGTAACAAAATACTACAAAGGAATAGAACAAAATGAGATATCCATGTCAACCACCGTAAATAATGTTCATGTAGATGACTACTCGGTAAAGTCAACTTATTTTAATAGTAAATACTATATGTATCTGCTAAAGCCAAGACGAAAGTGCCAAACAAACATACATATATACATCTTATACATATATCATCAAATTATCACATACTGAAATGGTACCAAATATTGTTCAAGATGTGCTGAAGTAAACTGATCTTCAGTCATTCAAAACATTTTTCTATCTTGAAAACGACCTTTCTACTTCACATGAACACAGAGGCGTATTTCAAAGAAGGCTGTTCCATCGGTTCAAAATTAGATGTCTCACTTTTGCCTTCCAATGTCGAACTCACTTTTACCATCGTGGCCCCAGTTGGATTACGTCGCAGTACCTTTACAATTTTTTTCTCTACTTCTTTATCGAAGTTACCAGGAACTTGGCTTAAATCAGTTTGGAGATTTCGAATTGTAGTTACTGCATAAGTGGAAACGTTTGATCCACTGATAATCCTTTACAGTTACGGTTGGCGAAATCATGTATTCGAATGGAAAACGTCCTCGAAAAGCGAAAATAAGGCGAAAATAGGCATTTATTTTACAGTAGGCACTCGTTTCCAAAATAGGCAAAAATAGGCATCATTAAAATCCATTATGTGAATACATTGATAATGAAACGAATTAATATATCGACAGCCTATGATTCTGAGTAAAATAATAAAAAGGCAAAAAGAGCGAAATCTGCTCTCTACTCATTACTTATTAAATGTCTGAATTAAAAGCATACGTGTGTGATCGTAAAATGTTGACAAAGTGCTTTCGCTTAATGGAAATAGGGGTACTTCACAGCAGTCGTTCAGCGGAAATATACGAGAGAAAGGCGGAAGACCATGCACTGAATCAGTGATCTGTTATTTCGGATTCGAGAAATCAAGAAACTCAGGGTAGACAGTTCGCGATATGTCTTCGATTTTCCGTAAGGCAAATAATGCGCGCGCACCCGAATGGTAGAACGCGAAACCTAAGTGCAGGGTCAGCTTATGGGCATGAAACACTTTGCTTCGACAGCCAGTATTCTGCCTTTAGTGCATTTAGGGACGTATTGGTTCATATGTGTGTGTGTGTGTGTGTGTGTGTGTGTAGCTGTGCGTTTACTGATTTATTAATATTTAATAGGTTTGTAATGTATGAAATACACTGCAGTTTATCTATTGTAATGTCATTGTTTACTCTAATTTCTGTCATAAACAATTAACAGGAAGCTGGTCTGATGCATCTTTGTGAAAAAGGTTTTTTTTTCTGTCAAACATTTAACTTACAAGTATATTTTAAAAATGTGATCAAGACATACCGATCACAGCCCTCCCTCACAGCCTTCTCACAGTTACATGCATTCAATCTGATAAATTTGAAGTGAAATATTTAAAGAATCATAAAACATCATCATCATCATCATCATCATTGTTATTATTATTCGCCTAGTTCGCAACTAAAAATGTTTAATGGCAGTTAAATATAAACTCTAGTCCAGATTGCATTCCATCTAAGGAGCAGATCTATTAACTGTCAGTGCATCTACATTACTTGGTGCAAAATAACATATGTAATAACGCTATGGATTGTACTTTCCAGCCTTTTGAATGATCTGACAGTTTCGAGATCTTGCATAAAGTTTGAAAAACAAATCACAGGTCTGCAATATCTATCGAAACAACCTGTGCTTTTACATCCCACTTTCGGCTGATCTCTTTTTCCAAACTGACATTTAAAAGGTATCTCCGGCTTCTTGATTTGATCGCAAGTAGACATTATTTCTTCTCCAAATCTCGAATATGAATATCTGGCCCGTTTACCTTCATTTTGCGATCGTTTGGATTTGTTGGTCGTACAAAATTCTACACAGTTCAACAGATGTCACTAATTTGGGGCTTTCATGATTCGGACTTTGCTAAAAGTAGAATACAATTAGCTGACACACTATGATAAATTATTTATACCTGTTTGTCAACAAATCATCATCCGGGAAGTTTTGAGAACTGCCCCATCACAGAGAAGGGGTATCAACGCCTGATCTTAGGCAGCTTTAGAAACTGTTCCTTCCGAAAACTAGTGGTACTACCACATCACATACTTTGTAACGTAACGGCTATTCAATATTGTAACGCCACATGAACCTACATAAGTGTTTCCTACCAGGAAAAATATTTTCTCCGCGCTGCGATCGAAATCAGGTCCTTTGAGTCAACACGTCAGTCGCGTCTCCCCTTCACTACAAGCCTCACAGATAAACTCTTCCTTCCCGACATTTAAAAAAAGGAAGTTGACCATTTGTTTTTACAATTTTCAAAAATACAGAGATTTTCATTTGCGTTATTCTCAAGATATAGTTTTAAAGATCACATTTAATTTAAATCAAAAAACACGAACGTTGGTGAGAAGAAAGACCAATCTTCTTTCTAAACGAAAATCCTTTGTATTTTAAATATAAATATCACTGCAATTTTCTAAATTTTAGAGGTTTTAATCAAAATTAGTAATGTTACATGCTTGTAAATGCACATGCTTCTAATTGAGCAGAACATTTTTTGCCACTTTTTCGGAAACGTTGAATGTCAAAATGGCTTCATGTAAAGTACCTCCCCCCCCCAAAAAAATGTTATTGATCTCTGAAACGACTTAACCAGATCCAGTGACTGCATAAATTAAAATAATATTTATTCAATACCAAATTAATAGGGAGCTTCAGATGAAGGCATATATAACAATAAAGTTTAAAAAAATAAAAATTACATTCAATACATAATGAGAACATACGTACTGGATACGCAACATTCTCAGTGACTTCGTTCCAACGCAAAGAGCAAACTACTTTATCTGCTAATACTTCTGAATAGCGAAGCGAGAAATAGACAAAAAAGTCACCTTCCAGCATAATTTTGGGGTCACGGGGTAAAAGTTCTTAAGCCAAAAATCTTAGTTTGGAGAAAACAAGGATTAGATTATTGAGCCGTAAGTTGTATTAAGTCGATTAAACTATACTTCCCAACACTTTTTTGAGGCAACATGAATTCGGTCGTTCTACTAAAATAAAATACAGATACTTAATTTTTAGTTTCAGTACTTAACCCAATTTTGCCAAAAACTGACTTATGAATTATTGTATTTGGCGCAAAATACTCTACAAGACAGGAGTGTAATTTTGTAAACGCCAGTAATACCTTACGTCGACCAATCGAACCTTCTGAGTAAATGCGCATTCGTCTAATTCGGGAAGGGGTGGCGGGCGCGGCCTCGGCGCCGGGGCGGGGGCGGGGCGGGGGCGGGGTCACGGGCCAGGGCGCGCGCCGGAAGCCCGCGGGCGCAGCGGCGGCGACGCGCCCTTGATCGCCGGGAGCGACGTCACCGCTGTGACGTCACGTTTCCGGGACGCGCTGCAATCGCCGATGATCCCACGCCCGCCGCCGCCCCGCCCCGCCCCCGCCCCCGCCCCTGCCACCGTGCCCGGGCCCGCGCCGGCGCGGCCCTTGCACAAGCCTCCGCACGGCCTCCGCCAGGCTCCCTTCTCAATTCGCTCTAGCACACTGCTCCATTCCATTTCACACACGACCAGACGGATTCGCTTCGATTTATTTACTTACCGTTTTCTTGAAAATATTTCTTCCATTAGACAAAAGTGCGTTTATAAACGCGGTGTAAGTGCGAATTTCATAAAAACCTGTGACTTTCGAAAATTGCAAATCTTCGAAAATTCGAATCATTCAAGCTTCTTTTGCTGTAATATTTCACGATATTGCATTTCATTATTACCCCCAGTACGAATAATTCGAGAAAGTATATTCTGTTCTACCACTAATTTCTGTTGGATGTTGTATTTCGTTTTCATTTGGAACATTATCGGATTCAATATGTCACTTACGTCCCCAAATCTCTCCTTTCAAAATTATTTTCTTTTTTCTTTGCTTGGTTCCTGGGTTCTCGGACTCTGATTCCCATCTCGCTTAAAGTGAAAAAACCTGTATCATACACTATGTCTTCCTAACCCACCCCCAATACATTACAATGAAAATTAAAATTATGAGAAAAACTTTCGGACGTGATGAAATTGCTATGGTATGAGATTGGTACATTTAAAATATGGTGGCAACGCCACGTGATAGAGCATTATGTTTCCAAAGAAGCATAGGGGAAGACGTGCGTCTCTTCCTGCTCTCTTAAACCGTCGTGCTTCTGCAAGTCACAGACGGCCGAAAGCAGCGCTGATTCAAGTGCCAGAAATTCGACCTTGGAAGTCACATCCTGGCTCCCCTGAATATGCGATCAAGTAGTTAGCCACTCCCATGCCGGTCTTCAAAAAGCCACTACTACATTTTCTGTCTTTTTTCTCCAAACTATCCAGCGGCAATTTCGAAAAAAGCGACACCTTTTGTTTTCTTATTAATATCAGAGTATTTATTTTTCCATTCTTGTTTAGTCTTGGCATCAAAAAAAACAAACAATGATTCCAGTTTTATTTCGGAATAGAACTACCTAAGTTTACGACAGAACATTTTCGATAACATCAGTGTTGACGTAAGGTAGATCAACTTTCAGATCGCTTTCAGAAAGCAAGTGTCGTCACCGTGCGAACCTAAGCCACCATAACGAAACCGCAAGAGATACTGATGGCGATGTCGTATCAAAGTGACAAGCGTCAGTATTTTCTTGCATACCAGGGAATCCAATGGGAAATATCGATTTGCAGGAGAGATTCTAGACGCTAGGATTTCAGAATCGAGGCAGCTGCTACAGTGTATCAGCGTCGAACAAAATATATCATATCAACTAAGTTGGTCATAAATTCGTGTTTTCACAAAATTTTTAGCTAGTACCTTCATGTAATCACGAGGGAAAAGGGACTGTTCGAGCGAAATGCATTTGAATTTATGAACTGAACTGAAGTTTTTAAGATATTTCGACAGACTAAACCTTCCGAACTTCATAAATTACTGCATTTAGCATATTGGATATTCTCCCTCTTTACTCCAAGAATTTAGGTGTCGTATGTCATATATTTAATGTCTACAATATCAACGTACCTTATAATTTCAGATTTTTCTTTCTAAGCTATATTTTTAAGACATAATGTGGCATTCGCTGTTTGCAATGTAACATATTTGATGATTAGGGCCCGGATAATTATGTAATTATATATTTTCCAATCTAGTCGAATCAACGATATATTCACGTTTTACATCGGTTAGTGGCCAAAATCGTTGAGTTTTTAGTACATATATTTACATATTTTGCCGGAGATTACATATATTTACATATTTTACACAAATGAACATATTTTTACATATTATTGATTTTTCCCGTTATCCTACATTTTAAAAAAATAATTATTTACTTTTCCTATCTGTTTTTGATAAGGAATCATCCAAACAAACAATTCAGCATTGTCAAACATTTTTTTCTGTAGCCCCCTCACTAAAATGAAGCTATTATTACGCGCTGAAATGAGTGTATCCATAAATGCCAACGATATTGGAAGTAAAAGGGGAAGGCGGCGACGCAATCCATAGATTCTGTTGTTAGTTTCCAGCGCGAGTACGCAGCGAACAGAAAGGAAGTTTGAAATTTGTGAAAATGATATCTTTAGCAGGCGATATCGCGCACCCACTTCGCATATTTTAGAGGTCTCCTTTGACCTTGATACCCTTCACCAGAAACTACACGTACCAGCTCAAGAAGGGCTGTTGACATTTTTCTTTCCCTGATTTTTACATGCGTCCCTCTACCGTTGTTCGTAAATTATCTCTTTAGACCAAAAATCTGAAGTAAAATCTCACTGTGGAACTGATGTGCAAGGAAATTGTATTGGCAAGGTTGTGATAGGTTTAATGAACGTTTAAAAGTGTAAGTCTTATTTTGTTAACTTGTGAAGTGTTACCCAAATGCAACCATCAAACTATTACAGAACTTTTTAACAATACAATGGGATTTTTGTGGCATAATGAAGTTAAACATAATGTCTTCCTTCCGGTACTAGTGCAGCGCCGTACTTGTGCAAGGCAGCAGAAGCCCTGCAGGTATTGTTCCAAAATTACTACTTCTAACCTATCTTGTGCGTGCGTTGCGTTTGCAGAACTGATTAGATCTCAGTTTGATAAAGTTGTTGACGCATTGATTTCCAATACAAAAAAGGATTAACGAGATGGGGCACCTGGATCGACGCTATGAGCTACAATACTCAAAATTTTGATTTTGTAAAACAAGTTACATATCAATTTAATTGTGAAGCTGCAGCTTCTATAGGCGTATCGAAGCAATTGTTTGATACTCAAAAAGCTGAACAACTATATTGCCTATTTTTCAGTAATCACTATAATTAAATTTTTGTAAACATCTTCCCTGAAACTTTCTGGGAATCTTTGAAATTACCCAATCAGCAGTTGCTTCGAGGGTCAATAGGGGGATCTACTGAAGAAAAAGAGGTTTTTTGTTCAGGAGAAAAACCCAGGACTCGAAACAATTTGTGCTATTAGTGCGGTGCTATGAGGGGACAATTCCGTCACATTGGATCCAGAAAACACGGAGAAGAATAGAAAGTGTATTTGACATTGTTAGAAAATAACTATTGCTGTATAATGACACACGAATGACTTTTATAATGAGAACATGTTATTTTCGTAATACATACAAAACATAAGTTTGTTATAACAAAACACATACATTTTCAAGACAATCCCAAGGTGACGCAAAGCCATCTGCAATTGCAATTAGCATAGAAATTGAACATACCAACACCCTCCCTCAATTTCAAGGCTATTTAATTATCAGTCACGTAATCCACATCTGATAGCGCAACTTTCATGTTTATAATTGGGTAGAGGTTTAGTCAATACATCGGCAACCATTTCTTCAGTACTTAAATATTCTATTTTTAATTTATCTTCTTGTACTGCTTGACGAATGAAATGGTATTTCACGTCGATATGTTTAGACCTTGCGTGGAACACTGGATTGTTCACTAATTTTCCAGCTGATTGGTTATCATTGTAAATAATTATTTTATTATAATGATTAATTCCCAGTTCTTGGGCAAAAGTAAGGATGTGTATTGCTTCTTTAGCAGCTTCGGAAATGCTAATGTATTCTGCTTCCGTTGAGGACAGCGCGACGGTTCTTTGTTTACGAGTACACCACGAAATTGCTGCTCCCGACATCAAGAAAACATATCCGGAAAACGATTTTCTATCATTTGGACAATTTGCCCAATCGGCGTCGGCAAAACCCTGTAATTCCGTGCCATCGTGAACATAAACTAATTTTTTATTAATTGTTCCTTTCAGGTATCGAATTATACGTTTAGCAGCCTGCCAATGACTTTCATTGTTACAATTATTATACTGACTTAACATGTTAACAGCGTAAGCGATGTCCGGACGTGTGCCTCCTGCTACATACATAAGAGAACCAATGAGCTCACGGAATGGTCGTTGATCTTTCTCTCTTTCTGAAGTGGTCTCGGATTGAAGTTTCATTCCTGTGGCGATGGGAGTTTTCACGGGCTTACAATCTTCCATGTTGTATCTTTTCAAGATGTCTTTAATGTAACCACTTTGACAAAGTGTTATCTTCTTATCATCTTGCTCTATTTCGATCCCCAGACAAAAACTAGCTCGTCCGAGGTCCTTGACGTCAAAATGAGAGGCAAGTTCTCTTTTGATCTGATTGATCCTTGCATTATTTTTCGATGCAATTAGCATGTCGTCAACATAGACAAGTAAATACGTGTGAGGTTCTCTAGTATCAACGAACATGCATGGATCCGAATTTGTAGCTCGAAGACCAATATTTTCTAGAGTGGTCTTCAACTTCGTGTGCCATTGTCGACCTGCTTGACGAAGACCATAAATGGCTTTTTTTCTTTTACATACCTTGTCACCGGATTTTAAGAGTTGGAGCATATTTTGAGCCTTTTTGATTAAATTGATGTCTCCTTCAGTCTTAATTATTCTTTTTAATGACTCAGTCAAGTATGATGGTTTTTCCATGAACAATAACGTGTCGATATCACCATTCAAATATGCTGTGGTGATGTCGAGTTGTGAAATTTTCAGATCAAGTTTGACAGATAACGCCATGAGGAATCTAAACGACTCAATTCTGGCGACCGGAGAGAATGTATCAATAAAGTCGATTCCAGGTCTTTGAGCGAAACCTCGGGCGACTACTCTGGCCTTTCGTCTGTGGATGGATCCATCAGGATTCATCTTGTTACGGAGTACAGTTCTGCAGTCTATGACAATATTACTGCTCGGTCTGTTGACTAATTCCCACGTGTCATTGGCAATTAGGCACTTGATTTCCGAGTATATTGCATCAAGCCACTCGGATTTGTCGGGACCGTTTATAGCATCGTGCATATTTATTTCCGTTGCATTGAAAACAAAGTTATTACTTTGTGATGAATCTTTTTCTTCACAAACGTCATTTTTATTTTTGTAACTGATAGGAGATAAGTCCACAATTGGCAATATGGGATGCTCACGTTCTGTATGATCATCGACAAAATTAGTTGTAATCTGATCTTTACTTACTTGTGAATTTTCCCGTTTGGGTGGACGTCCTCTTTTTCCAGTTTTTACCTTTCTTGGTCTTCCGCGTAGTCGGCTTGTTGTAGCGGCGTCATTATCATCTTCGAGAGGTTGAGAGGAATTTGTGTTGTCACATTCAAGAGTAGTAGATCCAATATCACAGCCGTTTAAACATTCTGGATTTGGAGGATTTGGATCTATTTCAACTATGTTCGGCGAATCTACTTGTAGTTCCTGGTGTGTTTTGTTAAACGCGTTTTCTCCAGGAAAGAAATCTTCTTCGGATGATTTGCAATCAAATTTGTCTAGGAATCTTACATCGCGTGATATACGAATTGCTCGTTCATGTGGTATCCAGATACGATATCCCTTATTGCAATCAGAGTATCCAACGAAGTTTCCGCATATCCCTTTGTTTTCAAATTTACCTTTACCAGGTGTCTTGTCTAGGATATAAACCTTGGTTCCAAATGCACGTAACTTTGAGATATCTGGTCTTTTTCCGTTCCACTTTTCATATGGAGTTCCCTCGGGCAAGCTCTTTGTAAAGCATCTGTTGCGAATATAGTTTGCGGTCGCAACAGCTTCCGCCCAGAAAGAAGAAGGCATTCCGGATTCTATTAACATACATCGAGCAGCTTCGACGAGGGTCCGGTTTCGCCGTTCAGCAATCCCATTCTGTTGAGGTGTGTGCGGCGTTGTGAACCGTTGTTGGATTCCTGCGTCCTTAAGAATTGTTTCCATTCTCTTATTCACATATTCTTTCCCGTTATCAGATAAAATCGCTTTGATTTTATAACCTGTTTGGTTTTCGGCAAAATTTTTATATTCAACAAATTTTTCAACAGCTTCTGATTTTTCGCGAATAAAGTAAATTTTACACCAACGACTATAATCATCTATGAACGTGATGAAATATCGTTTACCACCTTGTGAAAATGTCCTCATTGGTCCACATATGTCTGAATGAATCAGCTCCAGGGGTCTTCTCGATGATTCTTCGCGTTTTGTGAACGGAATTCTTGTGATTTTTCCAGCTAGACATGTTTCACACTTACTTGAGTCAAATAAGTCCTCGAATTCCAGTCCGATGACATCTTGGCTCTTGAGCATCAGTTTCATGTCAGTGGAGTTGAGATGTCCAAGTCGAGCGTGCCAACTTTTCATTGAATTCTTGTTAGGTGCTGTCTCCGTATTGACAAATGCAACTTGGTTGTCTTCTTCCAAATAGAATAAGTCCCCAATTCTTTTTGCGATGAGTTTAACCTCGCTGTCTGAGTTGTAGACGACTGCACGTTCCCTTTCGAAAGTCACTCGCAAGTTTTGATCGACGATTTTGGCAACTGAAATTAAATTATTTTTCAGATCAGGTACATACAGAGTGTTTCTCAGCGACACTCCTTCACATGCATTTCCCGCTATTGAGAATTGTACGTCACCCTTCGCCTTTACTTCTGTAACAGAATCATCAGCGAGTGTTAACTTACTTACGGTTTTATATGCGTGTTCGAATGCGCTCTTGTCGTTGCACATGTGGGAGGTACAACCACTGTCAATACACCACAATTTACCAGTGTGATATGAATTCTCGTTGGAACTCTCGACTGACAGACACAAATAACCCTTTTCAGTTTTGTTTTCTGATGTTTTAATCAATTTCTTCTTCAGAAAACATTCGGCTTCTTTATGACCTTTTTTATTGCAGAAATTACACTTTATTTTCAATTTCAAATTCTTTTGAGTTTGCTCAGCTTTGAAATTGGTTGTAATGTCTCTAGGTTTCTTGAAGAAACGTTGATTATTTTTCACAATCATAGCGGTTGTCGACCCGTCGTCGTTCTTCAGTTTTCGAGCGTTGTGCTCTTCCAAAATCTTAACCTTGAGCGTCTCAGCGTCCGGTAGATCATCACGAGATTCTATAGCACATCGAAAGTTGTCGTAGCTTTCAGGAAGGCTGTACAGCATCATGATGGCCAACAAATCTCCGTTGATGTCCACATTCATTGCCTGCAATTTGTCAACAGCATCCAAGAATCCAGCTAGATGTTCCTTTAGATCATCACCGTCTTTCATTTTGTGTTGCGTCAGGCGTTTCAGTAATGTCGCTTTACGCGCGGGTTCCTTTGAAGCGTATATGGACTCCAATTTAAGCCATACCTCACGGGATGTCACACAAGTTTTGACTTGCTTCAGTTCAGAGGGATTGATTGACAAAATCAAATCCGCCCTTGCCTTGCGGTCGGCTTTTATCCAAGCCGCTTTCAAGGTGCGTCCAGCTTCTAACTTGGCGGTATTGCCTGTCGGTTCTGGAGGTTCGGGAATTTCTCCAGAAACATATCCCCATGTCTCATTTTTTATTAATAAAGCTTCCGCTTGTATAGCCCACGTGTCATAGTTATCACGTGATAACATTTCCAGTCTTGTTGCGTGCGTCATTTTCAAGTTCGCTTATTGTCAGACTTTAACGTTTAATGACAATTTTTTTTAAAAATATTGTCCTTTTCTTCACGTTTAAAAAATCTTATTATCAATGCGAATCGCACGTACTGGGGCACATAACCTGTTAGAAAATAACTATTGCAGTATAATGACACACGAATGACTTTTATAATGAGAACATGTTATTTTCGTAATACATACAAAACATAAGTTTGTTATAACAAAACACATACATTTTCAAGACAATCCCAAGGTGACGCAAAGCCATCTGCAATTGCAATTAGCATAGAAATTGAACATACCAACAGACATGAATATTTGGATACGTTTTTAAACAAATCCTTCATATTTTTAAAGTCAAAATGCAATTCGTCACGTCTCCTTGAAGTTCTCTTTCTTTTTTTTTTTAATTTATTTATTTATTGTCGCATCAACTACATGGTCATTAGCGACAGGTATAAGGTTACAATTGTTTACATTGTAATACAAGGATACACAGTTTGTTGTATATACAGTTTAGATTCCAGAAAATTCAATGAGGATACAACACAAAATTATACAATAGAAAATATACCACGAAAACAAAAATGCAATACAAAATACATAAATGCAATAGCACCTTCTGGTGCAGTGAAAAGGGTTTTCATTATTTGTTGTGTTATTGGTTTCTTTTTGTTTCATTGTACTTCCCATAATAGACTTTTCCTGAGTTGGAATTCCTTGAGATTTGGTGCATTTAATACTTTTAATACACATACTCTTATTTGGACTCTTAACATATTTATTTGGTAAATAGACTTGTTCACTCGGCAGATAATGTTATGCATCACCAAGATATAAAACATATTATGTTGAACAGTTTGCAAACTTCAATATGTACATATATTTAAATATTGTTACGCTAAACACGTATACATAAGTGTACACCCATATTTGCATATATATTGATTGCTCCTTGTTGTATACACTATTCCATTTATATTTCATCAGAAAGTTTGGTATATTTGCAAAATTCTATAATTTTTTTTTGGTATGTAGGGGAGTCAAGGATTGAATCGAAGTTCGTTCCTTGCAGATATTTTTGTCTTTCTTGTGAGAATTGGGGGCATTCGACAATTAGGTGTTGTATGGTGTTTGGGATGCTGCAGATAGGGCAGATGGGAGGAGTATTCTTAGTTAACAGATGAAGGTGGCTTAGTTTACAGTGGCCTGTTCTTATTCTTGATATGATGACTTGCTCTCTCCTGCTTAATTTGCTGTTGAGTTTAAGGTTGTTGACATGCTCGATTTTCTTATGAAGGATACTGGCTTTTTGATCTCTCCATATTTTGTCCCATTTTTCAAAAAATATTTTGTTAATATATGTCCTTAAATCGTCAATTGTGTTGGATATGGTCAATACACTGTTTGAGTCTCCAACTGCCCTATCATTGTCGGGGCATATATTGTTGTCATCTATTGTTTCTTCTGTTTGGATCGTTTCTATTGTGATGGATTTCCCTGATTTGGTGATGTTGTAGTATAATTCTTGTATGTTAATAGCCATTTCAGTTTGAGATTTCTTTTAGATATAGTGTGTATGATACCGGGAGATTTTATGTAAATTATAAATTGGCTGCGGTTTGTTTGGTTAGCCAATTTGAATGCTAACATTAGTGAGCACATATCTGCAGTGATCTTACTGCAGAAAGAGTGAAGTTGATGTTTAATTTTGGTTTCCTGCGTAGAGATAACTGAATAGGTTTCGTTTTCATTTTTTATTCCGTAGGCATATATACGGAGAGGGTTGTAATTTCCACTGGTGGGTTCAGCAGGTTGTAGATTCCGGGCTTTTGTTGTTTGGTTTGGTTCCTCGGCAGAAGTTGAAGCTGATTTGGTTAGTATTTCTGGTATTGTCCACGGAGGAATATTGTGTATTCTTGTCTTTTCTGTTGGTGTTATCTGGAAGCCTATTTCTTGCATAAGTGTTTTAATTTTTGCATATAGGGGAATGTATCTTGACTTTTCTTTGTATTCAGCTTGAATCACTGGATAAACATCAAGAAGTATTATTGGGTTGATTGAAGCAGCAGCATTGATGGCATATTTCAACATTAATGTATTTCTGCGATGTGCTAGATTTGGTTCGTTGGATTCAATTAGGATGCTTCCGATGGGGCTTGTGCGGTAGCAACCAGTACTGATTCTTAGGCCTTGGTTGTGTATAACTTCTAGTTTCTTGAGGTCGTTCCATCGGGCAGAATCATAAATTATAGATCCATAATCTAATTTAGCTCTTACTGTGGTTTTATACGTTAGTAATAACAGATTTTTATCTGCGCCCCAGTTGTTGTGTGAAAGGCATTTTAGTATGTTGAGCCTTTTTTTACATTCGTCTGACAAGATCTGTATGTGACTTTTCCACGACATTTTTGCGTCAAAATGCATTCCCAATATTTTTGTTCTCTCTACGTACTTCAGATTGTGATCGCCGAGCCTAAGTGTAGGCAGATTCTCTTCATTGTGCTTGGCGAATAGTATGCATTCTGTTTTTTGGGCCGAGAATTTGAATCCTGTTCTTTGGGTCCATTCATGGAGTCTGTTTAAGGAAGCTTGCATGATTTGTTGGCTTGAGGAGATAGATTTGCCTTTGCAGAAGATGGTGATGTCATCTGCATACTTTCTTGTAAACACAGGAGCTTCGATATTTGCGTCTACATCGTTAATTGCAAGAAGAAAGAGTGTGACGCTCAATACGGATCCTTGTGGTACTCCGTTTTCTATCTTCATTTCTTCAGAGAGGCAGCCGTTGATTCTCACTTGTATAGTCCTGTCTTTCATAAGACTTTTGATAAATTGAAACATGTCCTCCGATTCCAATCTGCTCTAATTTTCTTAGAATTCCGTGAATCCATACCATGTCGTAAGCTTTTTCAATGTCTAAGTTGATGGCTAGAACATGTTGGTTGTTTGAGAATGCTTCTTGTATATGCGTGTGTATGCTTATCAGGTGAGCTAAGGTTGAGTGGTTTGATCTGAAGCCAAATTGGTTATTGGATATAATTTTTTGAAAGTCGAGAAACCACCTGAGTCGTGAGTTAATTATTTTTTCAAAAATTTTGCACATGTTGCACGTTAATGCGATAGGTCTGTAATTTTCACTTTTTGATCTGTCCTTGCCAGGTTTGGGTATTGGAACTACTATTGCAGTTTTCCATACTTTAGGAAATATGTTCTTAGTCCAGATTAAGTTATATATTTTCAGAAGGGTTTCAATTCCCTCTGTGGGTAATTGTTTAATGAGTATATTGGGGATTCCATCGGGGCCTGGCGATGAATTTTTGGTACTGTCAATAGTTGAGGTGAGTTCCTTTAGGGAGATGGGGTTGTTTAAATGATATTGAGAACCGGTGTCTTGATTGCTGTTAAATGTAATCTCTTCTTTTTCTTCTTCTGCTTTATACTGAAAAAATCAGCAGTATAATTTTGAGAGCTGGAATTTTTTGTAAATTTATCGGCCAATATGTTTGCGATGCAGTAAGGCTCTGTAATCATTTTGTTGTCATTCTGTAGGAATGGAATTGAATTGTACAATTTGCTTCCTTTTATGGCATTAATCTTATTCCAGGAGTCTTTGATGTTGTTTGATGCTGAAATAGATGATACAAAGACAGTCCAAGATTTAGCTTTGCTTTCTTTGATGATCTTTCTTGCCTTCGCTCTCATTTTTTTGTACTCAATCTTGTTTTCTAAGGTGTTGTGTTTTTTGTACTTGTTAAAAGCTCTTTTGGATCTTTTTATTGCGTCACCGCATTCGTCGTTCCACCAGGGAACTGATCTTGTCTTATTTGTAGGCCTGGTGTATTTAATGGATTCATATGTAGCTATTGTTATAACATTTGAGAAGGTCTGTATGATACGGTCAATATCGTCGTTTTCTTCAAATATATCTTGCTGATTTAAGAGCTTGCTGATACATTTTTTGTATTGTTCCCAATTTGCTTTGTCGTAATTCCATTTGAGAGATCGTGCAAAGCTATCAGGAATACTGTGGGGACAGTCCACATACAGGAGTATTGGGAAGTGATCACTATCGTGTAGCTGTTCGAGAACACCCCAGTTGCATTTTGGGGCAATTGCAGTGGAACATAAGGTAAGGTCTATTGCACTAAGACGTCCGTTGCTCATGTTAAAATGAGTGGGTTGTCCGTTGTTCAAGATAATTAGGTCCTCTTCATCAATAATATTTTCCATCTGGCGTCCTCTTGTGTCGGATTTGTTTGATCCCCATATTGTGTTATGGCTGTTGAAGTCGCCAAGTAAGATAGAAGGTTTTGGAAGTTGTTTAATCAAATCTTTAATTTCATTAGCATCGAGAGATTGGCTATTGGGAAGGTAAATATTACATACACTGATTGTCGCTGGGGCTTGGATTTTAATAGCTACAGCTTCAATCTCTGTTTGTATGTCAATTTGTTCTGGAGGCAAGTATTCTTTTGCAAAAATGGCAACACCACCGCTAGCTATATTGGAGTAGTGACGGTTTTTATTGTAGCATTTGAAACCTTTTAATTTACCTTTGCTGTTTGCCTTGAAGTTAGTTTCCTGAATGCAGATTATTTCGGGCTTGTGATTTTGGCATAGTAATTGTAGCCTTTCATATCTTGTGTAGAAACCATTTGCATTCCATTGTAGAATGTTCATTTCAGCTTTGAGAAAGGTTAGGTTCAGATATTTCTGTTGTGGTGGCTACATTTGTAGTAGCCACCACAACATTCTCTTCATTATCTTGTTGGTAAGTCTTTTTGGATTCTTGCTGACAAATATTGGCCGAGTCAAATTTGTTGTATAATGGTTGTGGATACTCAGGTCAACAATGGTGTCCAGTGGTATTCCTTAGAGGTATCTTCGTTTGTTTGAATTTTATTTAATAATTGCAGGTTGATGTTTATCATGAGGTTTGTATTAAAAAGAATTCAGTGTCAGATTGTTTCCATGCTAGATTCTGAGTCGGATGTATCTGATTCTGGTATGTGTTTTAACAGCTTTTTCTTTAGTCTGGTAACTCTGCCTTTGATAACTCTGTCATTTAGTACAGAATGGATGTCGTTGAGCATTTTTATGACGGCTGGGATGTCATTGGAATAATCTTTGACAATGGTAAGAGGGTCAGCAGAGCCCAAAGCATTTTCTAGTAGTAGATGGAGTTGATTTTCTGACAGTGGAAAAGAGTTTTTGTTCTTTTCGAACAGAGCTTTAGTTGGACTGAGCATGTCCTCAAGAGAAGTAGCAGGGTTACTGTCTTGTTCCGTTTCATCTTGTTTTGCAGAATTCTTTTTCTGTTTCTTTTTTTTTTGTCTTTTTCACATTGTTGTCTTCATTGTGGCTGTCATTAGCATTGTTGTTTGTTTCAGAGGGGGAGGAGGATTCATTTGGGAGGCTTCTCTTAAGAAGGGGGGGGGGGAAATTTATAGGGTCACTGGTTGGGGAGGCAGTGGGTGAGTCAACTGTGATAGGTTGTACTTCAATGTGATTTGTGGGGTTTGAAGATATATTTGTACTTGTAGAATCCAGAAGGCAATTCTCTTTGTGGTGATTTTGGGGGCAGTTACTAGCAGTATGGCCTTCCATTTTGCAATTGAAACAGGTGATGTTTTCAGCAGAGAAAAAGATTCTATATGGAGTACCTTCATATACAATCACTGATGACTGAGGGAGTTTGTGAAGTTCTTCAGGTTGGATAAAAGTTTGCCTTCTGAAGCTCATAATGTGACTGAGATTGGGGTCAGACAGGCCAGCTCTGATGAAAGATATACTGGAGGCAGTTTTAATGTCATGGTTCTTAAAAATATTTGTTATTTCCTCGTTTGGAATGAATGGGTATACATTTGATATTATGATTCTTTTGAGTTTGTTAATTAGGGGTCTCACATTAACAGTTGTATTTTTAATGATCAGAGTAGGGTATTTGTTTGTTATAAAATCAGCATTGGTCTTGGAATTCAGAAACACACATATTCTATTATTGGATATTCTTGATATAAAAGTAATAGCACTGGGGGGAACAATTTCGGTTAGTTTACTTATATAGTCTTTGACAGTTAGATTTTCGCATGCGTCCAGTAGTATAGATTGTTCTTTTGATGGAAAACTCACAGTATTGGCGGCTCCGGCGTACGACTTCGTGGGTTGCTCCTGGAGGTTAGGTGACGGATTCATCTTGAGGTTGGATGGTACAGCTTTATTCATGTAGAGGCGTCGAGCCAGCCGGCAGGCCGGCCAGAAAAACACTGTACACTGCTTTCAACACTGATAGCACTTTAAATAACACTGTAAGGTAATGTTAATACTGAAATGTTTTGATTCGGAGATGTGGTATATCGATAAGCTGATAGAGCGCAGCAGTAGTTGTTGCCTCGACCGCTGTCGAACTACGAATCTCTCTTTCTTTAGAGACCTCATTTATGAGATCTCATTGTATGCGTGTTAGAGCAGCAAAGGGAAGGTATACTACTGAAATAATATTGGAGACGATATATGTTTCTTATTGATACGGGATCTTTGTAAATATTAGGATTATGAGAACTATAATGTTTAATTCTAGTCTTTGTATTAAGGCTACAGAAATATATGTACTAAGATAAAGGTTTTTTAATAAAAAATTATTGATATAATGATATTTAATGTTACATATTTCATACTTTCGAGTACACATTTCTGTATATTATGATACATATATATGTACATATTTTCCCAATTTTTAGTACATAATTATCTGGGCCCTATTGATGATATAATCGCAATTACGTCTTTGCCTCAAAAAAGGCGCTTCATATGCAATTTGTCCAATACATTTTTTAATATATTGGATTTATTTATATATATATATATATATATATATATATATATAACTTCCAGTGAAAAGATACTAATACTCTAACGCATTTCAGTCAAACTTGACTGATTCCATCTGAATTGAAAAAGTAAATAGATTGTCGCTGCACGCAGACAGTTTGTGGGCAACGTACTGATGAATCGACTTGTACTTCTCGTGCATCGCTACCGTTCACTAACTAGGGTGACCATTTTTTTGGCCACTTACCAACTTACTTATGTATTATCTAAAATATTCTTAGGACTACAGAATGGTTACGAAATTAAAATACAATTATAGAGGTCGTGTTGCAAGTTATTATTATTTTATCACAAAATTTATTCAGACTGCTTAAAGAAAGCAATGTCACACTTTATAAAACTTTTCATAGTATGAATGATAAATGGGGGAACACTTTAAAAATTAAAGGACTTATTACAAGTATGTCGAAAATTATACTTGATAATGATAATGGCTTCCAGACTGTTTACATGTGTATGTTATTTTTCAAATTTTGTTTAATTAGGAGGAGAGCTTTCCTGCGTGCGTTTGTACCCTGTAGAGAAAGGATGAAATACTGACTGATGAAAGGTATTGATCCTTGACCTTATATTCCGAAAGTGAACAAAGTTTTCTGTCCGCTGTTTATCAACACTTCTATCTACAAGTTCACTGGAGCTATTCCACAGACTTTTTTTCTGATCGTGTGTTTGTTTTTATTTTTATTTTGTTAAATAGTTAGGCTCTTTATCCATGGCAAAGAACCCTTGCCAGGCTATTAATTCAGAACTCATTCCATCTCAGACCATGAAATACGCTTCAATGAAATCCAGTGGAAAATCTCTAGGTCCTTTAAATATTGAAAGCATAGATTTGAATACTAAATACAGTTTTTACAAAATGTTACAAGTGTTGTTCTACATTTGGTTTTCTACCCAAGGTTTCTTCTCCCAGTGAAGTTAAGAGTGTACTCATTTTACCACGTATAAACCGGTGTGATTTCCTTTCAAGAAAATATTTTTGAAGTCTCTCATTGTACCCATAATTTAAACTGTTGATCGTCTGTCACCCTGTGCCATTAATGCAACATTATGAAATGTGAAATATAAAATTGAGGTGTAGCAACAGTTCAGATAAACAAACCTCCAAAAACGTTTCCAGCATTGAGGAGCAGTTTGTTTCGATTGAGAAAGTACGATTTAGTCCAGGATCTAATATTCTATTTATTTCAGGCATAAGAGGCAACTTGGTTCTTCTGTATCCTGGAATTTTTTTTATATTCAAGATCTACAAATGGACAGAATTCTAGTTCTACCCTTGCAGTACATAAGGAAAAATAAAGTAACTTTTCACCATTAGTCTCCAAATCAATAGGCAGGCAATAACTGGCCGATACATGGCATTGTTAATAATATGTGCACCACATCCTACACTTTTCAATTCTCTCTCCAGAAATATGTTTGATTATCTAATTGTATGGTTTTGTCCATTTCTTGAACTCCACCAAAATCGCTGTTGTATTATCGCCACCAAAAGTAATTAATTACCTTTCTTTTGAGATATTCATCCAGCACAACTCACGTGGATGCCATTGAAGATGCAACAGATTCATTTCCACACCACGTATGGTCGAAAAGAACGCATAGATATGGGAGATTATTTTACGAGTTATTGGATTGGAGCGACTGCAATCACGGAAAAACAGAGAGTCTCTTCTAATTATTACTGTCATTCTTGCACAGAAAGGGTCGCAAACATTTCTGTAACAATGCCCTCACTTTGGGTAGATGCAAACTTAGGCTCAAATTACATTTCAATTAGTTTTGAAGAGTAGTCATTTCCTCAGAAGCTCTGATTTTTTTCAATGTATGATAGTCGCAAAACTCCTTCGTAAGCAGCAATTTTAAGATCTCTTGTTGATGTTGGAACTTTTTTGAAGAACTTGCACTTAATTCATTACTTTTATGACGTTCAGATGCTACAAGTTTAAAACATGCTGCTAGCACCATCATGAACGACATTGAAAGATATGGTTTACACAAGACATCACTCTTTGAAATTCTCTTTTTGATACATGAATATGTGATTGAAAGTATCTGCACTTCTAAGTGTTTTTTACTTTCTCCCTACGGGGTAAAGAGAAAGTTATGTAACACTGCGTGAAAAACAACGGGGAATTTTTGGCAGAAAAACTCTTATTACAGGGTCCTGGTAACGAAAAAGTGTATAAATTTAGTTGTTAGATTTAGGGAAAAACATCTATCACGTGGTGTAGCCAGAATCCATGTTTTGTGTGTCACTGATACCGAAAAAGCGGATGAGACTTATGCGCTGCCTACTGCGCTATCGAGGCTTGCAACGAAAAATCGAATGACGGTAGAAAGTGTCTGTCCTTCCGTCCGTCCGTCCGTCTGTGAACAACTCTAGCGGCTAAACCGTTCAGCCTATTTTCTCCAAACTTGACATTCCTCTATCGACCTGGCTGATATCGCGGGCCTTTGAATTTGAAACCGATATTTTAATTTTGGGGGGTACCTTACATGAAGCTCCTGGGACGTTTCCCAAATTTTCAAAAAAAATGGCTCTATTGTCTTTGATTAAATTTGTTGTTAAGTGTGATGGTATGAAGACTTTAAGAGAATAGTGCAGTTCGTCGTGTTCGTTAAAAACTCTTATTTTTCGAAAATCGCAAAAGTTCCCAATTTTTTTTTAATCTTCCTACCATAAAATATAAAAGATTTTTTTCCTTTGATGAAATCTGTTCCTTAAAGGTCGATTTTGAAATAAAATAATTTTGTTCATAAGCATTCGGGGTATTTGTGGGATTCAAGAACCTTTCAGTGTTTGGATTCACATTCGAAAATATGACAGACGGATTCGTTCCACATCTATTTCGTATAGCTTACACAAAATATTACGTTAACGTCAATATTAGCACAACGTTTTTCCTCTATGAGCGGTTTTTGTTATTTCAAATCTATTTTAAAGTTAATTATATTTGACTATTGTGCAGCTTGAAAATCAACATCCAAAAAGTCGACGGAGACCTTCTGAATGGAATAAGAAAATTGTATTCTGTACAAAGGTACAAAACACCTCCTGATGAGAAAACCTCTCCTAAAGCAATCAATCCTTCAAATTCTATGTCCTGAGAAGGAAAATGACTCACAGCACACATAAGAAGACAATGACCAAAAAGTAAAAAACGTCACTGTTAAACATCAGCAGGCGATGAAGACAATCGACCACCAAAGCTTTTGGTTGCGTGTGCAATAGGTCACGGACAAATGAAGCAGAAGTATTACCTCACGGTGCGAGTAATTTTTTTAAATTTAGAAAGCGTTTAACACTGACGCAACTCCGCGTGTCCTTGCTCCCCACCCCACTTGCCCGCGGAGGATGAGAAAGAGCAGCGCGCAAGATAGGCGTCCGGGAGTGGGAGAGGAGGGTGAGAGAGAGAGAGGAGTGATGGGAAGATAGTAAGAGAATTAGAAAAAACAAAGAGGAAAAGAGAGAAAGAAAAAGACGAATCCAAACGTCGAATGAGTGCATGGAAAAACTGTTTCAAATCAACATACAACCCTTTCTCTTCTAAAAGTTCGTTCATCCCTGACGAATTTTCAATAACAAACTTTTAATTAGTACATGTTTACGAAAACGAAAATATTTCTTGGATATACTATTTTGAAAATAGCAGAGAAGTTAACCCACTGACACAATTCAAATTGTATCTCAAACGTAGAAAATATAATATAGAATATGGTGCTAAGAGTATAACTCGTCTTGATAGGAATCCTGAAAGTGGAGAGAAACCAAATTTAAATACTAGTTCAAATAGGATTTTCCTAAGCTAACTTTCGATTTGAATTTTTCGATCAACTGAAAGTAATTTTGGGTTTGTTTAACTGAAAATCTTCATGGTCATGATCTTCATGACCACGAAAAAGGGAGAACTTCTTTAAAATGGCGACAGGAATTCCCCTTGTACATCACTGCGAAAATTGATACGGAACCGAATCCTCTGAATTAATTTCCTAATACCGACGAAGTACTCCGCTAATTAGGCTACAGTGTTGGTATCTTTTATTCATTTAAGAGAAAAATCACTTGTATGAAAGCGATAAATCTAGCCACTAATCGAAAAAATTCAGATAAAATTAACATCATTAGAATTTATTAACAATAAAGGGCGATTATCCCAAAAGTAAACGAAACAAAATTCAATAATGCAAAACAGTTAGAGCTGCTGCTATTCGTAAAATCTCTACGAACAGCACTATATGAAGCATCTCTATCTCTACGTCCGTTGCAATGAAATTAATTCGTTTCTCTACAGTATTTCAAAAAGGGGAGGAATGGATTTTTTTTGGTGGGGGGAACTTAAAACTTCTTAGTCTTGGAAGTTGTGACTTTTACTTTTTAAAATTGGGATCTACTCCTTTTCTATGATGCTTGTCCTCATCAATAGTCATCAATGTCACTATGCATCAGTAATGTAAAGACAACGCAGAAAGAAGCACAATCTCATACATTGACGTATGTAAATTTGCCAGAATGTTAACACCCTATTTACACGGCAGGAGTGAAATCTTGTTGATGCTGCAAGGAAATGTCTGAATCGTACTTGAAGGCGTCGCGGCGGCAGCAAGTGGCTGAGGGCCTCCTGCTAATTGTCAGGTGACGGACATTAAGTAGCCGGGAACAATGCGCGCTGAGTGTGCGCTAAGAGAAAGCGCAGCCACCGAGCTCTGAGCAATACTGCACAGTCTCTGGAGGGGGGGACAGGGGCGGAGGTGGCGCGCGCGTACCGCCCGGTGTACGTGGTGGAGGACTCAGTGGCGAATTCGAGCAGGCCGTACAGTTCGCACGAGTGATCTATGCACCAGTTTCACGAAATGAGTGCGGGCCGCCCGCAAAACTGTTATCCGGGCCCCTTTTATACAAGTGGACAGCAAACACAAGACGCCTAAGTACCCTAAATAATAAAAATGTCCTCTAACCCATTTATACTCATCAGTCTATGATTACTCCATAGATAATCGCAAAAACGTATGCTCGCATTTCTTACAAACATAAATCCTTCATCCTAAAAAATAGACCCTCTTTTACCTGGGCATTGCAGTCCTTGCAAGCCAAACTTTATGCCACTGCCATGCACCTTTGAAGATCGAGCGAATCATACGAGAAGAGAAACACTGCGCATTGTGTCATTAAGAGAAACACTGCGCAGTGTGTCATTAACGTATACTATTGCTGTTTAGAAAATAATGAATAGCCAAATGCGAGCTACGTGTTGTAATCGCTAAACCACATGACCAGAAATTTGTTGGGCCAGGGTAATCATTTGTTTAATTGTTTCTCTTGCGCGTTTTATTGCATGAAATGTAAATGTAATTTGTTGTGCCGAGACTGCCTGACGAAATGACGGGAAGCCGATGTTTTTGAGGTGGCATTCATTGTAGACGTCTCCCTCCTCTGTGATGAGAGGCGAGTGCACAGGTTCCCCGCGCGAGCTCTACGTACATCGAATGAAGATGGAGAGTTGCCGTCAGCATCCTGCAGGAGGTTCCTCCGTAATGGTAACATTCGAGAGGGAATGGAATCGTTCCCGTTTCGCATGGGCTCCCGAGCACACGCGCCAAGTCTTTTACCTGTGTACTCGAATTCATCGTACTATGTGTTTTAATTGGTTTGTGCACACGTAGTGCATTCGCACATCCCTCAGGAGTGCGCTAGCTCGTCCACAGATTTTTCGCGACGCTGGGATGGCAGGGACCACCTTTGAACCTCCCCACGGAACTAAAATTGCAGTCCTTTACTACACAATTCAAATCTTCATTTGCTCGAACAAGCTTAACTGAATTGATTCCAACCCCAAAACATCTTACAAATTACTTTCTCGAATATGTAGAATAGAGAAAATCATGTAATTTTGCAAAAAATTCGCTGTCAGGTTTTTTATGGAAATACACGTTTTGTTGCCATCTTTTTTCTTTCCAAAACGTCTGTCTTTCCGTCCGTCTGCTCGTGTCTGAACAACACAACCGCTCTAAACTTACACACGGTTTTTCAACATAATTGACTTTCTTCGATCGACGGCTTATGTTTTGAATTTGAAACAAAACTTCACATTTGTAGGAACTTTACATGAAAAGAGTTACATGTTCATTAACAGTTGAAATTCTTAATGGGCATAGCAGTGATAACTAGTTTTTCATTCGAAAAATAGCAACTAAGAAATGCAACAATCCAAATTTGACACATTGCTGATAAGACTGCCATAGAAAGTTCAGAAATCTCTCCAACGGTGCCATCATCATTCTATAAAGGAGCGCTTAGACGGATACCACCCAGGACGCACCTATCAGCACATGGTCCAGCTTTTAAGCACGTAATGTTGCACTTGCTTTCCTGTAATCTTACCCTGTATTTTTTTTTTCGTGGGATTGGCGCTCCCCTCTCTCCCAAATGCATTTGCTCCTTCAGTGCGGAACTACGCGTGCCGTTGAATCAGGTGTGTACCGGCTGCGCAGGCGAAAAAGACAGATGGCTCTTTTTTAAACAAGTGTTGGTATCTATTTAAAACAGTAATCCACATTGTTTGCTTGTCCAGAGATTGACAAGTACGTCTAAACTTAATGATGAAACGTTCCCGACAACTTTCATATGAAACAACCGTGATGAATTCTTGCAATTCTTCTCTTCAGATGGCAGTATTTCGTTTTCCGTAGCATTTTTGTTCGTTAACTTTTTAATCAAGGGTTCATTTTTTGAGAAACTTCCTGCAAATACTAACTACCAGACCGATGCCCCTTCCCTCCGCTCCCGGAACCCCCGAGATGTTTTTGGGCGCAGTCACTTCCCGTGGGCCGGCGGGGGCGCGGGACGGCGGGGTGGGGCGATGGGCTGGCCGATAAGCAGCAAGAGGGGCAGGGGGCTTATCAGTAATTGTGGAAGGAGCGAGTGGGGTAAAGCCTCGTCACGCCATCTGGCAGGCATCACTTGGAAACGGCCCCTGAATTAATGCGGTCGCAGAGGAGCACAGACGGAGGCGCAAGGCGAGCAAGAACCCACTCGAGGGCCCGCGCACCGCTCAGCTGGCCAGAGAGACTCCGTCTGTAATAGACTAGCACACCTACACGCACACCTACACACACACGCACGCACACATACACACACACAATACTCGTTCAAAGAAATACAATAAACCCTCGTTAGGACGAACTCGCTTAACACGAATGTCGCCGTAACATGAACAAAACTTCGGTCCCGGCAAGGGGACATTCATAACTCCGATTTTTTCGGTCCCTTGGAATTCGTGTTAACGAGAGTTTACATTATGCTAATATTACAAGTATAAGTGCTAATATTACAAGTGTAACATGTGATCTAAGCTCACTTCATGATACGAAACAATTAATCCACATTAGTGATTAACTTTTACGCCTTAAATATTATAACATGCGTTTTTAAAACGCGTTAGTAACATGCGTTTTTAAAACTTACAGTATAACAGTTTCCCAGAATTGTACAATAGATAATTCAGTAAATAATTTGAAATAAAAGAAATCATAAATAATTATCCCAGAGCGAGAATATTTATCTGAAAAGAGAATATAAAAATTCACAGAAAGGCAGAGTATTCACAGAAAGCGTTCGTCAAGATACTAAAACAATGAATGTAACTACTAATTTTAGCTTATCCCAAATCTTAAAGCTAAGTATGTTTTATTCATATATGATATTGTAGAATAAATCATGAATATTTCGAAAATTGGACACATTCAACGAAATAGGTCACATTTACAAGTTTTAAAAGTGACACTTTTTATCATGTGCGTCAATTGCTTTATGCCATTTACATCTGAGAAATTTTGTTATTTTGTTTGCATCAGACATTTATGTCCACGCAACATATACAGTTTTACTTTTTAATCCTTTTGTGAATATTTTCATTTTTAATTCAATGTGTAATGTTGCTTTCTTTTTGCTTAGGTACAATTTCCGTTGTCCAATTGTATAACCGTTTCCTACATTATAACAGGAGAACCTTGAAGATCTTGTTTACTGGAATATCCAGAAGACAATTTATTTCCAGGGTAATGAAGATAATGGAACTTCAGTTAAAAACACTGTGTTGCTGTAGGTACTGATGAATCCTGTCATGGTTGGAGAGTCTAGAGCAGTAAACTATATAAACCTATTGGTGCTACAAATGGCACATCCTCTCTCGTAGTTTCACTTCTTTTAAGATTGGACAGCCTTTATGTTTTTGCCTCATACCCTTCCTGCCATTCTCTAAACACTTTCGGAACTTAAGAGAGTCTCTCGGCAATAACTACTGCTCTCGTGGGTACGAATCCTAGGCTCTTGCTCCCCGACCACATTCGAAGTAGCCCTTAGGCCCATCTCGGCCATGAATCATTACTAGGGAGCGGATTTTCATGTAATAAAAAAATGAAAATATGTACATATATATGTATTTATTTTGTAAAAAATATGTAATCAAAAACAGAAAATATGTAAAAAACAAAATTATAATATTTCATTTATTTACATTATTAAATAATTAGAGAGTACAATTACTTGAAATTATTAAGTGAAACTTTAAATTCTGAAAGGAAAATTGACGCCGATCAGGCCTTAAAATAGATTTGTAGAGGCTGAATGACCGTTCCACATCAACCGAGGTAATAGGAGCATTGCTGAAAAGAGTTATTTCTCTGGGGCTCAACTCAACCTCTAACGTTCCGGTATTGTCGTTTCCAGAATGGATGTCCGAAATGATTTGCAATTCCTTCCAACCAGGATTTTTCTCCAAAATTACCATGAATTTGTTCTTCATTTCCTTTCCTTTTTCTCCTGGTGCTTTTTGAAGCTTTTGGAACGTATCATTAACAATAGAAACGCTTTCGGCTAACGACATGTTCCGAGTCTCCAATTTTGTAATTGCATGAGCCAAAAAAACTGCATTTAATGATATGTAGGCCAGGTCGTTCTTCAAGCTGGGATTAACAATCAGAGATTTGGCTTTTTCTACTGCCGCAGTCGAATCAGAATCAAGTTTTAAAATAATATCTTTTATTTTACCGAAATTTTCGTAGTAGTATTGCGCTGCTTCTAACCAAGTACCCCATCTCGTAATTACTGGTTGGGGTGGCAAACACAGATCTGGATAACTCTCCTTAAAAATTTTCACGCGGCTTGGAGCTTTCAAAAAAACTTTTTTTACGGACGATATCAATGCATCCACATTAGGAAATTGATTTCTCACAGTTTCCGCAACTCTATGAAGTGCATGAGCCAGGCAGGTTAAATGAATCATTTTTGGATAAAAAACCTGCAGTGCCTTTCCCGCCTTCACCATGTATGGAGCAGCATCAGATAAAAATAACAAAACGTTTTCGTTTAGTACACCACTTGGCCACAGCAGACTCATTGAATCGTTGAAAAATCTTGCTATAGATGCATGGTTACATTTTTCCAATACTTCACAGTTCAAGAGATAAGGCACCGAAGGGGATAGGGAAGAAAGTTTACCAACAATTACATTGGCAATATATCTGCCTTCTACATCAGTGGTTTCATCGATTGATACCCAAATGTTGCTGTTCTTTAAATTATCTCGAATTTTATCAAGAGTTTCCACATAAATTTCTTGTAAATAGTTTTTTCTCAACGTGCTTTCATCTGGTATTTTTTTCTCGGTATACTTTTCCAGAAACATTTTGAAATCTGAATTGTTTATTTTATGAAGAGGAATATCAGCTCTAACTAAAGCTCGGCACAAGTCTGTATTAAAACCTGACTTACCACTTGATGTAGAAGCAGTTGAAGTTGTGATGAAGGTTTGTTGAAGCTTTGATTTTCTCTCCTTGTTTTCTTTATGCTTCGCTGTGGCAATGTGTTGCGTCACTAAAAAGCGTTGAGAAGTCGAAATCTGCTTATCGCAACAAGAACAAAATAAAATGTTCGAATCAGTTTTAAATGTTTCATTTGGAAATTCGCGGAGATATCTGGCCACCAAGTCTTTTCCCTTTGTCGCTGCTTTCGGCATTTTGCACACTGTTTTTCTTTCACACTAATTCGTTCTTTCTCACTATTTATGAAAATCTTTTAACACACTTTTAACACACCGTCTTGCAGGGCAGGCAAGTAACCACGAACTGAAGCAGGATGAAAAAAAATGTATGCTGAGCTGACAACTGCCCTCTCTTCCTCTCTGATTTGCCATCCTAATCTAACATTAATTGGTATCAGGGAGAATATGACACGGGAGCGAACGTTTCCTTTCTTCATGCTATCAGTGAAACTGAGACGCAAGTATACGACGCGTCGTAGAGAAGGTACGGCGGGAAGACTCTTCTCAATTTCACTGATACCCACTTCCGTCGCATGTTTCTCGCACATCGCAACATGCAAGAGACCTTCTACGAAAGTGGCAGGTCAATTTGCTCTCTTCTAGGAACAGTAGTTTATCTCTCCATTGAAAGCACACACCGAAGTTGCATTCGAATTCGATTCAAGAAACAGCTCAGTGGTTCGCATTTTGTAACATCCCAAGCTAGTCTTCAAGATGTTCTTTCTCCACACAAAAATATTACAAATATTTAAAAAATATGGAGTAACAGATAAAATATGTAAAAATATGTAGTTATACCGAAATATGTAAAAATATGTAAAATAAAATGTCTTATTCGTCTCAGAATGTCTTGAAACAAATAGTTCCAGTTGAAAAATTAAGTTATCTAGTCTCCAAAAATATATGTAAATACATACGAATCCGCTCCCTAATCATTACAAATATGCCCGTGGAAGATCGTGGCCCAATCTCGGTGCTTGTGCCTTGGATCTGGGAGTAAGTAGTCAGTATACACAGACTTATTGTGCACAGATCTCACAGGTGGTTACCGGTAAGGATTATGGAAGGACTACGATATTGATGTGATGGCCTGTGAATGCTCCCCCATGCTCAAACACAATTGCAAACATTCCTTACCCGGAATTCGAACCGACGGCCTTGGTATTTGCGTGCATTTATGAGCGCGTGTCCCAAGCTTCTGTGTTATGAGGCCGATAACTTAATATTCTGGAATATAAAACCTCTTCGAACATTATTAAAACAATTCGGATACTATCAAATGTTGATAAAAAATGTGCCATATCATTCACTTTTCTAGGAATGAGAGAGGAAAAGGTCGGACTTGTGAATGGAATTCACCAGCATGGTAGCTCTAGGGTTAAATTAAAAATATTAATTTTACCTCGATTTTTATTAAAAAAAATTCCAGATAATGTGAGTGCGATTCGACTTTAGTGTACGGTAATTACAGTTCCAATTACCTTGGATAATCGGGTGACGAGGGTTTATTTTATTTCTATAGTAATTCTTGGGCATAATACCAAAAATTTTAAAATAAGTAGTCACCGTACTGTAGGACATTTCCAATGAAACCAATGGGAATATTTTATATTTTAAATTTAGACATAAACGCAATCTTAAATTGATTAGAAATTTGGCGAAAGTTTTCTTTGTACGAGGAGCTTTCTGGTTAGCTACACATTAGACGTCCTTTTGCCTTTTCTATTATTTTTTGTGAAGCTTTAAATAATTTAGCCAACTTTCCGTACTGGATCATTTCATATTTTCTAACTGGGGTTTGCTTTCTAATTGATTATGATTATAATTGGCTTTTTTAAGAATAAGCACCTACAAACGAACAATTTTGAGATACATATATTTTGAACGTTTTTCGAATACTCATCATAAAACATCTCATTCATTGTCATTTTTTAAAGTTCTTCTCATAAGTAAAATTATTCTTTAATCATTCAAACAATTAATCATTAACACCTAACAATCACTCTTTGAAACCTTCAACATTTCAAAGTAATGCCATCTGTAGGGTACAACAGGATGTGGGTCCTCAGGTTAGTCATGGAGATGTAATTCAAATTTTGCACCTTTTTTTAAAAAAACGCACAAGGTAATACAGTCAACTGTATAATAAACTTCCGTAACTATAACTACTATTTGCAACACGTCAGAAATCCAGCTCGGCATTATGAGAAAATTGCAGGTACGAGTTATTATTTCAATAGTTTAATTGTATTAGTTTTTCGACAAAATGAATGACTCTATACACTGTAATAAATGGGATACTTTTACATAAGATTTAAATTTATTAAATATGTTACGTGTGTGTTTGCAGGTTTCATGACCCCTTTCATCATATAGATTTTGTGACTTTTTCTATTCAAGTCACTACGCGGTTTTAGAGACCACATCCATGTAACAGGAAAAATATGGCCAAATGTGAGTTGCTAATTGGAGTTCTCGATATAATGACAGTTTCTTTGTAAATTCACACTGAAAATATCTTGCTATTTTACGAGATAATTTTTTTTGGTAAAATTTACTCATTTTATAGGTTTTTTTTCTACATTGCTTTTTACATGTTGGTAAGTTACGATTTAAATGTACTGAAATTAGTCTGTATTGTATCTGCATTGCTTTTTAATGGTTTACATAACTTCACTTGGCTCGTCTAAACTGCTATTACCCACACAACGTTCCATGGCCAATAGCCTACCTTCCCCCTCCCTGGTACCAAAAACATTTGAAAGTAAAGCTCACAGAAAACACTGATGACAAAATTCCAAAAATATCTTCGTTAGCGCGGAAAAGAAGCTATTTGCTATTGAAGACGCAAACTCCTGTTCGTGCTTGTTTCTTTTTTTCTAGAAAAAAAAACTCCAAGAAATAGCTGAAGCAGGTCTCGGCCCTTCTCATGAGACACCTCGTACTCCTGAGAAGGAAGTTAAGAGAATTATAACGGGGCAAATGCAAAATATCTTAGAAAGTTAAGAAGGCATGTGGGTTAGAAAAGAGAACAAGATTCTGATGTATTCTCGAAGTAATGTTTTGGATCGTGCTTCTGCTTACACTGGAGCAAGTATTTCAGCGATGCGGAGAACAAATTCTAAAAGTAATTTAAATACTAAAATAAATACCACTATTAGTAATGTAACAAAAGAGACATCCAAGGAGACTTATCATAATCATGCAACTATTTTTTTACATAATTCCTCCACCTTTCCTCTGATAATCGGGTGAAAGTTCGACTTATTAATATTTTCAGTCTTTAAAAAAGTGTGTCTTCTTGGCTGCCATTTATACCGACATAGTTCATGAGAATGAATTTATTACAATAAAACAAGATTCGTCATTTCAGGCAAAGGAAGTCAATGTTTCCCAGGTCAAGAAATTAGTCAGTCATGCATTATTACTCGTTCACTTTACATTTGCAGACGGCAGAATTAGGAACTAATGTTGTTTTGAAAGCGAAGGCCCGAACACACTACCGAGAATACACGAATGGTGCCGATGTCAATCAGCTGTCTCCGGAGGCAGAACAAGTGCTTCGGGCACATCTGACGAATTATGTCTTTCTGACAGTGAGCTGGAGTCGCGCCCTTAAATAATTAAGGTAATATACCACAAAATAGATCACAGCACTCGCTGTTCACAACATTTCCGTACAATATTTTTATTTCTTCATTGCACTTATCTACTACTTAATGGTTATGTTCTTGCCCTGCCAGGGTTCTGTGTGCCGCTCACCGCCATCTATATCATATTATAAACGGTCAGTATTTACTGCAGACACGCGTTTCTCATTCAGTCGGCGGTGACTTCATGTAAACAGATCGCAGCGCTCCGTCTGCAAATGTAAAGTGAACGAGTAATACATTGAAATAAATATTTGACTTCGATTTTCCAGGGGTAGGCATTGTTTCAAAAACTCTATTGGCCGATTTTGTAACTAATATGCCTCTACTCTTTCCGCTAATTCCTTTATTGTCTGAGTAGGATTCCATTGAGGACATACATGTAAACTAAACACAGACTTATAATTTTTAAATACCACAGAAGAAATTGAAACCAAAATGACCATCTAAATCCATCCTCCTCTACTCTCTTCAAAGCACTTTGGATGGTGAATCTGAGTCAAACGCGATCGAAAAATATTGCACTGGATTTGTAATTCCATTTCTCTGCGGTAAACGGAGTTCAACATAATTACAAGTATGCCTCGTAACAGTTTGTTAGCAGATGGGAAGTAATGAATATGTAAACCCATAAGAAACATAAAACGACTGAAACGAGAATGGAATCGAGGAGATGGATTCCGGAGATAGTAAAAGTTGCTTCTCAGCTCAATTTCTGGTTACATATTGAAAGAAATATCTACAGCAATTGTAAAAACAAGCGTTAGATACTAAAAGCAGGATTTGGAAGATGTCAGTTTGGTGAAAACACTGTCAAATGAGATGCAAATATTCCATCTAGAAGCTGCAACACATTCAGTTTAATATTTTTTCTGTGTACCAAAGAATCCAGCGCCTAAGATTAAACAATACTCAAGAAAATTAAAATTTCAAAATGTTTACATTCCAATTTGATAAATTTCTAATGAGTAGAGACCTCAGTGTTTTCTTACCTATATGACCGATCACTTTCAATTGAGACCACTGCATTACATGATGAATTGTGGGTGTTATCGAGTGCTACTGTCTTTACTTTCACCAACCCATACATTTTCATTATCCACCTAAATAAGTGTTCTAAAAAGGACAGGCACCATTTTATTCATTCGTTTATGTTCTGCTCATTCATTATTCGCAATCATATTTAAAGCCATAAGTTAGCATGAGTCTGAACTTGTTTGTTCCGAGCGCGGCGCTGCAAGGGGTTCGGAGGGGGCGTTGGCGTGGGTGGGGCGAGGAGGGAAGGGGAGTAGACCCGCGCGCAATGAAGCCGAAGACCTCAGGCGCAGCTCCGCTCGGCGAGGTGCGCGGCGGCGGGGCGGGGGCGGGGGCGGGGGCGGGGGCGCGGGCGCGGGCGGGGGCGTTGCCCAACAGCGCGCCGCGGGCGGCGGCGGCGGCGCGGCGCGGGGAAACGAGAGCGAAAGTGGAGCCTAAAATAGCGAGATCGGCGGCGGTGGCGGCGGCGGTGAAAGTGAGCCGGTCGCCAGTAAAGCACGCAACAGGCTACGCAAGCGCCGCGCCGGCAGCGGCAGCGGCGGCGGCGGCGGTGAAGGCGCAGGCCGAACGCGGCTGTGAGCTTCGGTGCGCCGCCACCAGAGCGCATGACGAGCGCCGCCACAGTTTACCAAAGCGTGGCCACCTTTTCTTCCTCTCCACAACAGCCTGTTTGCGATATTAAAGCGCGGCGACGTGGCGTAGAGTTCTAACATATCCCTTCCCTGGATAATGCAAACATAACGCCCGTGTCGCTGTATGAACCACAGAACAGCCATATGATGTTTTCGAAAATTCCGTCGTTTCTCTAACACTAACAACACTGTTTATAAATCTAGCCTGGGCTTCCTTTAAACCCCATTTTAACCATTTTAAGAATTAAAAGTCATTTTTCACGAAAATATAGTACAAAAATAAGAAAAAAATGGGGCCATTTGTGAGAATACATTTTTATAAATTGCATTCACTTGAATTAGAAATTAAGCAAAAGGTACTCATTTTTTTTAAAAAAATGCATGATCTTTTTAAAGATTAATTATGTCATTCATTTCAGTCGTCATTTTGTGTTCTTTAGTCTTGGTCTCGACTCACGATGAATTATTTGTTTCCGGACGCGTCAACTTCTAAGGTCGTTGTCTGCTACGGCAGTGGCTCATTCTGGAACGAGTAATTCGGCAACGACCTACAAGACGGCTTGCGGAGCGTACCCCTCCAGGTTTCTTCCCATCTGGGGAACGGCCCCAGCCAGGACAAGTTCGAAGTGTGATTGTGTCTTCATGAAAGTGTGTTTGTGTATGTGAGAATGTGTGTGTAAGAGAGAGAGGGAGGGAGAGAGAGAGAGAGAGAGAGAGAGAGAGAGAGAAGGGGGTCAAGAAATAAGAAGGAACGTTCATGCGCGGTTCTTGGCCCGATAATTAGAGTACTGTTTCGGCATTCGCCTGGTATTGATTGGAGAAACAACAACAAAATTCCAACAAGAGCAGCGGGCTCGTCAGGCAGCCGCTGAATTCGAACTACCTATAAAAAAGCTACTGCCGAAAGTTCTACACCACTGGAACTTGAACCCTAGGACCTTCCGGTGAGAGACACTACAGCAGCCATAGTTGTTACACTCAGTCATTGCAGTCTGTATGTTGCAGAAAAGAAACATCGCAAGGGCAGTAATAAGTGCAAACCATTGCACGGACATATGCCCACAAGCGCACATTTTTCAATTTTTATTTCAGAAAGTAACCATTTACTATTGGCAATTATCAATTGTATTTCAGATACAGATAAAGATTTGTAATTGTTATTTTCGAAAACAGAAAATTTAATTCAGATTAGTTACTTTTTATTCGAGAAAGCGTTAAACAATGTCATCAGAGTTGTAACCTTGACTTCAGAAAACATCAAATGTATTTCAGATCGGAAAATTACGGTCGCTATAGTGCGATTTTTGTAACTTTGCCTCTCAAGCCCCTATGGCCACAATGGAATATCACACGACATTTCGCGTCTTTCTGTGTCCTGTCGCATGATTGGAAGCACTGCTTGATACAGTCGGGGTTATGCGATATCTAGCGGCACGACTGAGAGAAACGCAAAATATCGTGACATATTCCATCGTCAAGTCAGGCCTTGAGAGGTAAAGTTATAAAAATAGTACTAATGAATTCTCCTCCAGTCGGTGCAGCGGTTGAATTTGAGCTAGCTAAGTAGCTAGTGACAAAAACCCGGCGCCGTGGCGAATCGAACCCTACGACATCCCTGATCAAAGACACAACAGAGACAATATTAATGCTGCCTCTGAACCATATCAGCAATTATGACCCTCGAGGTCCTCTCACTCTTAAGAGAAAATAAATGTGACCAACTTACACATAGGGGGACTTCAAATCGCGAGGTCTTATGAACTACAACTTTCATGTAAAATATATGTTATGAATAATATCACATATGAACTCATCGGTAACTAAAATTACGTCATGACGAGAATCTCTCTTACTTTCATTAAATTCGGAAATCATTCATTAAATCATGGAAATTCGATTTGAAGATAATAAAATGTCAGTACGATTCATACAATGTCTACACAATTAATTGAAAACTTGAGCAAGATAATGACAAAGTATGAAAGCTGAAAATTATTTCATTAATCACAAAAAATATCTATCTCCAGTCTTCCATCAAGTGCGCCATCTTCATAAACAAGAGAGCGTAGAAGAGCGATGACACATCCCATTGATCATTTCAACAGCGGCAGTATTAACAAAAGTATTTTCCCGATCGCCACTTAATGCAGCTCCCCGGCGCACGAGCGGCGGCTCCTTGGCCCACTTTTGGAAGCGCCGTCTTTCCCAGACGGAGCTGGATATCTTGAGGAGGAAATCGTGAAATGTCAACTTTCGTTATCTGCGCTTCTTCAGGTCATGTGATTGCTGCTGCTGCTGATGTAGGCAGAGCCGTCACATCGTTTTGGGAGCAGGTCACGATGTTCGATCTCGGGAGATGCTACCGTAACAAATAGAATTCCGACTTACATTTTCAGTCTTGCTTTGAGCTGAGAAGGATTCTGGATCGGCGACGGTCGCTTTCTATGAGCAAGCATCGCGGAGCCCTACTTTTGGGTGTAGCCTGTTTACAGAATGTCGTCTCTGTAGAAAGAATAATGCCTCTCAAGGAACAGCATGTTTTGTGTGATGTTTATTCATTATGACTGGCGTTACATAAGGACGTTGAGAAGCTTTGAACTTCAAACGCCGTTTCTCTCAACATCAGATCCAGACACACTACTCCATTTGGCAAACAAGTGAACAGGCGAAGACGACGTGAATTTTCCGGTATAAAGGGGATGATCTGAAGTTTAACGTTAGCAAATGTTTTTATACATTCATTCACTTACTTTCTTACTGACGAGAAAAGAAAGACATATTGTAGAATGCTTGCTTTCTTTACGACAGAACATGATGTGCATAATGCTGAATGTTAAAAACAATTTCATTGCTATTACAACGCGCTAGAAATTGCAACTAGTACACGAAGAACAATTTCACTAACCCCCGAGTTCAGAATATGCAGCAGTGAAAATGTATTACTGTATTTGTAATAGAGGAAACAAATAAAATTATCATGTGATTACGCTAGTCATAATGAATAGGTAAATACAAAAAAAAAACCTGTTGATACCACGAACGAACACGAAGTTGTTGTCGCAAGGGAAACAGCCAGGGACGTCTTGGCGGGCGAGCGGGCGATGCGAGTCGCTTGTGAGGCAAAGGGCGCCGCCCAGAAGGGGCGGTGGCGAGGGCGGGGGCGAGGGCGAGGGCGGGGGCAACTTTCCCGCGCGCGCTTTACGTAAAGGCGCCGGCTGTTTTGTGGGCGGAGAGAGCGCCGGGCGAGGTCGGGGAAATTCTCCGGGCGGCTTCCTCTGCGCACCCGACTGCTCGCACGGTGGCGGCGGACATTTACAACACCATCAATCTTCAATACATCAGTTTCACCTACGGTACAGCCACTTTTGTAACCATTATATTCACACGAATGCAGTGCCCGAGACAGACAATATTGAGCCCGGGGCAATGCTGAAACATAGCCCCCCCCCCAGCGAAAAAAAATTAAAAATGTGAAAGTTGTATCAAGAAACTATTCGAGTTATTTTATGTCAGCAAATAATAAAAATTACAATGTTTAAGCTAAAAATGTTTATAGAAATATATTTTAAATAAGTTTTAAGTAGAAGTATTCAGTGATCAAATAATACAATTTCCACGGTGATCTTAAAACGCTAAAAAATTGTGTGTTTAGTTAGTGTTTAATAAAATGTCTTGTTGTTAAACACATGAGATGATAAAATAAATTTCAGTGAAACAAATTTTAATGTAAGCGTCATTTGATTCATTTCATAGTCTTGACTGTAATTAAATATTTAAAGAAAAAATTGAAACTTTTATGAAATAACACACTACTGTACCGCGACTGAAATTACGTTAAATTTTTTCTTGAGTTCCAATATCTTTTGCAATTTTTTACTAATGTTTTCCCCATCAGTTCCATCAATCGGGCCCCTTGACTTGTGTGGCCCCGGACTACACAAGCTTAGCGCCGGCACTACTCACACGGTGGCGGTGGACATTTACAACAGCATCAATTTTCAATACATCAGTTTCACCTCATGTATAGCTACGTTTGTAACCATTTTATTCACACGAGTACGTGACCGATCAAGTGCACTCATACCCACTTTACTATATTTATTGAACAGTGAGAACGCTATTTTCTTCAGTGTAATTCTTCCGCTTTCTGGAGGAAGTAACATAAGTGAACAGGTAAAATAGTTCTCCGATTTCGATGGCGGCAAGCGCTCTGAGCTGAGGCCTGCAGCAGGGGTTGTCTTTTTTACTTTGTAATTGGGATGAGGGGCAAAGGAAACCAACGGTGTGCCCAGCAGTATCATCTGAAACATCACTCATCACCAAACACTTCCTCCGCAAAATTACTTTTCCCATTGTACGAAAAGACCGCTTACATTCCTTTGAAGATTTAATTCTAAATAAAGAAAAATAATAATGCGTTTAATAGGTAGAAAGAAATGGTCTCGAAGAAGTATTTATACTCTAAGTGAAGTTTGTAAATATGTTAGGGCTACAAAACGATCTTTGTAGCACTTTATTTCCTTCCTTTAGTGTAACACTGTCTACTCTCTGAATCTGAATCAGTGAAATTGTCACTGATTCAATCAGTGAGAGCCGAAGTCACTGATATTTTAGTCGAAATTTGTAGTTTCGCCGACAATCAGCGAATACGCGAACCTTTTCATAACGACCGCCAGCATTTCACTGATCGTCAGTGGTAAAAGTGCCGCGCCACCATCGCTCACTGATCGTTCAGTCATCACGTTCAATTAGTGTTACACATTTCACTTATTCAAACAGTGAAGTTTCACTGATTGAAAAAGTGGACCCAATTTTTACTGATTTGTTCAGTTCAATTCACTGATTGTCAGTGGCAGGGTTATAACTGACACCATCAGTGAATAGTCACTGTCAATCAGTAGTTTTTCACTGATTCAGACAGAGAGAGTAAACGACAAAATCGTCATTTCTCAGAAAGCTGGTTTGAAGAATTGCCTTCAGAAAAAATTATCGAGAATTTATCTAGAATCGAATAACAAATAGTTTGCGATGAACGTACCACACATTTTAATTCTATAATCTCATATTTTACGCTCTTGCAGGAAACTATTTCTTAATGATGATTTTGCATTTGTATTTGTCTTTGGACATCACATGTTCCGTAAAGAGCAACTGTGGGTCACCCATCGAGGAACCCGTGATGTCTCGAATTCACTCAACCTTCGTGACTTCACGAAGTAAATGAATTCAGCTAGCGGTCGTGGCCTTTCCTTAAACAATCCCAGCATTCGCCTAGATGACCGATGGAAACCACGAAAACCCAGGCCAGGGGATTGAACCCGGGCCTCCCGATTGCGAAGTCAACGCGCTTCGCCCTGAACCTCTTTGCTTGGTCTGAATGATGATGCTGATACATACTACCCCCACGACGAAAACAAATTCCCAGATATTCTGGATATTGTAATAACCAACACACAAATCAAATTCTATAGTTCTCCCATATTTGAATTGGATTCTGATCATCTTCGGAAATCGAACAATCAATTACACAATTAAATAACATAATTATCAACCAAGTCAAATCCCCGCAATTCAATAAACCTCCATATGTCACAAAAACACTCAACACAAAACTACCATACTAAACTTAATTAAAATTAAAAATAAAACCATAAGACTATGGAATATAACAAAATCGACTCAAGTGAAAAAAGAATTGAACTTACTACAATAACCAGAAGAGCAATAATAGATTTTAACCACTCAACGTATAATAAACTAATTCAATCATTGAGTTCAAGAAACAATTCGCTTTGGCAGTTCACCAAAAATGTTCTAAAAAAGAAAACAACTATACCACCGCTAAACACACCTACAGGCAAAAAATATGCGCCAGCAGAGAAAGCAGAAGCTGTGGCAGATCACTTTGAGCAATCATTCACCCCTAATAGTAATAGGACTCCCACACATTCCGATCACATGGATATAACACTATCAGCATCAGCACCCAATTATAACATCCCACATAGAATAAAATATTGTTCCCAAATGAAATCAAAACCTTTATTAAAAATCTCTCTCTTAAAAAAGTACCTGGCCATGATAAAATTAGTAATGTTATATTAAAAAACTTGCTAACCCCACAATAGCCTACATTAACAATATTTATAATTCAATTCTGAGAACCGGTTACTTTCCAATTATATGGAAAAATTCTGAAATAATCCCCGTACCCATACCTCATAAAAACCATAACAATACCAACAGCTACAGGCCAATCAGTCTCCTCCCATCCCTATCCAAAATTTTAGAAAAAATAATACTAAAAAGATTTAACAACCATCTAAATATAACCCAGGCCATACCAAAACATCAATTTGGCTTCATCAATAAATTATCCACATCACACCAGCTACTTAGAATATCCGAACACATCCACACTGCCTTCCAGAACAAACAACACACAGTAGCCACCTATCTGGATATCTCACTGGCTTTCGACAGAGTTTGGCACCCAGGCCTAATATAAGCAAAATCTATAGGAACTCCAAATTGTTTACTACAAATCATCAAAAGTTTCATAACAGACAGAACATTTACAGTAACTGTCGAAAAGCACGTTTCCAACCCCCGCAGAATAAAAGCAGGACTTCCCCAAGGTTCCCCCCTTTCACCCACCCTTTTCAACCTATACACATCTGATATACCTATCTCTCCTAACACACATATTGCACAATTTGCTGACGATACTGGCCTCTTCATGTCTCACCATTCAGTAAGTCACATTTGCAATAAAATCCAAATGCATCTGAAAAACATAGAAGATTGGTCTCTAAAATGGAAAATCAAGCTTAATCCGTCAAAATCAACAGCCAAAATATTCTCTCTCAGAACATTCGCCACACCCACCCCACTCCAAATTAACATCAACACAATTCCCTGGACCCCGTACAACCAAACTGTTAAATACTTAGGACTAAACTTCGATACAAGATCAACCTGTAAATCTCGCATAGCAACGATAATTCAACAAACCAAAATCAAATTAATTCAACTAAAACCACTACTAAATCACAAAAGTAGTTTCTCTTTAAACAATGCCATCGCCCTGTATAAGACAATAATCAGACCTCTAATGCTGTATGCTTGCCCCATCTGGACGAACGCTTCACAGACAAACATCAATAAAATTCAAATAATGCAAAACAAATTCTTAAGATTAGCCACTCACGCCCCACGGTTCATTTCAAATGATCAACTACAGAGAGAATTACATTTACCAACCATCAATCATCACATCGCTCATCTCTCCAACAATTTTTACTCAAACATATCCTCAATAAATCAAATAGCCCACTACAACCTTGCCACACTCAACGAATTTCCGACCCAAATCCGCGATAGACATCCTCTACACACCTTCCTCAATATATTCTCAGATGTAAACTAAGCGTAGGTGGTCAATGAGTATCCTTAGCCAATTTTGTAGTTAGATTAGAAATAGTTTTTAGGTTAGGTTAAATGTAAGCCAGAAGAATTATATGTGAAAAAGTAATATTACTGAACCATGTATTTTTCATTCACGTAATAAAATAAAATTTAAAAAAAAGATGATACTGATGACTGCGTAGGCTTCCCCGGCCGGAGTTTGTGTTGTCTATGCTATCCGGGACGAGCCACGTCTCTGCCGTGGTGGCTGACGTTTCGGCCAACGTATTGTCGCCTTCCTCACAGCGTACTGCTGACCTGCACAGCCAGGAGCACGCTCTGAGGAAGGCCACAACATTTGGCCTGAAACGTCAGCCACCACGACAGAGACGCGGCTCATCCCGGATAGCCTGGACGATGATGCTGATTCGTAATTGAGCGACTTCATGGGAGGAAGGAAGCTCTGTCTCCTAGCGGGGGGCGAAGGGGCCAAGGGGTTTCGCGAGCGCGGGGGCGACGGGCTTGGCGCTGCAGCCGGATGGAACGAGGAAGTGGCGAGGACGGGAAAGGAAAGGCAGGAAGAAAGAAAGAAGTGGAAAACACCCGCAACCGCATCCGCACCTAAGTGGCGTTGACACAAAAGCACGTGCCGCTTCCCCAGGCGGTTGGTTATCTCTGGATTCTAGTAAACGAGTAGATACTAAGAACTCAAACCGACAGTAATGGTCACTCTGAAGAAAAAATAGCACAAGCGGAACAGTATGTTCTGCAGTGAAAACACTACTTTTGTGACATTATCGGCCGGTTTCACCAACACTGATCAGTAACTTTGACGGACGTCAAGGCATTGACGGCGCGTCAAACGCCTTATATTTTACCAAGGTCGTTTCTCCTGACGATCGTCAAAATATTCCTCAAATTTTGACGGACCGGTACCCCATATAACGCCTTTCACGACTCGTTAAACTGCTGTTGTGTTGTTAGGGTAAATCAAACTTGTGCACAATTTCATTAAAATGCACTTTTCATTAACCTAGTTATTTTACTTTTTGGCTGTTGAAGTGGGGCGAGCGAGATATCGTGGGAGATAATTTGATGTTTAACTTTTGTATATTTACAAGCCATGGGTCCAGAACAATCAATTATTCAAAAATGTATACTTTTTATTAGTTGGAAGATCCGCAGTTCGCAATGAAAGAATTTCGAAAGCGGTGATCCCGAAGAATTTACAAGAAATAAAACCGCGTCTAGAATATCCGTCAAACAGAAATAAGCCTCTAACGCCCATGCTCAGAAGTTGGCTTTAACATTTTAAGCAGTATGACATTTCTTCTGGCTATTGCAATAGAATTTTGTCATCCACAGAGTGCGATTGCGTAAAGAAAAAAAAAATTCATTCAGAAAATCCTTCTCTACGCCCACGGTATTCGGTATTTCCACCGGGTGTCGAAGCCTAACCAATAAGGTGAGATTTTTTTTTTCGAATAGCGAATTTTCCTGGAGATACAGAGTTGATAGACTACACACATGTGCCAATAGTGTTTTCCGAGGAAATAAATTAGAACGATTCAGAAATCAAAAAAATGTCTTTGTAAATGTGCCAATATATAATTTTCATGGAGTGCCAACATACTGGGAATCTTTCCACCATGCTTGGAATATAATATTTCATACATCACCAGTAGTCCACAGGTTCAATAGCCTATGCGGAACCTGACATAATAGCCAACCTCTGTACGAGGAGAAAAAATCACACACGGTCCTTGACGAATTGTCAAAGTTAACGGAATGTCATTTCTAATAGAAAAGTATTGGTAAAACGTAACGATACGTCAGTATCTCGACGTTCGTCAAAAATGTTGATCGTCAGAACATTTAACGAATGTTGGTGAAATCGACAGTATTTTTTTCTTACACATTTTATATTCATAAAACCGAGATTACGAGAAATGAATTGACATCATACTTTTCGAACAATAGCAACTTTATTCTTTTCTCAAGATCGACTTTGATCAGTCTGGTTGATAACATACACGCTTTACACTTAATAAATTGATCACTTACTGACTCATGAGTTTATCTGATGGACAGTCGTCTGAATTAAGTAGCGAGATAACATTTCTAATTAAACCCAGTTGCTATATGGCTATAGTTGTGATTTATGAAGATTTAACATTTGCGAATTCAGGAATACTTCTCGGACATGCAAGAACAAACAAATCGGATGAAAGTAACGATGAAATACTGAATGTCATACTTGGAGATCAGAGAGTAAGCACAATGGTGGCGCACATACTATTGGACGACGTAGAAAGAAGACCAAGGAGTATGACGAGTCGGTATGCTCTCCCCGCGCTCGCCCTGCTTGCAAGAACAGTTATGGAAGTTGCGATGTACTACGATTCCCTGCTAAATAATTCCAACTGATTGAACGGAAAATCTGATGGGCAGAGAATTGTATGGATTAAAATCATAGCCTTTTAGTTTTGTGATACCTTCCTTCGTAGGAGGATCAAAGACCGCCTAGATCAAACTAAATTTTCAGGTTACCAATGGAAAACAGGGCCAATTTTAAACACTTTAACAATGGGAGTAGGAAAATCAGGAATGAGACAGTTTAAGCTCGCAAGAGATCAGGCACCTTGGAGATACCGTCCACATGGACTAGGAAGCGGTGCTGCAGTAGCATTTTGCGCATCGTGATGCGCTTCCTGTCCCTCGTAAATCTCATTCTCAACGAGTGAACATTTGCAGCGGAGACCTCCCATAGATCTCAAAACTCGTCATCTCAATTCGGTAGTTGAATACTCGAGAGGATACTGTCAGTTAGCGGATTAGGCAATGGAAATAGTTTCAATGGAATAACAGTTGAGATGCGGCGTTTTAGATGAGTCGTAGATGCTGAGTCGTAGAGAATGTACTCTTTCCAGAAGGACCAGGGATAATGTTGAAACCACGAATAATAAATATTCGTCTTTATCACGTCCCTGTCACGCAACGGGCACGTCGCCTCGCATTTTCCTCGCGGAAAATTGCTGCTCGCGGGCGGAAAAGGCAGTTTTCCGGGAGCCAGAAGCGAGCGGCTGCGGCCATGGGCGGAGGCGAGTCACGCCTTCCGGCGCGGAGCCGGGATTTCCCGGGAGTTGCTCCGCACCGCCCCCGCCCCTAGGGCTCGTTCTTTTCAAACGGGAAACAATTACTATAAAAACCACCAACTGCGATTGAAAGGAGAAGCATGCTAATCGATATTGAACGCGATACTCTCGAAAGAATGCCGGCTCCAGAGGTTTAGGGCACTCGAGCTTTTTTAACCAAAGTTCCTGGGTTCAGACCCGGCTGGATGCAGAGATTCACCAAGGGCGGAAAATCCTCATTATGCCATGCCACGTTTCTGACATGCAAAATATCCCTGGCATATCCTCTTCAAAATGAAATCCTTTCACAATTCCCGTCAGAATCATATTCGCCCAGCCAGGGCGACATGACTAACGGATGAATAGGACTGAGGTCGCCATTGCGAAGAACAGGGGGGGGGCAATAAAATAGAAAGTGATGAACGCTCATGAACATGTTTCCAAATTAGACAATAATAACAACTACTTTTGAAGCGGGGTATATAAATTACGGACCAGAAGGAAAATGAGAGTTAAACGCACGTGTAAATTACCGACACAGGGAAGGGCATACGTAAATTGGAGACCGATCACCTGCCCTTCGACGTAAAAATGGAAGGCGAAACTTTATTTTTGAAGAACATTTGTATTGTCATTATTTCTAAAATACAACTACTCAAATTTCCAGACTTAGAACTGGTATATTTATTTCGAAACATGGTTTGGTTAAAGTTGGTTTTCATTCAATGGAATCATTTGTTGATTTCTGCTTATCTTGGCATTTTTATATTATTCCCTCTTCTCTGCCACTATTATATGAAAATGAATATGAAATATGAACATCCATCCAGTGCAAGGCAGTCAAACACAGCACGTACGTGCTTGGAGCGCGCTTGCGCTATGCAAGGGCAAGCAGTGCCCGCGGCGAAGGGAAGCCCGAGCACCGATTTCTCAGTCAGGGATGCACAGAAGGCAGTCATGGCGGGACGCAAGAAGACGTATAAGTTTCAGACCGAATGGGCTCTTGATTTCGTTGCAGTGAGAGTGGAGGTGATGCACTTTGTTTAATAAATGTTCATCATTACTCTATAATTTTTGAAGTGGTTTATTACGTGTACAGGTGCCAACTAAAAGAATAAGGACACCTAGGAAAAATACTCGCATTGTCAAAGAAATAATTTTTATTCATTGAAATGTGGACAAAATGTTTTAAAAAATTCTACATCTTTTAATAATCAATTGGCTCACCATGCGCACACATTCTCTAATTCTCTCAGGCATTGTGTCAATGATTTTAATACATTGCTGAGAGGTGATCTGCCTCCAAAGTCTGACAACGTGTAGTTTTAGTTCTCCCTTTCTTGTTGGCTTCTCTTTCAGCAGTCTGTATCCCATTGCATTCCATAAATTTTCTATAGGATTTAAGTCCGGACTTTTGGCAGGCCATGGTAAGACCTCGACATAATTCTCCTGGAACCAAATGCTTGTTACACGAGATGTGAGCAGGTGCATTGCCATGCTGGAAGATGAAGTTGGGCCCAAGGAGCTGTGAAACTGATGGCAACATAACTTCTTCCAGAATTCTGCAGTAAGATGTGCTGTTCACAGAGCCATCCACAACAGAACAGTTTCCAGGGTCTTTAGATGTGATGACGCCCCATATCATGATGGCACAACCTCCCTGTTGCACTGCAGGAGCAATGCAGGCAGTACGAAATTTATCTGTTCTTGTGCGGCATATCCTGATTTTACGTCTTGGAAATAACTCAAATCGAATTTCATCACTGAAAGCAACTCTACGCCAAGCTGATTTGTCCCATCCAAGTCTTTCCTTACACCATTTTAAACGTTGCAGTCGTTTTTTTTGTTTTTTTTTGTCAAAAGAGGTTTTCTACGGGCGACGTATGATTTCATTCCAATTTCATTCAATCGCCGTGAAACGGTCATCATGCTGATATTTGGTATTTTACAATCTCTTAAAATATCGGATAAAATAGCATTTCTAGCCTTTTTGCTACATAAAACAAGCTGCCTGTCTTGCCTTGGTGATGTCTTGCGAGGTCGACCACTTTTCGGTGCATCATCAACTGTGTTTGCCTTACGAAATTTGACAATGGTTTGGGCCACACACGTCTTGGAACTCTGCAAGCTGTGCGGCATTTTGCCTGATAGAGCGCCCTGCCTTGTGCATATCGACTATCATCCATTTTTTATCTTTAGATACACTTTTATGCCCCATTTGCAAGGATACAATTGTCTAAAACACACTTAACAAAATGCACACAAATGAGCTCAACACATCACAGACAAAACACGACCCATATGCATATTGTAATATTTATCCAGTGTTACCAATATATCCTCAACAATGCTAAACAATAAGCCCATAAATTGGCGCGAAAATTGAATTTCTACCAATTTTTGTATTAAATATTTAATTTTTCCTATTTTTTAATGAATATTTTATGAGCTTTATAAATTCTTCAGTAAATATTTTCAACAAAACTTTTTATAAACAAAGACGTGCAATAAATAGATACATTTTATAAACCACAATTGATTGATATAAGTGTAATAATTTTTAACTGAGATTTTTCTAAATATCAGAAATTGGTATTTTTTTCATGCTGCTGATAAAAGAAAATCTTTCAGAACTCCTTAATTTTTTGAGTTACCAATCTGTTGTTTTACAGAGAAGTGACACTTTTTGCGCTTAATTTAATAACGTAAAAAGGTAACAAGACTAAACAAATATATAGGAATACCTTACAGGAATGTGATGGAGAGGGGTGTCCTTATTCTTCTGGTAAGCACTGTATTTTCACACGAAAGATATGAACATTGTATTTCTTTAAATGTTTTCTTTCAATAATGTTTTTTTTCTGAAATTATAATACATAATACTTATCTTGAAATAGTACATATTTTGGTTTATGTTTACTTTCTTAAAAATATTCATTTGAGTTATTTGTAATTAGTGTTAATAGTTCTGATATATTACATTCTCTAACAATAGGTAGAAATGTGCGTTAATATTTCCTTGTTTGTATAACTGCAGTTTCTGTTTACATATCAATTTCCATTAAAAGTTGGTAAAATGTAATAAATGTCTATGATATACCAACCCGTGTACATGACCAACCCGCCGCATTCGCACGAAGTTTTCTCACCTCTACTTCCCGCCTGGGACACAAGTAACTTCGCTAAGCTGATATCGCCGCGTGCCCCAAACCTTTGCGAAGGCCATTCCCGTGCTCGTTCGTCTGACGTCCCTGTTCTAGTGCCTTTTTTATTTTCATTTTGATGCAGGAGTTAGTCTGTATGATTTTCAATAAGGCAAAGCAGGTCAGGAGTGCGGTGGCGGCCCCCTTATCTGCATTTCCCTTTCCTCAGTCCTTTTCCTTACCTGAGATAGTTTGGTCCGCAATTTACATATAGAATTAGAAAGTAAGTTTTTCGAGGCAAGATGAAGGGATTCGGCCCTTTGAAGTAAACTTGTCTAGGTGGATCTAGAATAGATTTAAAAAAATCTTTTTAGGGTCTAGATTTATGTGGCGGTGGTTTATATTTTTTTGTATTAGTATTTGGTTGTAGATTTATACAGGCTGTCCCACCAACTATGGACCACCCCCATAACTTCTAAACGGTTCAGGATATCGAAATGCAGTTTTCTCTGAATAATGCAGAATCATGGGTCAAGTAACATGCCGTAGAGAAATTGTCTATACTTTTAGTTTTCGATAAAATTAATAATCTTTGATTTTTTAAATGGAACTATATATTTTTCTCACCGGCAATGGATAGATCCTAAAAGGAGGAATAAAATGATGTATCATATGCTAGTATTTTGATAGTAATTTCCGTATAAAATTAATTTCTGATATGTGATTTTGAATGAAACGGACAATATTTCTTGTAGCAGCCCCTGCCATAGTCGCCGTTGGTGAAAGACCTTCGCGGCGTCGAGACTGTTTCGTGGTGACAAGGAGTGTGAGAGGGGTGGCCGTGAGGGATAGAGGCATAACTACAGCAATTCACGGTCTTGACACGAAGACCATATGAACAAACATCAATATTACCGATCAGAAAGACGTTTTTTTCCCATTTGTTCATCTGAATTGAACTTTTCTTCTAATGAAATTCCAAAGCAACGTTCATCGAAAAGAAAAAAATAAAAATAATTTGTAGCGGAAGAACGATAATAATAAAGGTTCTTTCCAAACTTGCAAAAATCGATCTGAGTGTGTTATGGCAGAAACCAGCAATCATTTTAAAACAAGAGAAGGGAATTAATGCTTAAAAATTTTTATTGTAATATCTTGATTAATTTATCAAATAGTAGAGAGATAGACGTTTTCTCTTTGCATTTACTCTTCATAAACGTCTTATTTAAACACGTACCAAAATAACAAAGCAATAAAACTTTTGAGACGCACTTAACAGACTATCAGTGTCAATTTACTAAACTTTAACATAAATATACATCTGTAGTCTCGATTGCTAATATTGATTGCAGAGTTTCTCACTTCATGACGACATGTGCTGCCTCAAACTTGAAAGTCCACGGCGAAAGACAGAAGTAAACTGTTTTCTTTTTCATTTATGAAGAGCAGTAGAGGTATGATTGCGAAGTGGACGAATGATCATTTTAATTAAAAAATGAAATTCACCAACGAACAGACGGTGGTTGCATATTTCTCAAGTTTGAAAATGATATTTATTGCTAAAGAAGACAAGTTAAATGCAGATAAATCAATGGAAAAAATCTCTCGTTCTGATCGTTAAAATTGGCAATTTTTAATGTGACTTTTGTGTTAAGACCCTGGATTGCCGTAGTTAGGCCTCTTATCTCTCATTGCCACCCCTTTCAGTCTTCTCTCTCCACGCAACAGTCTTGACGACGCGAAGGCCATTTTCCCCGAAGGCTACTATGGCAAGAGCTGCTACATGAAATATTGTCCGTTTCATTCAAAATCACATATCAGAAAGTCTAATTTATACGCAAATTACTATCAAAATACTAGCATATGATACATCATTTTATTCCTCTTTTCAGGATCTATCCATTGCTGGCGAGAAAAATATATAGTTCCATTTAAAAAATCAAAGGTGATTAAATTTATCGAAAACTAAAAATATTATAGATAATTTCTCTATGGCATGTTACTTGCCTCATGATTCTACATTATTCAGCAAAAACTACATTTCGATATCCTGAACCGTTTAAAAGTTATGGGGGTGGTCCATAGTTGTGGGACACTCTGTATAATAAAATTTAATACAAGAATATAGCGCAAAGGCGCGCAACACACATTCACCGGTAAACACTAATAGTGTCATTAACTCAAGACAGTTCATGCATGCATATTTCCTATACCAATACTTAACGGGCAAATTACTTATGCAGCACAATGTAACATTAACAACTTAGAACGAGCAAAAACACACACACACACACACACACACACACAGATTTCGACACAAATACACGTACACGCCATGTTACTTATTCCCCTTCCTTGTTCACTGCCATACCACATCTAATACATCTCACATTGTTCGAAACCTTTCTATTCTTTATGAAGAAAGGCGTCAACGACACTATCATACCCTTCACAATGGTGGATATTGTAACATACACAATCCAATTGCATTTCCACTATGACCGGAGAGAACATATCGAAAGAATATTTCGCGAAGTGGGAGGTACCCGTCAGAGACCGAGGGCGTCGAGAGGCGCTCTGCAGTGAGGCCGCGTCGCCCTCGCCGCCGCCGCCTCCCAGCGGAGCAGCTGCGCGCTCGCTTTCCTACTGTATACAAACATGTCTAGGCGCTCCTCTCCACCCGCCCCGCTTCGCGCCCCTCATCGCCTCGTTGTCTGCTTTGTCCCGTCCTTTAAACGCCTGGAGCCATCCTGTACAATCCAACTCTTTAGAAACCTTGGTCCACAAGGTCACTTTCAATAGCCAGCAATAATTTCAAAGAGTTTTCGTGTTTTAGAGCTTAAAAGGACAGACATTGTAGTAGTGTTAGTAGAACTCAAAGCAACTATCTGAAACTTTCGAAACGTATCAGAAACTACTCTTTGAGAGGACTTATAAGACAAGGAGTAGCAAGGCTAATGGTCATCGATAGATGCGGCGAACACCGCGCAAAGTAATCAAAGCATTGCGTTTTAAATATTTTTAAAAATTATTATATAATATATACGTAATCATTACAGCCCGGATTTAAATGGCTTAAATAACAGCGAAATATGTAAGCATTTATGATCTAAAACTCACATCAATAGACCTCAAAAATGGTTTTATAATCGTATAAGTTTATTTCAAAAACGTCTCGTTGATTTGATTTATATAATTTATTACGAAATTCATTCCAAAACCAATTGTGAGTATAGTACTAACTTTGCAATTTTTTAAACTAACCAGACCTTATTTTTAGATTTTTTCCACATGTCTAAAAACACACAAAGAAACAGTACTATAAAACCTGTATTTCTCCGCCAGAGCAGAAGAACTCTCCAAAATCATGAACATAACCTCGAAGCTTCATGCCTTTAGAGCACTTTCCTTTCGCCGTGATGAACGAACTGAGAGTTCAAACTGAACAGCGTGACTATGTGTGTGATGTCTTCACCGGGAGTGCTCTTTGTCAGCTTCAAGAGCATTTTGCCGATGCCGCTGAACATAACGATACGTCGGAGAACCGACTAGTGTGGTTCGCTACTTGTCTACGATTCAAATAAAGATTTGTGGTGTAATTGTTATGTTTATTTGTAAGAATATTCCCTGAAACTTTTGTCACTTGACATGATTTCTACGCTCCCGTACACGTACGTATACACGGAGTGACATACGTAGTACAGGGAACGTAATGTAATGCGCAAAAAAATGGCCAATTATCGCCAGAAAAAATTCATTGCCGAGCCGTGATAACAAAAAAGTGGATAAATCCAGTTGCTAAATTAAGAAAAAAATCCCCTAACACGAGGTATAGCCAGAACCCCTCTTTTGTGGTCCTTGATACCGAAAAACTAATTGAAAGGAAAACGTCCGTCTGATCGTCTGTGAACACTGCTAGCACCTAAACCATACGTACGATTTCTTCCAAAATGGATATTCCCCGGTCGATCTGGTTCTAGTCGAAGCTTTGAAATTTTGAAAAAGATTCTTCAAAATTTGGGGGTTCTTTACATGACTCCCCCCGGACATTTTCAAAATTTTCTCAAAACCGGATCCAATTTTTTTCTTTAAATTTCTTGTAAGAATAGAGTAAAATACACTTAAGGTGGCATAGGTCCGATTTTCACGGATAACTCTGAATTTTCGAAAATTGTGAAAGTTTAAAATGTTTTCGGCGTCTTTCTGGAACTACAAAATTGAAGATAGAGATTTTCCTTCTGAATAAATTTTGTTGTCCAAAGTGAGTTCTTTCTTTACGGCAGACCTGCACAGCATTTTGCACTATCACTGACCTCAGGAGCTGCATGTGGGCAACTCGGGTGCAAATGAGAAAATCGATGAAGGTTGGGGATGAGACCCGATCTAGGAGTGGGTGCCACCAATCAGAATGCGCAATTCGAAAGATAGCGCGTAAATTTAAAGAGCAATCGGCAAGAACATGACGGTCATATACAGTTCAAGTAATATTCTCGGTATATGATAGGGCGAAACATGAAACCACAACGATTTATACATATTAGATTTCGACACCAAGTATTACAATTGCTTGTAGGGCTTATAATGTTATTCGTTTTGCTACGATGTAATCACAAAATTAATGTTGTGCTAAACATAAAATTTTGATACTGAATTGTTTTTGTTTGATGATGACAGCAATAAACTATTTTTTATTAACTATGTTAATTGAATAAGACGGTTCTCTCAAAGCAAAAACATATTGTTATTAAAAAAATCATGATTATTTTCTGTTCTAATTTCTGACAAGAGTGTAGAGTCGTTTACGACATCATATAAAAATATAAAGCCCTTTTCATTCTATTTAACCAATACCCACGATTATCTTATGATTGTCTGTAACATATCGTGACAGAAGTTTGCTCGTTGATCTCTTTTATTCAGTTTCATAGTAGGGGAAAATGGTCACAAATGTGCTATTAAACATTACCCTTCTTCGAAATTTCCACATATTCTATTTTTATGTCAATCTTGATGTGAGAGATTGCTCTCATGCTTTTGTTCATTTTTCTATGATTTGGAGATTATACCATTCCTGGAGAACAATCAATTATTAAATTGCAATTTAGTGTTAGAATTAAATAATATTTTTCTCCTATATATAAGCATATATTTTAAAGCTATTGCTTTGAAAAATGCTTAAGGGTCACAATGAGCATGTTATTTTCTTTAAAAATATTAGAAAATGAAAATACATACAGTGGTGGAACACAAAGGTGGATATAAAGTAGAGCACAGTACGTAAACAGTGAATTATGACCCTGGTAACTTGAAATACTAGACATAATCCATTTAAGGCTAAATGTACCGAAAAAAACTTGTAGGAAAATTCAATAGATCGCAGCACCATCAGCAGGAATTTACTTTACCGATAACGTCTGAACAAATGGTCCGATTTTCGATCTGTAAACGGCATTTGACTCCTGTTTATAATAGAATTTACGCTACGAAGCCCTTTTTCAAAAAAACTAGCAGAAACTCGATTTTTAAAATTTTTCTCGTACTTCCGGGAACAATTTCAAAAATGTGGGCTTATAGCGCGATGGCGACACGCTTCCAGAATCCAACGCCGTGTCAAACATGCAAATCGGATAAATAGGAGCGACGGTAAGTGAAATTTCGAAAAACACCTCACCCCACTCCCCCTTCCCCTTCCACGCCGCCGGGACATTGTTGGCCGGCGGCGCGGTCAAGCCGGCACGGGCGAGCCGGGCGGCGGCCGCCGCGGCGCGGCGACGGGCAAGAAGGCTGAACTCTCGGGGGCAGCAAGCCAGACACCCCGTCACTTCGTTGATGCTTCCGTCACTTCGCATCTCAAGAAATTGTTTCCCCACATATGAAACTAGTGATGCTGTAATAGGGGTAAACGGTCTCGTATCATCTTTAATAGTAGTATAAAACTATTATCTTATTCACATATTCCATCTTCCTTCGAATACCATCATAAGAATGTCTGAGGTATCACTCAAAACACCGATCCCGCTTTGGTGCTGATTTCAAAAAGAAAAAATCGAACTAATTGCGTAAATATCACCCATATTCCATCTCCTCACATCGTATTTTAGATATATTGTACTTCTAAGATCTTCCATTACCATTTCACTACCGGAAAAAACAAGCGGAGATAACGCAAGAGCTCTTTTATCCTACGATTCGATTTATCATTTCAAAACGGCGTTTGTCACCTTGATAGAATTCACCTGGTTAATCCTTTTTCCAGTAAAATAACCGAATCGAATTTTTAAAACGTTTTCGTACTTTAGGACAAATTGCACATACTTTCTCATAGTAATCTAATATCTTTGGTCTGGGCCAGTTTTACCATCTTTCCCCATCTTCTGACATCTTGCTGACATCTATCGCCGCCCAAAATACATTTTTTGAACTTTTCTCATTTTTCAGCTTCTTAATGGTAGATACGAAATATTACTTTTAGGATATTAAAGAAGAGTAAAACTTCGTCCTATATAGGAATTTTCATTGATAAATTTGGAGCCGCTCTTAAGGAAATGGCGTTTAAGCGTTACTGTAAATGCGAAAATGGAAGCTTCGGAATTTTCACAAGAATCTTTCGAGTTTTCGAACAACTTCATTTGGTGACATTTAAAGCACTTCTACTCACAAATGTAATAATGTATAAAATTTCTGGAAATGTGAATATTAATGGCGCGAGAGACACTTAAAAATACATTATTTATTTTTTGAAAAATCAAAAAAATACAGCCAAATTAATTTTATGTTAACTTAAAGAATGCAAATAGCATTCGTACGAAAAGTTTGAAGAAGCAATTTGAGAAAATGGCGTTTGAACATTTGTACAAATTCGGAAGTTTCAGTTCATTTTCACAGAAAACATCTGAGTTGTCGAGGAACTTTTAAGACATAATGTAAGCACATGTACTCGTAAATGTAATAGTAGGGAGTTTTTGCACCCTCGAACGTTACGTACTATCGATCTTCTGCTCATTCGCAGTGCAAGTTTCGCATCACTTTGGTGCATCTGCGCATGCGCAAAAGATCGATAGTACTTAACGTTCGAGGTGGCAAAAGTTCCCTAATATGAACAAATCGCCGTTAAAGAAAATATTTACTAAATGAAAGGCTAGTCAAAGAATTACATTTTTGTAAGTTTTGAAAAAACAAAGGAATAGAGCAATATGGCGTTTATGTCATCTCAGAGTACATTAGGTACTATCCTTTCCAAAAGTTTAAGGAAAAAAGTTGAAGTCGATTTTGAGAAAATCTTGTTCTTGTAATTTTTAAAAATTGCACAAATTGCCCTCAATATTGCGCGAAAACTACTAAAAATTTCAAAAAAATGTGCATGACCTTATTGAAAGAACTAAGTATGGAGAACAAATATAATTTTAAGGGAAAATCTCTATCTTCAATTTTGTAGTTGTAGGAAGGCGCCGAAAAAAAATTCGAACTTTTGCAATTTTCCCAAAATCAGTCAGCAATGAAAATAAGAGCTATGCCACCTTGAGTGTATTTTACTTTATTCTTACAATTAATTTAAGGAAAGTATTTGGAGTAATGTTTGATTGATTGTTAGTGATTTTGGGCGGTTCAACTGCTTTGGTCATTAGTCCCGTAAGTGCAATGCATGTTTATTTCATCGTGAGGTGGAAGAGATGTTGCCCGCTATGCCGATGGCGAGATCCGGCGCTGACCTTCCGTCCACTAGCGGGGCTTCCCAACCAGGTATCTGCCACCAGCGGGGCACCACCCCAGCCGGGACAAGCTCTAAATCACCGACCGATTTACCTGTCGGCTTGCCGGGTTCTTTCTTAACAAGGTATCTCCCACCAGCAGTGCACGGCCCACAGCCGGGACAAGTTCCAATCCTCCCACTGGTCTCCCAGCATATATGGTAGTGTTGTGCAAGTTGGTGTGTGTGTGTGTGTGTGAAGATAGGACAAGGAAGAGGAAGGAAATATCGCGCGAGGTCCGTTTGTTAGGGAATTTCTTCGGCATTCGTTTGATGTTGATCAGAGAAACTACGGAAAACTTCCAATCAGAGCAGCCGGTCGCCAGAATTTTCCGTCAGACATCGGTTGAATTCTACATCTAACTGACAAGCTAGTGTTGAAAAATCCTGCCACCGTCGGGACTCGAACCTAGCACCTCTCGGTCAGAGGCATTGCAGTGACATCAGTTGATGCACTGAGCCACCTATCCTGGTTGACATTTTTGAGAAAATGTTGAAAATGTCCCTGGGGCTTAATAAAAAGTATCTCCAAAAATTAATGAATGTTTTTAAAAATCGCAGAACTTCGACTCAGACCAGATCGACAGGGGTTTATTCAGTTGAGCAAAAATTCTACACATAGTTTAGGCGCTAGTGGTGTTCACATACGCCCAGACAGGCAGACACAGACAGATGGACGGACGAACGGACGTTAAAGAGTCAAAACACACATACACCCTTTCGGGATCTATCAGGGGACCCCAAAACGAGTACTTCCGTTAATATCTCGAAATAGATTTTCCGCAGCATTACATAACTTTGAGTAACTAACACGAGAAAGTAACTGGTGGTGCTACAGAATGGCACAGACTTTCCCGTATTAGTTTTCAATTTCCTATAGTCTCAGCCAGCTATTCGGACTTTGTCGTAGTAAAATTTACTATTTTGTTGGCATGGGCTAGATTTATGGCCTTGCCCCATCTTGCCACCTGCCATTTAATGCACCCAACTTATTTTTTAGGTTTTCTCAATTATTCGGTTTCCTAATGGTAGATTCAAAATATTGCTTTTAGAATATTAAAGAAGACTGAAACCTTGTCCTTTACGACAATTTTCATTCATAAACTTGATACCGTTTTTAAGAAAAGGGTGTTTAAGCGTCTGTGGCAATGTGAAATATGAAACCCTTTTTCACAGGAATCTTGAGTTTTTTTTAAAATTTATTTTAAGATATTTTAAGCTCTTCCATTCACAAATGCAATAATGTTTACAAATCGCTGCAAATGTGCATACAAGGCATGCGAAATATTTAAAAAATACATTTGTGTAAATTTTGAAGAAAAACAACAAAATAATACAACAAAACTTTTTTGTTTCCTTAGACAGTGCATTTCGCACTATACGTACAAAAACTTTGAACAAAAATTTGGAACCTTTTCAGAAAAAATTGGCGTTTGAGCGTTTCTGAAAATGCGAAATTTCGAGTTCATTTCCAAAAAACATTTTTAGTTTTAGAAAAACTTTATATGATATAATTTAAAGTACGTGTGCTCATAAATCTAATAATGTGAACAAATCGCCGATAATGTAAATATAAACGACGTGACAGGCTATTCAAAAAGTTTCATTTGTGTTATTTTCGCAAAAACAAAAGAATAGAGCAAAATAGCGTTTATGTCATCTCTTAAAGTACATTTCGCAATATCCCTACCAATAGTTTAAAGGGAAAAAATGAAGCCGATTTTGAAAAAATCTTGCTTTGTTATCTTTTAAAGTTGCATATATTGCACACAAGATTGCGCCATAACTACAAAAATTGTTTTAAAAAAAATCATGATCTTAATGAAAGAACTAATTATGTACAACAAATTTCTTAGAAAGGAAAAGTCTCTATCGTCAATATTGTAGTTGTAGGAAACGCCAAAAAATTCAATCTTTTGCAATTTTCGAAAATTCAGTTATCAGTGAAATCGGACCTTAGCCATGTGGATTTTATTCAATTTTTACGAGAAATGTAAAGAAAAAATTTGGAGCCATATTTGAGCAAATTTTTAAAATATCCGGGGGGTAAAAGTTCGTGTAATGTATCTCCAAAAAGTAATGCACGTTTTTGAAAATTGCAGAGCTTCGAATGACAGTAGATCGACAGCTGTTTTTTGTTGTTGTTTTTTCCAGTTTGGAAAAATTTGTACGCAGTGTAAACGCTAGTGTTGTTCACATACACCAGAGACACTGACGGACGTTTTTCCGTCAATCAATTTTTCGGTATTAAGGACCCACAAAACATGGATTCTGGCTACACCACGAGTTACAGGAAGTAATTTACTATACAACAACACGATTTATCCACATTTTCATTATCAGGACTCGGCTTTGAGAGTTTTCCTGCGCACGATATAACTTTCTCTTCGTATGAAGATTGAGAAGAGAGATAAAGTAAAATAAATGTTCACAATTTGAAATTCCATTAATAAAATATTAATTATATCGAATTTAAAAGTAACTACTTTTTCTGCCTACTGTTTTTTTTATTTCTTTCTATCAGCAATGAAAACAAAGAGATGCACGTAGAAAACGCAGACACGAACAGAGAATCTTTGAAGCACTCTGTTCGAAATCTTTACGTGCAGCACATAGGAATGTCAGCAATTCTGAATTAGTATTAGACAAAATATGCTCATTGCAAAAATATAAACACATTTAAATAAAAACTATTTTTCAAAATTAATTAAATATATTTCCGGAAATAATTTCAAGAAAATTTGGTAATTTGTGAAAATACCTTAATAATTAGCAAATAATAAATATACTGTTAAGCAGATATTAAATGATCAGCAAAATATGTAAAATACGTAATACAGTACAAAATTTGTAACGAAAAATTTAAATATTTTGTTAGGATTGCAACAGTTTGCCTAAATTACAAAATGAGAACAGTAGACAAAACATATGTAATTACATTAGACCCGGACTTCAGCCATGAGATCGACAAGCAGTACCGCGAAACAGAATTTTGACGTTACTGAAGATCATTTTTTTACATGACTAGAGAAGTCTATTTATCCGATTTCAGTGTCTTATATGGCGTTAGATTCATGGTGCATCTCGCCAGCGCGCTATTTTACCACTTTTTCAAATATGTCAGCAAGTATAAAAACATTTTAAAAATTCGATTCGGCTATTTTACTGGGAAAAGGATTAACCAGGTGAATTCTATCAAGGTGACAAACGCCGTTTTGAAATGATAAATCGAATCGTAGGATAAAAGAGCTCTTGCGTTATCTCCGCTTGTTTTTTCCGGTAGTGAAATGGTAATGGAAGATCTTAGAAGTACAATATATCTAAAATACGATGTGAGGAGATGGAATATGGGTGATATTTACGCAATTAGTTCGATTTTTTCTTTTTGAAATCAGCACCAAAGCGGGATCGGTGTTTTGAGTGATACCTCAGACATTCTTATGATGGTATTCGAAGGAAGATGGAATATGTGAATAAGATAATAGTTTTATACTACTATTAAAGATGATACGAGACCGTTTACCCCTATTACAGCATCACTAGTTTCATATGTGGGGAAACAATTTCTTGAGATGCGAAGTGACGGAAGCATCAACGAAGTGACGGGGTGTCTGGCTTGCTGCCCCCGAGATTTCAGCCTTCTTGCCCGTCGCCGCGCCGCGGCGGCCGCCGCCCGGCTCGCCCGTGCCGGCTTGACCGCGCCGCCGGCCAACAATGTCCCGGCGGCGTGGAAGGGGAAGGGGGAGTGGGGTGAGGTGTTTTTCGAAATTTCACTTACCGTCGCTCCTATTTATCCGATTTGCATGTTTGACACGGCGTTGGATTCTGGAAGCGTGTCGCCATCGCGCTATAAGCCCACATTTTTGAAATTGTTCCCGGAAGTACGAGAAAAATTTTAAAAATCGAGTTTCTGCTAGTTTTTTTTTGAAAAAGGGCTTCGTAGCGTAAATTCTATTATAAACAGGAGTCAAATGCCGTTTACAGATCGAAAATCGGACCATTTGTTCAGACGTAATCGGTAAAGTAAAATTCACTAAACTTGGTGCTGCCACGTGGTGGCGACAAATTGAACTAGTGTCGGTACATTTAGCCTTAAACAAATGGTCATTTAATTTTGAAGCATGGATCATTATTAGACGCCAAGGCATTCAATCTACGCGCCGCGTCGTGATAAGTCAGACTTCTGCCCTCCCCGCAAAGCTTCCTACTCACCACTACTTGCACATTCGGCGCTGCCACGGGCAGACGATCGGCTCGCAAGTGCAGAATGCCCGCGGGAGCAGGCTTTGTGCAGGTCTGCTTTACGGTCATACACATTTTTTCGAAAAGTTTAGTAGTTTTCGCGCAATATTGCGTACAATATGTGCAATTTTAAATAATTACGAAAACAAGATTTTCTCAAAAACGGCTCCAAATATTTTATTTAAACGTTTGGTAGGTATAGTGCTTAATGTATTTTATGAGATGACAAAAACGTCATATTGATCTATTCTTTGTTTTTTCAAAAGTTGCAAAAATGTAATTTTTTGACTTCTCTCTCACGTCGATAATATTTACATTAATCTTGATTTGTTGACATTATTATATTAAGGAGTACATGAGCTTTAAATAATGTCAAGTAAAGTTTCTCGAAAACACAATCGTTTTCTGTGAAAAGTAGCTCAAAATATCGCATTTTCAGAAACGCTCAAACGCCATTTTCTCATATGTGCAAATTTTTTCTTGAAACTTACGTAACGGATAGTGCTAATTACACTCTTTGAGTTATTTTTTTTGTTTTTTCAAAAATTACCAAATTGTAATTTTTTTGAAAGATCTCTCACATCTTTAATATGCACATTACCAGCAATTTGTAAAGATTATTTTATTTGTGAGTGTATGTGCTTTAAATAACTTCAAATAAAGTATTTTGAAAACTCAAATATTTTCTGTGAAAATGAGCTTCAAATTTCGCATTTTTAGTAGCGCTAAAACGCCATTTTCTCTTAAACGGCACATAATTTTTAAAAGAAAATTGCCATTTAGGTCTAGGATTTTGTGTTCTTTAATATTCTAAAATGAATATTTCCGTTCTACCAATAGGAAACCAAAAAATTAAGAAAATGACAAAAAATGTACTTTTGTCGGTGATAGATGGCAGCTGGCAAGAAAGAGTATGTGGCAATTCCAAATTGCTAGCGAAGACCCAAGGAAATAAAAAACGAATACGGAAAGTTTGTGCAATTCTGTAGCACCACTAGCTTCAAGACTACATTACCTATATTCGTGCATAAATTGTTGTAAAATTTGCCTTGAGGTTTAGAAAAAATATATGACCAGTCATTACAATTCAGTCCCTAGTAATCATATTTAAGCAATATTGGTTACGAAAGAGTCGAGAAATAGTCATAAAACAAAGAAAGGTCGCAAAGGAATGGCTAAAATTAACTCATCGAATTGAGAGTTCACCGCCTCTCGGTGTCTCAACTGGCCGCAGGCAGATCGTATTATTTTGCTCTGCTTTACGCGCTCTTGCTCATAGCTGCTTTCGGAGAATCTTGGCTGATCGGTGGTTTCCGGCCATGCCTGGCGAAACGCGCTGTTGGTATGACCTTGTGAATAAAATGGTGCGATTTTTTCTTCAGTCTACCCTGATTCTTGGGCATGTGTACTTCGTTTTAATCGTGATATTAGGGTTATATTAATTGTCATGCATTGTGAGGAAGATTTACGAAAATATGGTTCAGCAGAAACAAAAAATATTTGGTTCACATAGTAAATTCGGAAACAAGTTTTTAACGGCGCAGAATGTCCGACCAATGGCAGAATTCATTATTGAAGTCGACAATTGAAGTTACGCAAAGAAATAGTCTGGGTCCAGATTGCGATACGAGCGGGTTCATAAAACGTAGCTCCCGCAGTTTGCAACCAACTTTACAGTGTAACAAGATTGACTAGATTGGTGCTGGCAATGAAAGATCGATGAATACGAGTGACTACTTTACGTCACACGACACAGACTCATCAATAGGCTAAGCTATTAGTCAAGCCCTCTTACCTCTGAGTAACTGTGGTGTCGAAGCCTTCATCAACGGTGACGTGCATCCGCCGCACACAGTGACCTCTGACGAAGCTCTGGAAGTGGAATCGGGCGCAGCCCTGCCCCTGAAGCATCGAAGGCAGCTCTGAGTTCTTCTGTCAACTGAATTAGGAATCAGCACACAACAACAAGACTCAACGCCAGATGTGATGAACAGAAAGATCAGTTGATGAAAGTGAAACTGACATGATATCAAAAAGTGCATACTCTGTCACAGTGAACAACTAACTCAAGTCAGTGTCTCCAATATAACGTGTAGGTAGAAAAGAGCTTTGGTACGTTAGCCGATTACGCTGCCGCTCACGAGGGCAGAAGTTTTGAATACTTACATGACTACCACCAAAAACAAATAGAATAACAAACTTTTGTCGCTAATGTCTCCTATGTCAACGCCTTCACTAAAGGACTTAATGTGAAAGTAACGCAAAACTTCATCCCAGACATCACAAATCAATAAAGCTGAAGGTAAACTCCAACAGACATTAGTAACATTTACTCATAGATAAATACCTCATCCAAACGCAAAGAAAGTTTCATTTAAACAAAGATCCAGCCAAGAAAAACTTTTCGTAGTGTTAAAAACTAGTCAATCACAGAACGGGAACGTACCAGCTCATTTAATTAACAATTGAAACCTACGAACACTCACACTCATAGTGTCAGTTTGTTACAGAATCGCACTCGTACTTGCTTACATTCTTGACATAGGCATAGCAATTTCAAATGAAGTGATGAACTAAATCTAATCACAAACATCGTAAAAAGATGTATCATTAACGACAATCGCCAAAAATACCTTAGTTTAGTTACTCAGGACCAATGATAACTCCCTTGTGGCAACTTACGCAAAAAATACTCAAAATGAATCCAATTCCTCCAATGAATACAACCGGCAAGACTTCTACATCCTATCAAAATGAGAAAAACTTCCAAATTATTTCACAGTAACACCCACTGTCCACAACAAATTTTAGCCGTGAACATATAATAACCAAATACGCAAAAGAACTTGAAAATTGAACCCACCACAAAATAGGGCCGGTCGGGGCTATTATGATACAGAAAAGCAAACTTTTCACCGTATCTTCTATACCGTGTCTAGCAAACACCTGAAAAAATACTGCACTTTGTCTGAAATACTGTCTGTTGTTACGAAGTTAAAAATACCTTAAAAACAACCACAACTCATGCAAAAAATCAAAAGTGTCATATTAGTCCCATCTGATGGGGGTAATATAATGCACTGATGAGGCTAAAATGATAGAGCTTGATGTATCTACGTATTTCGATTGGGAAACAATGAGCGGTCTAGTGAGACACCTTAGATCTAGTGTCTCAACAGCATTTCTTTTAACTTACGTGTAAGCTACGTCTGAGTTAAAAGTTATTGTTTCCAATTAGACTGGAAGTTCAAAAAAGAGGCTTTCAAATAAAGTTTAAAAAAGCATTATAGAATTTGCTTTTAATAAAGTAATTAAAGAATTGTTCATATATCAAAGTGTAATAACTAAGCTGAGGATTTTTGCCCATTTGCCTATTTTTACCTTCAATGGAGACACAATCTATTAGGTTACTTATTCATTTTGAGGCAATGGAATATTATATGTGAATTTTATAATTCTTATAAATGTCTATTTTATGTTTAAATGCCTCAATGTTGCGTTTACCGTTCTTCACTTTGAACAAAGGAAAATATTTAAGAAAAAGTTGGAGTCGCTTTTGAGAAAATAATTGTTTAAAAATTGCTTGTATTTCACACCAAATCTACACGTATTTACAAAAAATTGAACATGGAGTCATTTAAATGTCTGTTTTTGATGAACAGATTTCTTTAAGAAAAAAATATCTATCTTCATTATTGTAATTATAGGAAGACGTTGAAAAAAATTAAGTTAAGCTATTGACGAAAATCCCAGGAGTTCAAAGGAAATGCGATTTACGCCACTATGTCATTAGCTCTATCTGACGAAACATTTTGAGAATGTTGTAGAACCTTCTTGTAAAGTATCCCAAAAAATCAATTTATCTGTTTCAAATTCAAGGGATTGTGACATCAGTCATAGGGGAATATCAATTTTGGTGAAAAACCTACTTACGGTTCAGCCGCTAGCATTGTTCACAAGAAACGGACGAACGGACACAAGTTTTGCCCTCAATCGATTTTTCGGTATCAAAGAATCACAAAACGTAGATTTTGACTACACAACGTGTTAAAAGAAGTAATTTACTACATATAAGAAAACGATTTATGCACATTTTCGATATCAGAACCCAGCTATAAGAGTTTTTCTTTCGAAAAATCGTCGTTTTTTGCAGACTTACAATACTTTCTCTCCACACACACACTACAATCTATATCTTCAATATTTTAGTTTTAGGAAGACACCGAAAAAATTTAAACTTTTGTTATTTTCGAAAAGTCAGAGTTAATAGTGAAAATCCAACCTATGTCATCTTTACAAGTGTATTTCACACTAATCTCACAAGAAATGTCTAAAAAAATGTTGGAGCTGTTATTGAGAAAATTTTGAAAATGTACCGAATGCTTCATGTAAAGTATCCCCAAAATTTAAAGAATGTTTTTCAAACGTGCAGAGCTTTGAGACCAGCCAGAGCGATAGGGGAATATTTATTTTGGGAAAAAATCCTATGAATACTTGGAGCGCTAGTGCTTTTGCAGACAGACCGACAGACAGACCGACAAACAGACCGACAGACGGACCGACCGAACGAACGACAGACAGACCGGCAGAAAGAAGACAGACGACCACACAGACCGGCAGACAGACAGACACACACAGACCGACAGACAGGGCAACAGACGACGACGTTTGGCCGTCAATCATGTTTTCGGTATCAAAGCCCCAAAAAACGTGGATTCTGACCACACAATGTGTTAGAGGAAGTAATTTACTGTATATTGGAACAAGATTTATCCATTTCGTGTGTGTCAGGGCTCCACAATACGAGTGTTTCTGTCGAAAAATCGGCGTTTTTTGACGCAGCATTAGATAACTTTCTGTAAACTACGTTTGTTACTCTGTGTACATGTACGTATAAGAGAAAATAAAAATTCAATAATATCTCTGCTTAGATGTCCTGTTGTTTAGACTGATGATTAGTATAACTTTTACAGAATTCATAACGTAAAATATCTCTTTGATAAATGGAGACTTATGATAACATAAGCCATTATATATCTTACGTTTACTCTGCAATAACTTATTTTGGACACTCAAAGAAATTAAATACGTCAGAACGGAACAATTGCAGACTTGTGCGCAGCAATATATTCCCGCAATTTAAGTTATTTACCATGTACCATAGTTTACCAGGACATTATCGTGCCAAAATCAAGGTTGGAATGCAAAATACAAATGTCCGAAAAATATATACAGGTGATTTAAAATGGTTGTAGAAGACACAAATTTCTTATACCACATTCGTAAGTATGGCACACAAACAGAATCACTACTTTCGAAAACTCAAAACTAGCATATAAATGCAGAGCAACATTCATCAAATAAAGAAGCAAGAAGATAACTGGAGCTCCATGACATTCACGCCTAAGGCAGAAGCACTAGCAGAACACTTCGCTCAAACATTCAAGCCTAATAATACACCCGTACACCCAGACCACCAAGCAATAATTGATTCAAATGGAGCACCAAACTATGACGTCCCACACAGAATAAAATTCATTTCACCTACTAAAGTCAAAAACCTCATAAAAAATTTGCCTAAAAGAAAAGCTACCGGACATGACCTAATTAGCAATTAAATATTAAAAACCTGCCCACAATCACATACATAAACAACACCTATAATTCGTCAGTCAGACTAAGCTATTTCCCAAAAACGTGGAAAATATCAAATATAATCCCGATCCCTAAACCAAACACAAATCGTAGCCATGCAGCGAGCTACAGACCAATAAGTCTCCTCCAACTACATCTAAATTATTTGAAAAAATAATTTTAAAAAGACTCAATAATCATCTAACAAAATCAGAAGCTATTCCAAATCATCAATTTGGTTTTAGAAACCGTATCTCAACCGCATATCAATTGCTAAGGATTACTGAATACATTCACACTGCCTTCCAAGAAAGAAACACACAATAGTAACACTCTTAGATGTATCTCAAACATTTGATAGAGTCTGGCACCTCGGATTAATATACAAATTCAAATCAATAGGAACACCTAAATACTTACTAAATATTATCACACAATTTATATCAGACAGATCCTTCATAGTAACCATGCTCCAACCCATGCACTATAGAAGCAGGACTTCCACAAGGCTCACCCCTATCCCCAACGCTATTCAATATTTACACAGCAGATATCCCCACTACACGCTATACAACTTGCACAGTTTGCTGACGATACGGCAATATTCACATCAAGTTGCACCCTGACGTATATCAGCACAAAAATTCATCAACATTTGAATAAAATAGACGAATGGGCAATTAAAAGGAAAATAAACTAAATCCAAATAAATCAAAATCAATTTTTTTCATTAAGACCATTCTCTGCCCCCCCCACCCATTACTATTAAACAATAGCCAAATAAGCTGGTCACCATCAAACCAACCTATAAAATACTTAGGACTAAATCTTGACAACAGACTAAACTGGAAAAACCACATAAACATTAAAACACAACAGGCTAAAATCAAATTAATCCAACTCAAGCCAATAATTAATAAAAACTCCAAACTTTCACTAACAAATGCAGTAACACTGTATAAAACTATCATAGGACCCATAAAGCTATACGCTTGTCCCATCTGGACAAATTCTGCACCATCCAATGTAAATAAAATACAAATATTTCAGAACAGATTCCTCAGAATAAATCACCAACGCCCCATGGTTCATTTCAAACCATCAACTCCATAGAGAATTAAACATGAACTCAATCACCCATCAAATAGCATGCCTATCCGATAATTTCTACTCTAACATAAACTCAATAGATAACTCAAACAATACAATTTAGTCTTAACAAACAACACAGACCAGAATAAACAATAGATACCCGATCGATTCCTTCCTAAAAATATTCTCAAACAATTGTGAATTGTAGGTACTCTCATGAGGAATCTACCCCAAAGTAGTAGCAATAGTAGAACTAGGTTAAGTATAGTTAGTAGTCAGTCATCAATACATATGAAAGAGTGTTAACTGATCTATGTACAACCCAACAAGCAATAAATAATTTTATTTCAAAATTCACGCCAAGTAACTGCACTGTGCCTGCACCACCTGACAGGTGCTCTGATTTCGCAGTATCTACTGCACGAGGACTGTTGCGATTGGCAACTGAATCCGGTAGTTCTAGGCTTATGATGATACATGGGAAAACATGTTTCTAGAGTAAAATTACCTCCACGTTAAGTTTTACTGAAGAAAAAGAAATTCAGGATTATAAATATGTTACATTTAACTAAATTTGATATTTTTATGTTATATTATTTTAAAAGTTGTTTCGTTAACTTGTATATTCATGCATATCTACTGTAACTAAGGCATGAAAAATATTATTACAAGTTTTAAAATCGAAAACTGGCGACTTGTAAACACAACGTTACTTAAGTAGAAAAAAGGAAATTCTTTCTGTTATTCGTTTTAACAATTTGTCCTATAATATCCTTGGATCTTAAAAATTGCAAGATAGCTCTATTACAAGAAATCGCACAATGCAGACTCCGAATCTGATTTCCAGAAAGAGAACGATCTGTCAATGACTAATGTGGCCTCCGAGAGAGTGATTAACTTCGTCCCTCGTCAATTGCAGTGATAAATCACTCGTCCTGTGGCGGCGGTCGCCATCCGCCCTTGGAATGGCGGCGCAGCGAGGCAGAGTCGTCTGATCGTATCGAAAGCCCCATCGCAATGTCTAGTACGTTTTTATGATAGGAAGTATGTTATCTTTCGCTATCGATTTCTCCATCTTTTATTTTCTCTTCTCACCTATCAAGCACGTATCACATCAAGAGGTACGAAAGGTCAAGATTTCATAGAATCAGGAATTCGACCATGGGAATTTCTTACGTCTCCCTGACGTCTTACGGATGTACTTTGTACAAGTAAATTGCCTTTTTGTCGTAAACGTAACTCAACAGAAACATTAATAAACTCACTGAGATTCAACTTGTAATTACTGGTTAGAATGGAAGGGCGAGAACTTAGGAACAAAGGGCTATTCTTCTACAAAAGATTCCAATACTTAGAGTTTAGTGTATTACACAGAAACACAATTTCTTAGTGTTAGTCTAGAAAAACCATTCCAACATTTTGAAGAAACAATTAATAGCTGGAAAATGTATAATTCTAGCGATCGAAATTAGTTAATTCTAATGGCTTGCAGCAGCAAAATGCTGCTGAACAAAACCACACAAACCGTAATTACCGTTTTGTTAGCGAGTTCTGTGCATGCAAGTAGCACGCACAGAACTCGGTAACAAAAAAATATTCTCGAATAACACTGAAATAAATTTAATTGTTTCAACAAAACCAGCCTTCATGAATTCTGCAATTACATCAAAGCCACCTAGACACTAGTATAAGGCCTGTCGACTGACGCTGTGACGTCACATAGATAGTCATCACAGCAAAACGAATCTTTCGCCGGCTGCTGACAGTCAATAACGTTACTTTCCATCTGTTATATACACACACACTAGCGGAACTCGGCAGACATTGTTCTGCCCTTTCTCTCCCTCACTCTCCATCTCCATCTCTCTCCTCATATCTCTCTCCGTCTCCTTCTCTCTATTTCCCTCTTTCGCTCTCTCTCCGTCTTCCTTCTCCCTCTCCCCCTTATCCTATCTCCCTGTCTCTGTGTCTTCTTCTCCGTCTCTTCCTCTCCGTTCCTCTCTCTCCTCTCTCTTCTTCATTCACCTCACTTTCATTCACATTTAGTTGCAGATTCTGCACGTCTCTGTGCAGTTGCGGTACTAAGAGCCGGGTCAGGAAAATGCAATAGAATGTTCAAGAAGATCCTCTTTCTCCTTCCCTCTACTTTCTCTCCCGTCTCTCTCTCTCTGTCCTTGTCTCAGTCTGTCTGTCACTCTCTGTCCCTCTCATTCACATTTACTTGCTCATTCTGTAGGTCTATGAGCAGGTGGAATAATATCGAGAAGCGTCGGACCAGCAAAATGCAATAGAATGTTCAAGAAGATCATATCCTGTAGATTACGGTGTGAAAAACTAAAATATTGAGGCCAAATGCCTCAAAGAAACGTTTTTCACATCATAATCTACAGGATGAAGACCTTCATGAACATTCTATTACAATTATTTTTGCTGGCCCGGCGCTTCTCGATTCTATCTCACCTGCTCAGAGACGTGCAGAATCTGCAACTAAATGTGAATGAGAGAGACAGAGAGAGGCAGAGACAGAGACACACAGAGACAGTCAGACTGAGACAGGGACAGAGAGAGACGGAGAGACAAAGAGAGAGACGGAGAGACAAAGAGAGAGACGGAAAGACAAAGAGAGAGACGGAGAGACAGAGAGAAAGAAAGAGGAAGGGAGGGGGAGAGAGTAAGAAAAAGAGATGGATGGAAGGGGAAAGAGGAAGATGAAAGGCAGAACAACGTCTGTTGAAATTGTATGGAAAGCAGTTTCACTGTGGAAGTGCGCGGAAACCACATAACGTGAACTTCTGAACGTTCTAAACCAAATTGCTACGAGAATTTTCCTTCTTTGATGCAAAATTGCTCTTCTACAAATATCTTCTGTTCGCATAAATTTAAAGTATAGCTATTGTTACAAAATAAAGTGGATAAAAGCGGTGTTTCTCAAGTATTTCTGAACACAACATTTACAGTTCACATTCATTCACACGCAAAACACGCCTATCAGTAGTGACGTCAGAAACAAGATTCTCATCTGCCAATAGGCCTAATGATTTACTTGGCATTGTGTACATACGGATATTCGTATACAATAATTTCTTATATACTCAGAATATCAAAAGAACTTTCGATAACACAACAGGCGAATAACGAATATTTAGACCCTGACGGCCTCTACCTCGGAGCCTTGCTGTCGCGTGACATGTGTGTTGTAAGCAGTGACGCATTGCGAATTCAGTCGGTGGGCGCCAGCATCCGAAAAGGTGAATAACACAAACGAATATTTGTTTTAGAACATTATTTTAGAATTTTTCTCGAGTTCTCAGATATCTCGCAAAACCATCGGTACCTCTCACAAGGCCGGATGCCGCATGGTTTTCAGTCTATTTATGCGCATATTTGAAATTTAGTAATTTAGATAATTTATAACCTAATCTTAGAAGTTTGAAAATCATCGCTGTGTCATCATCGACGATGAATGAGTTTACAATGACTAACGTTTATGACAAGGGCGAACCGCACTCCGAAACTCCACTATACAAAATTATATCTTCGAACATTTAGGAGACTATCATCGACGACCACCATATGAAGTTTTGCAATATCAAAAAATCAGAATTTCAACGAAAATTAGGCCTGCGCAACTTTTTAACGTTCCCTACGCTATCCGAAGACGAACTTTTATGCAAAATTGGATACGTTTTGAGAAATTTTAGAAAATGTTTGAGAAAATTCATGTCAAATATCCTGCAATATCAAAATTTTCATTTCAAACTTGCAAGGCATAAAGTTCGTTTGGTTTTTTTGGGAATATCGATTTACGAGTTGACCATAGACGGACAAAGGGGCAGAGAGACAGAGGTGAGAGGGACAGACGGAGAGACAGATGGATTGTTGTCAATCGATTTTTTCGTTACCAAGGTTCCATAAACATGGATTTTTTCTACGTAAGTTATTAGAGGAAGTAATTTAGTATATATAGGAACAGGATTATCCACTTCTTCGTTAGGGAACGCGTTCTCCTCGAGAATTCCCATTGCTCTTGGAGTCTAGTGAATGCCTTTGGTTACGATGTTGCTACGAGAAATTACATTGTAATAGTGAGAAAAGCGGAATATGTTGTGAGATGGGATGCAGAAATCGGGAGGAATCTTAAGGTGCGTCTCCACTAGAGATTAACTAGCGCGAGCTAGTCTCGAGAGAAGCTCGCACTATCCTGTCCACTTGCGAGCTATTCGCAGAAATGTCCGCCTCTCGAGAGTGCACTCGCCGCGCCCTCTCGAGATTACCTCTCGCATGCCTGTCCACCAGAGAGCAGTAAGCTCGCCATGGAGATACGGGAGTTAAGATGGAGGCGAAGAAGAGAGCAGCGGCGGCTTTCGTTATTGATTTGCTTTTTGCAAAACAAGAAAAGTACTCAGCGAGAAAGTCGATTGATCATGAAGCACAAATGAATTCTTGGTCGACACTTGTCAAAGAATTTGAAATTGAGGACGCGCAACATTTTAGACAACGCACATTGTTTAACCTAACCTCAAAATTTCAAGAACACGCACAAAAGGTAGGTTACTTTTTTAAACATTTTACTTGAATATCAAATAGAAATAATGACATAATAGGGGCCAGAGACTATTTTTTTGCTAAACTGATTCTGTAAAATATGAATTTTCTTCATACGTTTTCATATAGGTACGTATAAACTGAGTAATATATGTAGAACAGAGAGTTATGTAAAGCTGCGAAAAATCGATTTCGATTTCAACGTCAACTAATGTTTTATGGTGACTTGATACCAAAAAAGTTTTTTTTTTCATTTATTTTCAAAACGTCCGTCCGTCCACCTGTCTGAAAAACACTAGCGCCTAAACTTTTTGAACTATTTTTCCCAAAATGAATATTCCCTGGTCGATCTGCCCCCGACCCGAAGCTCTGTGATTTTGTAAAACATTCTTTAAATTTTGAGGCCCATTCTTCAAATTTTGAGGCCCACTTTACATGAAGCCCATGGGACATTTTCAAAATTTTCTTTCAATTTCGTGGAATACGTACGAGAAAAATAGAATGAAATACATACGAGAGTCGGTGCCATTCCATAGCACTAATTTACTTCAATGATATATTTTATTTCTTGTGCAATTTTAACTAGTGCCTTTTCCCTCCATTACCAAGACGGAAATGCTGTACCATGGAACAAAAGATCCCTCATTTAAGATCAGATGCGTAGTTTTCTCATCATTTGTTATTGAAATACACGGGATTGTCTCCCATTTATTTATTATATTATCCTTTTCGCATCTGTCCACTGCTTGGTAGCGGCCACAGTGAGACAACAAACACCGAAAAGCCGCAGACGCTCTCAGGCACTTCCAGCACGTTTCGAATGCTGAGAGCAAGTCGGTGCGAGTCCTCGCACAGGCATGTCCACTAGCGAGTAGTTCAGATGGCGACCGCTCTCCGCGAGCATCACATTACTCTCGGTTGCCTTCTCTCAGAACTGTGTCCATTGGCGAGAAACACTCTCAACACAAACTCGCGAGAGCGTAGCTGTCAAGTGGACACGCACCTTTAGGAAATCTGCCACACGCGCGCCTTTATCACAAGAATCGCAATGGTCTTTGATCCCGAAACCCACATATGGAAGCTTAGCGTGCTAGGCTGATTATTAAAACAATGAAAAACTACAGATTCCAGGGATCAAAGGTGTTGGAGAAAAATGAAATTTCTTGCTCCGTTCCAGGCAAGTCAAGGTCGCGGGCAAGGCAACAAGCTCACTCGAGCTCGCGGGCACCGTGTGTAGAAAAATAGACTCGAAATTTAAAAATAAGGGTTGTACCCTCGCCGCCACATAGAATGAGCAACGGCATATTCTGAAGTCCCAATCCTTCTGCACATTCTTGCAGCACTGTACGGAGGATAACGCCATCTGGTTCTTTCATAGTTAACTATTACAAAATAACATTCTCTACCAACTGCCATCGCCTGAGAAGCTGATAAGGCAGATTTCCCCCAGGTTTCACCCAATCATCATCTCTAGTATGAACGTTCCCTATGGATAGGTGGGTTCATCCTAAGGATTGAGAGTATTGGCGCAGAAGGCACAGGGGGGCGGGGTAGTCTCGTTGCGTCCTAGAGCAAGCCATTCGATCGCCTACAAGCAATATATCAATAAAGTTAATATCATACATTACAAAATAAAATATTCAGCACATGCAATAGAACTAGTGGATTTGAAAAAGTTTATGCATTGCTTTTTTCTCATAATCCAGATTTACTTGCGAAAATTCAATTTAGTAATATTATCCCCTCTTTTAATGCAAAACAACTTACGCATGTAAACGAATATTCCGAAACCAAGTCGAAGAAATGAAGTGGGCATAGGCGGCTCCAGGATCGCTAAAATATTTGTGAGTGGGAAGTTTTGGCGAAGTAATAGTGTTCAAATATCAGTGTTTACGAAATTCAACATTTTAGCAATAATTATACTAGCTATTTAGTTTTTTTAGCTATTTAGTTAATTTTGCATTTCTTGTTAAACTTGTTTTTTTGCACTATTCACTTCAGAACTATTAGAAGATCGTCCTGGGTCGTATAGCACACATTTCGAAATTGTTTATAACATTGTTAATTGTTGCAAAATTGTTAATTCGCAGTTTTTAGTTCTGGGACATCAGGGGACTCTTATAACTGCAGAATTTCAAAAATTGGAAATTGTTTAAAATTTGCAAAATTTGCAAAAAAAGTATTGTCTTTTCTAAACTGTCTTTAAACGAGATGCAAAATTCTGCAATCCGATCGGTGCTATCGCCTTTCGTTTTCGAGATATGCAATTGTTTATAAAATAGCTCGCTGTAATGACTCGCTTAGTTTCTCCGCTGTATACGTCGAAATATAGGAAGGGGGTGGGTGCGGATGGGCCGCCTCAACGCTCTCATATATTGTGGTGGAAATGGTTGCTGGTTAGGTATTGCTAACTTTCTAACATTCCATTTTATTCTAAATACGGCAGTGAAACTTCTGTTCGTAGATTTGAGTTCGTGTACGTAATATTATCTTATTAACAAATTATTTTGCAAATTGAAAGTCGAAGCTTTTGCATGCGAATGTGAACAGAATATATAATGCGTATTTTTATATTTCCTATATTCGTTATTTAGCAAAAACTATACCGTTATTTTATCGGCTAGCGTGGAAAATATTACAACGAAATTAAAGATACTACTCAGGTAATACAGGTCGGCTGTCGACCAATCCTGGACTCTGGAGCAAGAGGCGAGTCCGTAATTGGTTTTGGTAACCTACCAGAGTTGCTTCTTCCTCAAAACTGCCCCCTCTCTCTACTCCTTTTAAAGCGAAATTGGCGGAGCTTGATATAAGAGCCAATCATAGCTTTCCTTTCCTTCAGTAGAATTCTTTTCTCCGTCAATTTTGGGAGGCAAATCATTGAGATATAAAATCGCGTATAAAATTGTGACCAATAATTTAAATTAAATATTGAAGCAAACAATAATTTTTCGAAGACATGAAGGCATACAGCTTCTCTTTTTTTCCCGTTCTGAAAATGTTTATATATTCTTATATTGTTTACTAGTTATGTTGATCGTCTGTTAATAAATTCTGTTCATTTTCAGTATCTTATGTTTCAAGAGAACCAGTAGAGTTATTTAATAAGTCATCAGTATGTTATATTTTGTCTGTCAGTAATTTGTCTTAATACATAAGTTACTGAAAATCAACCGAATTTAATACATTCTTGTTACATCGCTCACAGTTTCATTCTAATCAATAGGTATATTGCTTTCTTCAGCAAGTGTTTTTACAACATAGTGCAAATTATTCTTCATTATTTGCGGTAGCTCTGGAAATGTTATATTTGAATAGCAAGAAAGAGCATATTTTAAATGTTGCATGGCGGTACCGACGCAATGCAATACATATACCGATACAATATCATATTGACATGTTTGCTAATAGAACTTTCTAATCATGGCAATGGAAATTAAATATGTGGAGTTTTAATTTCAACAAGAGAGAAATTTTGCAGAGACATGTATGTAGTATGCGAAAACTAAAAATACCGTTGCAGTACAGTATTGGCATGTGCTAATTTACATAAATTACTAATTAAAGGAATAGGAACTTATGTAGGTAAATGAGTAAATATCAATGAAGTGCAGTTTTGCAATTGGAACTTACGTTTTTAAAATTAAGTTTTTGCATATGACTATGACACTCCTATGCTTTTGCACAATGCCTCGGAACCCAAGAGCGAGGTCATAGCTTATCGAGTTAAAATCATGGAAACTTCAGTTCTTAGAAATGTTCCCCAGATACGTAAATGCCAAGAAGGTCATCTTATGGAAACAGACAATCTCTGAACATATTCAGCACAGTTAGTCATTTCAACAACGAAGCCACTTGGAAAGCACTCATTTACACAAACGTTAAAATTTCAACAACGAAGCCTTTTATTATCTTATAATTAGGGAACGGATTTTCATGTAAATACATATTTTCACAGGAACAAGATACCTGCATTCAGTAATATTTTATAGAGATAAGACATTTTAGGTGAATTAGAACAATTTTTATTTTACTTAATTTTAAAAACTTTGGTCTAATTTCATGTTTCTACATATTTTAGCTATTACTACATACTTCCTAACAATTTAATAAATTTATACCTTGAAACGGAATATTTCAGATGTAAGTTTGCAATATATGTATCACGGCAAATCATCTTTCTCAGAAAGAAGTGCAATGCGCTTCAGTGACTACCAGACCGTCTTCAGGAATTGTCAAATTTACTCCCCCTCTACTTCTTGAAAACCGGGTACGTGTGTCAAGGATGAACGGATGTATCTGAAGCAGAAGTAATTTCATTCACGTGCTTGCTGATGATTCATACATCCCATTCGTAACTCGATCAAAAACTAACAAATATTTTTATATATCATTGTCTTATCGCGAGGTTGGAGTAGGCTGGAGGGTACTCACATGTCACCCTCTAACTCCTATCCATCACGGACACTACATTACTTCTATTCAGATGAGCACCAACTCCTCATAAACAACATTAGATTAGATTTATTATTAACTAGATGACCCGGTGAACTTCGTATTACCTACATCTATCAAGTATACAGAGTGGCCCATTTAACTTGAGAAATCCAAATAATTCGAAAAATATGCAACGTTCAAAAAAATGTCAAAGGTAAAAAATTAATATCTATAAGGGGACATCTGTCAGACCTAAAATCAAACTTCTCTACTCGTCTCCTGAGTGTGAGGTGGGAGCCAACTTTGGAATTTTACATGAGGAACCCCCCCTTTATATTGCAGATTCGGATTCTATACAAAAAAATACATAAGTTGGTTTAAAACATTTTTGATCGAGGAAGACGATTTGTATTCATGTATGGCCAGCGGCTTCAAATCGCTTCCTCTGATTTAATTATGTTTAATCAAATTCTTTAATGAAAAAATGGTTGTTTCTATTTAAGATTTACAAGTTGCCTCCCACCGCCCCTCGGGGCGTGGGAGTGAGATTTTTTTCATTGAAGATGTTATTTTTTTGTCTGCAATGTCTTGATCATCTATGTGGATAAAGAAATGTTCTAAACCAAACTTACGTATTTTTTAGTGTAGAATCCGAGTCTGCAATAAAAGTGGGGGTTCCCATTTATGATTTCAAAGTTGGCTCCCGCCTCACCCTCAAGGGACGAGCGGGGAAGTTTGATTTTAGGTCTGACAGATGTGCCCATTGTAGATATTAATATTTTGCTTTTGACATTTTTGTACGTTGCATATTTTTAACAACAAAGATTTTGTTGATACAACAAAGATTCTGTTAAATTATTTCTGATACGAATACAAATTTGAATTTTGTCAAATTCTATTATGGTATGAGACCTTGTAAGTGGAAAGAAATTGTCCTGCATAATATGCATTTTTAATGTTGGCCAAGAAGTGTTTAGAATCATTTCACGTCCCAGAAAGTAATGAGCGTAATGGATCTAGTGGTGGCATCAATTGTGGCAATTTAACTTTTTCGCCAGTACAATATAATCCAGTAAATTCACCGCTGTATTTTGACGACTTAGAATATTGACAAATGATTTTCATTTCCCAGTTGTTACTGATTTGTCGCACAATAATCTACTTCCGGATCGTAGTTGAATGCTGCTCGTTCCAGGATCACAGGAGCACTGCGCCTGCGGAATCGCTCAATTTCATTGTGACGTGCTCTCTGTTGTTGATGTACACGATCTCATTGCATTCTAAGCCTATCCGCTTCCTTTTCAGTCAATTTAGAATACAATTCTGCCTTGCCAATACGAGTATTATCTGTATTTCGCTGATCATCAGTACGGTTTGCACGTAAAGTACCTCGTCTCCCATTTGATCGAATTCGACAACCTATGTTAGGTCGTCTTCTCCTTGGCATTGTAAATAATCAAAGTAAAGAAAGTTCCCTCGCACTTAGCGATAAATAGTGTTACTATCACAAAGGATTTATTTTGTGACTAAATTCAGAAAGATATGTCAAGCTATATAAAGAAATGACTGCCCTAACTTAAACAATACAGAACGAACATCAAATGTTTGACAGGCAGTTTATACGGAAAAATTAAATTGTTGCTATTACTATTTTCCATGAACTTTTTTCCGTATTTTCTCACCTTTTAAACTTTTCCTGAACTTCCTCGAATATTTTAAAACAAACATTAGGCAAATCGGTCCAGCCGTTCTCGAGTTGTAGCGACACTGACGAACAGCAGTCGATATATATACACATTTATAGATAGATAGAAGATAATTCTGCAATTAAATGTGGTACCTTGTTGGCAGACTATCTTCTTTACATGAACATTGTGAGTACTATGCATATTTTACATTTCGAAGAATATGGTTTGTGGTTCGTGTCGGACGGGCAAACGAACAGACTGACAGACATTTTGCCACCAATCGATTTTTTGGTGTCAAGACCCAATCATTAAATATTATTTCGAAAGAATCTAGTTTACAATTACTTCTGTAGATATGAAACTTTCTTTTAGTCTCTCCCGTGTTAAGATGTGATCAGCGACGTTATGTGCTCGGAAAATGTTTCTATAGAGAGAATTTTAATCACTATAAAAAATTTATTTTACATATTTTCTATTTTTCTTACATATTTTGGATAGTATATAATGTATGTATATGCACATATTTTGATTGTACTTTAATACATACGAGTAGAAAATTTAAAGAAAAGAATTGAAACCTTTTATTGAGGGTAAAATGTTTACAAAATGTAAAAACCCTTTGTATTTCACACAAACATTACGTGAAAAACCACTCATATTTTGATAAATTTTGGTAATGACCTGAATTCAATTTTTTCTTTAAATTCATCTCTTAATTTTGTCTTTAATGCCTTTCACTAAGAAAAAATCTTTGATTTCAATATTGGATTTGTAGGTAGGCGCCATAACTTTCCTGACGTTCTGATATATTTAATTTTCAACAAAACATTAAGAAAAACTGAGCAATTAATGTTCCCAACTATACTTAAAGAGAAAAGTTTGCAACTATTTCACTTAAACTTATTTGAAAAAAAAACATACTTGCAAAAAATCAAATAGCAATGATAATCTTAACATTATCCTTGTAGTATTATATTTAGATATCTAAAAGTATAATGAATGTAATTACATGGAAATGAAATGCACCCATTTGATCCACTCTTGTATTTCATTTCCATTTCAATCAGTAATTGTTATTTCATAACAATATTGAAGTGAGTTATACAACCCTCATAAAATTACCAAAGTTTTTAACACAAATATTGAAGGAATAAGTACATATGCATTATATAAAAACACTTTATATTCTGCCTTGTGGTTACTATAATACAATTTTGTAAACACTTTAACTCTCAAATCCTTAGATAATTCAGTCTCACTTTCCGTAATTCGAAAATATCGAGCAAAGCGAGGTTTTATTGGAACTCTGTTCGACTCTGTGCTTGTAGCTGTGTGTCGAAATATTGTCCCCTCTATATTGAAAGACTAGCGGTGGGCATACTTTCTTGAGTTCTTTTTACGAATTAGGCAATATAAAATTCAAGTTAAATCCGAGCAAAAATTTCGCTTATTCCAACTGGATTGCACGTTGTCGCAACAATGACGTATCACCTCTTAATTAACAATCGCTACATTAATCCAAAGCTTACTTTTGGGAGTGCTTCGAAATCCGCGAAATCACTCTCCGGACTGTGATTTGAGCTTGGGAGCATAGGTTTTGAGATTCCATTAGTATACGGTCGAGCTGGTGATATTCAAGATGTCCCTCTAACTATGGGCCAGCCCTATAACTTCCAAACGGTTCCAGATATCGCAATAGTTTTCGCTCAACAATGCGTAATCATGGGGCAAGTGATGTGGTGTAGAAATATTGTTTGAACTATTTTTAGTTTCGAAAAATTTAATCATCTTTGATTATTTAAATTGAGCATATGTTTTTCTCACTAGAAATAGATCGATCATAAAAGAGTAATGCAATGATGTAATACATGTAATATAACTATAGTAATTTGTGCATAAAATTGTACTATCTGTCATGAGATTTTAAATTAAACTTGCAATTTTTCCTACTGCAGCCGTCACAGCTGTCGCTTGTAGGAAGTTGACCTTCGCGGCCTCCCCTCTCCCCCTTAAGTGCTGGCGTCACGAAGGAAACGTTCCCCAAAGGGGACAGTTGCAAGGGTTACTACAGGAAATCTTGTGCACTTAATTTAAAACCACGTGTCAGAAAGTATAATTTTGTACGTCAAATACTATCAAAACATTAACATATGTTACTTCATTGCATTCGTCTATTTATGATCTATCTATTGCTAGTGAGAAAAATACATGCTACTATTTAAAAAATCAAAGATAATTAAATTTATCGAAAACTAAAAATATTTTGAACAATATCTCTACGTCACAGTATTTGCATCATGATTCCGCATTGTTGAACGAAAACTGCATTTCTATCTCGGGAACCGTTTAGACGTTATGGGGGTGGCCCATAGTTGGCGGGACGCCCTGTATGCCAAACTTCGCAAGTTTTAGATTATTTTCGTAGTTATATGAAAAGAAACTAGAGTTGATGTCTATTTTTTTAATTCATATTTTCTCAATTTTTCAGTCCCTTTAAAATATAACTGAAATGTGACATTAACAATATTACAGAAGTTAAACCTAATCCAATACGAATATTTTCGATAAAATATTTGGAGCCATTTTGGGGGAAATATCGTTTGAGGCTTTCTGCAACTCTGCACTTTTGATCTAGTTTTCACAGACACTTTTTGAGTTTTCATGAAAATTCATTAAAAATCATTTGAAGCACATCTATTTACAAATGCAGTATTGTTTAAAACATATCAACAATGTAAATATTAATCACAAGATAGACATAAAAAATACTTTTCTAGATATTTACCAAAATGACATTTGTGTCTTCTTACACAGTGCATTAAGTAGGCCTATTATCCGCACAAAAATTTTACTGAAAAAGTTTGGAACCCGTTCCATCCAATCTTGCTTTTAATGTTTTCTAATATTATCGACATTCCAAGTAAAATTAAGGGAAAACAAGCAAAATTTTCAAAAAATTAACAGGATAAAGTTTTAGAAACTAAATACGGAGAAGAAATTTCATTTGAAGGAAATATCTCAATCTTCAATATTCAAGTTTTAATAAGATGCCGAAAAATATTCAATTCTTTGTAATTTTGGAAATTCAGAGTAAACAGTGAAATTCATATTTATATCTTTATAAATGTATTTCTTCTATGTAGCGTTTTTTCTTCTCTGAAATGATTCAAAGTTCTAATATTCTTTATAGAAAGGGAAAAAAATATTAATTCGTGTGTCAACAAGAAAATGTAATATTTCCTGTTGAAAATATCTTGACATGAAGGGTTAATGGCGATGGACACACAACCCTACAGATTGCGCTAGATTTTTCAAAGCTGCGTTCTCTAGACGCAACTATTTAGATTACATTTATTTTATCGGAGATCGTATATATTTTCACGTCCATTGAGAGGTAAATAGTTGAAAAACTTCTGTGATTCCTGCCCATTGAAATTTAATTGACATTAATTTTTTGTATAAGTAATATTGCTTTCAAGTTTCGTGGATAAGAAATGTATTGTTATAAGAAACCCTTTAAAACATGGAATGGATGGCTCAGTGTCACAGAGATACTATTCCAGACCTCGGGGATTAGCGGGTTCAAATCCCAGGCTGCGTAGGTATTTTTATCCATTATTACCAAAAATTCCACCAACTTACTAAACTATTCATTCAAACTAAATTCATTACAAAATTAAATTTCTCGAAAAAGAGTATTGAAGGTGGAAATTTTCCTGGATATTGATTATGCTATTGGAGTTAATTACAATGTTATATTATTATTTAACAATTTCAGATGTATGTAGAAATATATTTTATATTTTCTGTCTTTAACACACAACAAAGATAATACAGATTTTGAGTAAAAAAATTAATAGTATTTTTTTTCGTTCCAAAACACTATTTCTGGCAAACGTTAACGCAAAAAATGACTGATTCTGGCGACAATATTAGTGATGTCTTCGTGCTTACTACGAATATTATAGTTCATAAACGAGTTGAATAAATTCATCTCTTTTGTTGAGAGAGATTATCGATTTTCTCTCATACGCCTCAAGCTACTACCGTCTTGCCAATTCCGCTTGGAAGAACTTTCGACTTAAGGTGAAATGATATAAGGGGCTACGCAGCGTTGCCAAAAAAAATCAATATTTTCACTCACGGCTAAGAAATTGAACAACTTCCTATTATTTCTTTCACATACCTCAGAATAACCAAGCCACGCAAGAACTAGCTATCTCACTAGTGGATGTGAGACCTGTCTCTTTCAGAGGCGTAAAATGCTGCATTTTACAAGTAGAAACAACCCTCAGATTAAAACAGCAACTCGCTATTCTCGTATTCGTTAGTCTCTTGATACGTTTGGTCTGAGTTAGCTTTTCGATTTTTCCCATCCTCTTTACAGCAACTATCTATAGGTGCCTGTAATACATTTTTACTTCCTCATACTTATTTCGTGACAAGAGAAAATGTTGTATCGTGTACTGGCGAATTTTCGACAGAACAACTTATATTGCCAGGTCCTGGTAAAGAATAGGTGGGTAAATCGTGTACGTATACAAGAATATAGCAAATTACTTTCTCTAAGACGATGTGAAATAAGAATCCATGTTTTTTGGGATCTTGATACAGAAAAATGGATTGACGGCAAAACGTCTTTTTGTCTGTTCCTCCATTTGCGGGCAACGCTAGCGCCTAAACCGTTCTGCCGATTTTCTCCGAATTAATATTCCTCGATTGATTTAAAGGAAGTCAAGGCCCTCTGAGTTTTAAATGGACATTTTGATTTTGAGGGTTCTTTTTTCAAGAGCCTCAATATTTTCATGATTTTCTCAAAAATGGCTTAAAAAATTTTGATTAAGTTTGGCCTCGGATAGCGTATAGAACGGTTACGTGAATGGTGAAGGTCACATTTTCGTTGAAATAAATAATTTTTCGAAAAATAAGACGTCCAAAAATGTTTTCGGCTCCTTCCTACAACTACAATATTGAAGTTAGAGATTTTTTCATGAACAGTGTTCTTTAAAGATACATTTGAAATTAAGGTCATGTACTACAATTTATCAATAATATGAGTGTTTTTGCGTAATTTGTGCGAAATATAGACAGTTTTTACATTGTTTCCTTGAAAAATCCGTTCCAATTTTTACTTTTCCGTATCCATACCTATATTCGGAGTAATATACGTAGTATAGGAAAATTTATGTAATGCTGCGTAAAAAAATGCGAATTTTCGGCAGAAATATTGAAAATCGAAGATGGTATATTTTGGAAAATAAATTTTGAAAATGTTTCATAATTTTTACAATGATGACGTTACAAATGTACCTGAAACGCAATAAAATGTGTTATTTCTATTCTTTTGCATTTAAAATAACTTCAAGGTATCTGAAAAATATGCAAACAAAATTTATGTAAATAATCTTAACATTACGTTTTATCTAGTTCATGTCGTCTGCAGAGGAAGATCGTATTTTCATGAAAAACGGTTTTGTAATGATTACATGCAAAATACCGAAAAGAAAAATATAAGATTGTATTTGTTCATACTTTTACCACAAAACAAAAGTTAAAAAAATGTTTTTAGGTAATTTGAAAATTGTCTGGAATTTTGTTGGTCGAATATAAAAATAATGACCCTATTGTATTTTTGAGTTAAAGTGATTTAATCCTTCGACTAACGAGGTATTTTGCATACGTCGAATACCAAAGGGGGTAACAGTTACCCCAGGGAAAATTCAATTGAGTTTTAATATTTTTACCGTCAATGCCGTAATATTGTTTTGGTTTTGCAGATTAAACATTATTTTGATACATTAATAAAGTATTTAGAGATTTTAACGATATATATTTTACATGCAGGACCTCGTCCACCACGAAGAGGTCTCGAATGCCAAATGATGTCCTTTTAGAGCACATTGCACTATTTGTATTGTCTCTTCCACTTAATACTCTCCTGAACTGATGAATACGTCATCATTCACGTTTTTCTCGTCTTCAGCACAAATAATATCGTCCACTTCATCTATAACCTATACATTTTCTTCATCACGCTCACAAAACAATCTATACTTCACGAACTTCTTCACACAAATCGCCTGGATTGTGAATCATTAATAACTTTTCAAAACTTTCAAGACTGTAATTCTTCGACATGTTCACATATTAACGCACCAGTTCTTCAATAACACTTCGTAGGAATGTCCACAAAACCATCTCCCTTCTCCCACTCATAATATAACCTCAAACCACGTTATTAAATCCCGAACGTCCAATACCAACGGGTCTAAGGTAGTAACTCCAGCTTGACTAAGAGCAAAAAAACGCAGGTTTTTCCAAATGATAGTTTAAATAAATATGTAAAAAAACTACACAAGATATCAAAAATTTAAGAAAATTATAAGATGATAAGAAAAAATAAAATATGCGTTGGGGTAACTCAGTTACCTCCCTCAGTAGCAGAAGGGTTGAATGACTTCAAATAAAGATTTTCGAAAACATAAAAGATTCCTATGAAAAAGAGCTTTAAATTTCGCATTTACAGTAGCGGTGAAACGCCATTCTCTTAAAAATGGCTCCAAATGTTTTAAGAAAAATTGCCATTTAAGAGAAGTTTTCACTGTTCTTTAATATTCTCAAAATAATATTTCCGTTCTACTACTAAGAAAATGAAAAATATTTTAAAATGTTTTAAAAAAAGTAATTTTGGTTGGCGATAGATGGTAGCTGGCAAAAGTATATACCAAGTTCGAATAGCTAGCCGAGACCAAAGGAAATAAAAAACTAATACGGGAAAGTCTGTGCCATTTTGTAGCACCACTAGTTCTCTTTAAATTTTCTCCTCGACAGAAAAAAAGTCTCGTTTCCGGCGAACTCTGTATTTTCGAAAATAGTTTTAATCTTAACATTTCAAAACTATAAATGTGAAGGCACAGATTCTTGCCTTAAACAGAATCCGTTCTAAAAATTCAGCTCTTTAAAAACGGACATTTAAAATTGTTTGAGAAAAAGAGTAGTTTTTGCGTAATTTATGCTTAAAATTTAAGTACTTTATTAAGAAAACATTTTCTCAAAAAATGCCCGAAAACATTTTCTTAAACTTATTTTCACCAATAGAACATTAAAACATGAAAAGAATGGCGCGGATATCATTTTGTCCAAGTCTCAGAATTTTCGAAAATGGTAAATTCTGAAATAATGTGAGAAAGTACGTGCAGTTCTAGAACCACTAGTTTTTTGTATACTCCCAATTATTCGCTTTCTTATCGATAACACTGAAATACGACTTTTAGAATATCATAGAGGGCAGAACCTTCTTTTATACATTTGGAGAAATTGTTGAAAAACTGTCGCTTAAGCGTTGTTACGAAAATGCAAAATTTTTAGTCCATTTTCACGAGATAGAGTTTTGAATTTTAGAGAAACTGCAGTTTAAATCATTTGAAGCAATTACACTCACAAATGCAATTATGGATTAAAACACCCGTAATGTAAATATTATTGACATGAGAGATGTATCAAAAACTTACATTTGTTGCAAACAATTTCTTGAAAAAACAAATAACACATCAAAATAAAGTTTATTTCATTTTATTCAGTGAATTTAGCGCTATCCATAGAGTATGTGAAAGAACAAAAATATGATTCCGTTTTGAGAAAATCTTAGTTTTAATATTTTTTAATTTTGCTCATATTTCAATAAACATTACGCGAAAACAACAAATATTTTCAGATAAGTTTACGTAATATTTTATCAAGAACTTACTGTCAAGAACTAATTTCATCTGAAGAAAAAATCGCTTCAACTATATGATCCATAATATTTAAAGGATAATTTTCAATTTGCAGGGCCTTGAGTCGGGGCAGATCGATAATGGTATGTTTTTTTCCAAAAATTCTACGAATAGTTTAGACATTAGTGTGGTCACAGACTGACAAACTGACCGTCGGACGGACGTTTCGAAATAAAATACTCTGTTCGTATCAGAGAATCCCTAAACCTGTACTGCCGGTGAAATGAGATCATCCAGTGGCATTACGTCCCTGTAGACAGTCTTGTGTGGCACGAACCAAGGATCGTCACAAAGATATCTTATGTTTTAGTTTTGGTTCTACTAAGAATATCTTATGTAGTTATTACTTCTCTGTGGTGTTGGATTAATCCATTCGCGTTCCAGAGTATAATTTTATTTGTTAGCTTCATTTCTGCATTTTGGATATTAATGTAGTGATCCTGTTTGTTCGAATTGCTGTTTTATAATGTTTTCTTATCTTCGGAAGGAATTTTCAATTACTTTGCACATGTCTATTTGTGATGGGTAGTAAGTTAGATTATATGGGGGAGGGTTCTAACTGATTACTGGATATGTAAGCAGGTGGGCAATAAATGGTATTTTTCTGTGAATGGGGAGGGTTCCTTAACTTTGGGGAATTTTCTGAGTTGAAAAAATGTATTATTTGAATGAAGTGAGAAAGGAGGGGAGGAAATTCTGTAGTAACGAGGACTTTTTAGTGATTTTTTAACACTGGGGATATTTCTTTCTTTTCTCGGTTTCGTTTATTTATATAATTTTGGTGTATTTGACAACATTTCTAATTGGGTTTCGTCCTGGGTGTTTTCGTGAACTCAGAACGCATTTAGCTGGCTGTGTTTTATCTTTTCGATGCTCAATTGTTAAATATTAAAAGCCGCATTTTACGCATCTATTTGCGTTGCCTAAGAGTATGTTCTCGTATGACCGTATTTTGGGCACCGATGGCATTGAACTGGTGTTTTCTTTTTACATGGTGGTTCAAATTTGAGATTGCATTCTAAAATTTGTCAATTTCTTAAATTCCTTTGTTGTTTTTGTGTGGTTCTAAGTCTATAATGTGCAGAGAGAGAGAGAGAGAGAGAGAGAGAGGTTTCATGATTACCCAATATCGCACTTTATATACATTACGAACAAGGTGGCCCTAAGATTCACGTTCATGATTTATTTCTTCTTCATTCACTGATGAGTAAATACAATAAAGTACGACACGGAATGCTCTGCTTTACTTTGAAATGCGTGATATTCCGCTTCTTTTTCGTTCAGTACTTTAGTTATATTTCTGTACGCTTCAGTACTGTGAATGGTATTATTTTTACTTCGTTTCTATACATTTTATATGTGAGTTTCTTTACAATCACGTGTTAGAACGTCCATTCATTTTCGTATATTCATATCATTTAGCACGAATATTGATGATAGTTTAATTGTTGACTTTTGTTTCATTTTTCGTTTACTCTTCATAGCGTCAAATTCAGGTAGCTACATTTTGTTCATTAAATCCCAAAATATCCAAGCAGTCCTTTGAAATTCAATAAAACGCTACAATTCCGTTGCTAAAAATACCAACTTTAATTATTTTCTACAAACGATTAAATGGAGATGTGAACATGCCTCTGGCCGAAGGGATAAAAGTAAATGGCTGACGATGACTGACAACATTAAAAAAAGAATTTCAAGGAGGAGTATATCAAGCGTTCAATACCCCACAAGAGCTTGTAGACGCGTCACCCAGGCGCAACAAAAGTTGAAAAGAAACTTATTGATCCTAAGAATGGTTATAATTAGTTTAAATGATAATAATAATGTTTGCTTTTCAGAGACACGGGACGCATTTAAAGAACACAATATATTAACAAAATTGTGGATGTTATTACTATTCTAAGGAAGTGGGTTCGTCTTTGAAATGACTGATTGTTTCATATGCTCAGAAAATTTGTGCGTTTTCATAAGATGACCTTCTTGGCATTTACGTATTTAGAGAACATTTATAAGAACTCAAGTTCCCGTGATTTGGACTCGATAAGCAAAGATAAGCATTCTGAAGGTAGTTTCAAATAGCATTGTGCTGTCACGGTCGGGTGGAAAATGAGTGCCGCTAAATGCACGTTACGTTTGCAAAACGGCTTGAAGGGTAGATTTGTGAGGGAACTGCGAAAAGATTGAATCCCCCCACAAAATGGGAGTTATGACATGCTAATTTCTTATAAACAATTACATATCTCAAAAACGAAAGGGGATAGCGCCGACTGGATTGCGGAATTTTGCAGCTTGTTTGAAGGCAGTTTAGAAAAGACAATACATTTTTTTTGCAAATTTTGCAAATTTATTAACAATTTCCAATTTTTGAAATTCTGAAGTTAGAAGGGCCCCCTGATGTCCCAGAACTAAAAACTGCGAATTAACAATTTTGCAACAGTTAACAATGTTATAAACAATTTCGAAATGTGCACTATGCAACCCGGCAGTGTCCTCAAATTGTCTCTGAGGTGAATATTGCAAAATAACAATTTTGACAAGAGAGGAAAAATTATTACTAAATATCAAGTTTAATTGTTGCTAAAATGTTAAATTTCGTAAACACTGATATTTGAACACTATTACTTCGCCAAAACTTCCCACTCACAAATATTTTATCGATCCTGGAGCCGCCTATGCCCACTTCATTTCTTCGACTTGGTTTCGGAATATTCGTTTACATGCGTAAGTTGTTTTGCATTAAAAGAGGGGATAATATTACTAAATTGAATTTTCGCAAGTAAATCTGGATTATGAGAAAAAAGCAATGCATAAACTTTTTCAAATCCACTAGTTCTATTGCATGTGCTGAATATTTTATTTTGTAATGTATGATATTAACTTTATTGATATATTGCTTGTAGGCGATCGAATGGCTTGCTCAAGGACGTAACGAGACTACCCCGCCCCCTGTGCCTTCTGCGCCAATACTCTCAATCCTTAGGATGAACCCACCTATCCATAGGGAACGTTCATACTAGAGATGATGATTGGGTGAAACCTGGGGGAAATCTGCCCTATCAGCTTCTCAGGCGATGGCAGTTGGTAGAGAATGTTATTTTGTAATAGTTAACTATGAAAGAACCAGATGGCGTTATCCTCCGTACAGTGCTGCAAGAATGTGCAGAAGGATTGGGACTTCAGAATATGCCGTTGCTCATTCTATGTGGCGGCGAGGGTACAAATGTCCGGAAGTGGCGGGACGTTACTGGATACCTGGGGCACGACAGTTTTCAGGAAAAGTTACTTGACAGTTATTGTCACAAATTTAGATGTATTAATTCCCATTTTCTCTTTAAAGCGAAGAAATTATTCATTAAAATGAAATAATACATCAATCCGACATCAAATTCTCAACCGAGAGTAAAATTTTAAAAAATGAATCAAAAGAATCTTGATTACTATTTACATTAGAGTGATATACAAAAACATTAATTTTTTATGTTCAGGTTAGGAGATTTAATAGACAATATACTTGTCTGTTAAAAGCGCTGCCTGTCCGTAAGCGAGAATTGTTAACTTATAGAGACTTGTTAACTTATTTCATATTATTGCTAAATCAATAAATAATTGAATGATTTAATGACACAACACAAAGCGAAAACAACGAAAGAATTCGTCATTCAAATATATTCCCGTCACTTAGTAAAGATGTTTATATAAGGGAAAATTTAACAAGAAAATTAACATGAAATTGTAATAATTAGTGAAGAATATAAACATATCACAATTCTCAGATATTTTATAGAAAAAATCTGACAATCATATTTTCGTATGAATCCACTATTCGCCGCCTCGCACCGCTTCAGCTTTCTGTATTTGGAGGGGAAATAAGTGCGGAGTCAGGGGAAGTTACTCTTGCCCGTAAGAGCGCCGGGCTCCTCAGGCGGCCAAGTAGCTCGTGCGGGCGCTGTTTGACGTGCCTGCTCTGTACGCTAGAGAACTCCAGCCGGTAAGGGCGGTCGGTTGAGGCTATCAGCCGTCGAGGCGGAGTTGAGCGGGGTGCGGCGGGCAGCGACTAACAACGTCGTTAGCAGTAATTAAAAGCGCGAGTCGTGCGGCGCGGCCAGCACGCTTCCGCTCTTTGGCCAATTGATAGGGAGGCGCCACCGCAGGAACGTTTTTGCTCAGCGCCTTGGCATTTGAGAGCGACAGAGACAGTGGCGGCGACGGTGGCGGTGGCGGCGGTGGCGGTGGCGGTGGCGGTGGCGGTGGCGGTGGCGGTGGCGGCGGTGGCGGCGGCGGCGGCGGTGGCGGCGGCGGCGGCGGTGGCGGTGGCGGCGGTGGCGGTGGCGGTGGCGGCGGTGGCGGCGGCGGTGGCGGGGCGGTGGCGGCGGCGGTGGCGGGGCGGCGGCGGCGAACGTGGCGGTGGTGATGGCGGAGACGGCGTTGGCGGCGGTGGTGGCGGTGGTCGCGTTGGCGGCGGCGCTTCAGAGGCGCGGCCATTACAGAAATTGCAGGCTCGCGCGCGCTCCTATTAGCAAAGTGCTCATTAGCCGCAACACCCCTCTAGCGACAAGCGGCCGACAGATGTTTCTCTCGGCGGACATGCACCCGCAAGAGCCCGCGCTTTCTTGATGCGGCGTACGCGAGCTTGTCAAGTCGATGTCGACTGTGAGGAGTTCAAGTATATTTTTTTCTTTCTAGTGAGCAATAGCTATGATCGTACAAATTAGCACAACATTATAATCTTTTTTGTTACATGTATGACAAGTCCTTCCCGACTACTCACGAGTATTTACGGCCTTTTCGCTTACAAATCAATAAATTTAAAAATGTTCTCTAAAATCTTGCGAAATTGACGAAGAAACATATATCATTGAAGTATTATAAAAATAAATTATCCAAGAAGAAACGTTTACTGCAATTGCAAGTAATGCGGGGAATAATCCTTTAATGCATGGAATAATTTTTGACATCGATAACCATTATTTGAGTCATGCGCCCACATGCAGTCAGTCTCCCCCTGCTAAAAGGGAGTTACCAGCTACGACACCAACTGGCATTCTGCCGTCAGACTATCCTTTGATTCTCCTGGCTGTATTACTTAGGTATATCGTTGATTGTATTTAATTAACAATCATCACAAAAGAGATATCTAACCTTACGTCGAAAAATATTGAAAATAAAATTTCGACGTTGTAACCCTCTATGAAATGAATTATTTCTCAATTCGTAGGCATTTTTAAGAAGAAAAAAACCAAGATTTTCTCTTTTAGGTAACCCCAAATATCCTGGACAACACACTGATTATGACATCTTTCATTATTTTGTAAACGCCATGAATGATTAGACGTTTGTTCCCCGGCTGAGGCGGAAATGAGAGCCGCGCGTCGTCATGGGCGCTGCCAGGAGCCACATGAGGCCGTCGCCTCCACGGAAACATTTCTAAAGAAAGGAGGCGCTGAGCAGACGGCCAAGGCTGCAGCTGCGGCGGCGCGTGACGTCGAGGGCCTTGGCTGACGGGCGGGGCGGGGGGGGCGGGATGGAGAGGGGGCGGAGTCTCGCCCTCGGGGCGTGGCTAGCGAATTGAGATCTCCCAATGGGAAACAATTGTTAGGTTTTCTCATAGCGAACAAAACATCGTTTCGTAGGTTGAATTCTTCATAGCATTTTATATTACTGAATTGTAAATTAATCACGTTTGTCGGTTGATTCGATGTTGTCTGGGTCAATAAATATCAATACATTCTGTCCGTACAATTAGGCTGCTGCTTTATTTGACAAAAAAAAATTATAAATGTTAATCATGTTAATTCATTGGCTATTACTGTTCACCCTTTTTCAATACAGGGTGAATTCCATTAAGCCCCTCTTTTATCCTCTCAAATGGGAAAGATACTAAGTTGTTTGCACAATTCGTATTGTGGACTGTATTGGACGCAATTTGTAGTCACTGTACTATTATTGCTTAAATTAAAATTATGTACGTCCATTTTTTTAAAGAATGGTAGTTTGGACATGGGAGAGAAGTTTGAGCTTGTCACAAAGGGCTTAGAAACACGATCTGAAATGGATGTATATCTAGGTATTTAATAGTTTTAAGTGCGTTTTTGAATATAAATTGTGAGTGAATGGACATACTATGTATTAATCGTTAGCAGATGATGCAAAAAGTGCTAATAACTCTGAGGATGAATTTGATGAAACGCCGTGGGTGCATGAGAGGCGGAAGGGCTCAGAGTCATGCTGCGCCGCCAAAGCAAAACGGCGCGACGCGACGCGACTCGGACAGAGCCATCTAGTTCCAGCTGCCACCCGCAGACGCCGTACGGCTTCTGAACTAGTGACATTCGAAATGCGAGCGCCAAGCCATTATGAAAACTAACTTCTCATAAGGTATGGGCGAAATGATTGCTCTTACATGGAAGACAGGTCGAACATTAGAAAAAAAGATGTTGCTAACTTCAATCTATGACAAATGCTACACTAACGAAAATTATGTCTAAAAAATTAGTAGAAAGTAAGTATTAACTTTGCAGTCATGCTAACATCATACTACATTGGCTTTACATTTTAGGAAAAGAAAATAACTATAGGTCGAAAACAAGTGACAGATTTTACTCCACGTAATTGCTGGAGGTAATACATTCTCCTTAGACATTCCCACATTAATTTCTCATTATACACGTTATACTCTCCCAGTGTTACATCTCTCATTATCAAATTTCCATCAGGATGTTTTGCACTGATACCAGCCTTCAAGTGAAAGTAAAAATCAACCAGTGCGCCTTCCTCCTCGCCTGGGGTGCGAAGAAGGGCCCAAGTGGCCAGGAGATGATTCGTATTGCAAAGCTCATCCCCGCCTCCGCGTCGCGGCCGCGTCGTGGGGCGTGGCAGGGGCAGGAGGGGAAAGACAAAGGCGGTCGCGAGGGCGGGGGCGAGGCCGTGCGTAAGCGCCCGAAGGCCGCGCCGAGGGTGGGAGGGTGGGTGGGAGGGAGGGTGGGAGCGGGAGAGGTGGAGATTGCGGGAGGGCGCGGGCGCACGTGCGCTGCTTATCGTGAGCGCCGCGGGCTGGCGGTGACGGAGGCGGGGGCGGGGAGTGGGGGCTGGGCGGCGAACTCCATTGCGCAGCGCGCCCCTGTGGGGGGAGGAGGAAGGGGAAGGGGAAGGGGTATCTCCGGTGCAGTCACCACCGGATCCCCAAGCGCCCAGCAATGACGTCGTGCTTTTTCAGAAGAAAGTGCTTTTTCATTCATCATGCCTTCAAGATATCTAGTAATAGTTCTAACAGTAAATAATCGCACTACAAATGTAAACTTTCGAAATTCGTACAAGGTATCAATTCAAAAACTCCGTTAAGTAAATGTATACCATTTTTAATACCATCCTTATTATTCAGGTAGACCCTTATCATTATTATTCATTGTTATACATTTTAACCTATGGTTTCATTAACAGCACTATTTAAATTTCATATTTTTCATTGAAAAGGTATCTTTAAGAATTACGTCATATCTACTTTAGTGTACTGTACTTTAGTGTAACTCTTCTTATAGACGTGAAACTATTTTGCAAGTAATGAAATACAGATATGTAATGTGTATATAGTATAAATGCTGTGTAGTGAATATCGGACTTAGAACTTCTTATAATTAAACTTCCCATTATTATGTGCCACATAATATAAATAAAATAACTTGTATTAGTGGAAAATTTGTGAATGGAAAAATATCTCATTGTTTCATTTGGGTTCTCAATGGGGGCCTTGCTGGAGCTTCTCGTTTACACCGACACATAATCCTACCCTACTAGTGCGTCCGATTTGTCGACGAATCTTCTCAAGCAGAAGAACAGATGCTCATGTAAGACAAGAGAACGATGAAGATGTTGAAATATTTCTAGGGGCTACACAACTCGATCGATCTTTTAGTTTCTGGAAATGCCTTTTAATATCGCCTTCCTTCTGTATAAAGGGCTTCGTATGAATCGCTTTTCTCCTGCTCCGTTATTGCTGCGTAGATCAAACTATCCAACCATTCGTCAAAATATCGGAGACCCTGATCCAATTGCAATTCTTTAGATTGAAAAGCGTAATTTATTACGCTTTCTACATCTTCGGTGCCATCCGTTTTCCAGATAGCACTAACAAGTAAGCGTTGAAGAGCCTCTTAAACACATTTGAAAACGGCAAAATGCGCTTATATTTCTCATCCTTCCAACTCAATATGCTTATTAAAAATAAATAAAATACGATATATTTAATATATAACGCCATTTCAAGGTAACTCCATGGCATCTGTGGTAGTCAGCAGTGTGGCAGTAATTCAAACTTAAACTGTGTTACAGTGTTCTAGAGCTACACGACTACAGAGTAGTTTCAACGTATTTCTTACAAGCCTATGGCGTTTTAAACTCAAGATAAATGCTGGCATATATTATCAAAGTCGTTTAACACTTTGAATACATTACGAGTTGAAAGTGATATAGATACAAGTGACTTCGTCATGAATGTACAAAACTGGGTACTAGAACAGAATATTAGTGTCGGGAGTTACAATATTTCCTTTTTTCGCCAGAACATGATAGTTTCTGCCTATTTCCCTCTCCATTGTTCCTTTACGATTTGTTTCTATCAATGCACGCGCCCAACGGGAACATAGAAAAAACAATTCGTTTTCCAACAATTTTTAAAGATCTCTTTCCTAAATTTATTTTTTTCTACATCGGATTGTTTCCTCTGATTAGACCTGAGTCACCCAGAGATTCATCTGCGTTCCTTCTGGCATTATCTCGCGAAGTACGAGTATGTACACATTTACTCAGAGAAGGAGGCCAATTGCTTTCTAATGACTGGTTATAACTACTCTCATGCCAAGTGTCTTTGATGAAACATCGTGAATTTATTAGTTAAGAAAAGAGTGCCAACGTATTAATAACCAACTTGTGCAACAGTGTAGCCATCGATCCTTTTCTTTATGGATGGGAAACTTCTGAAGAACTTCATATCCCCGGCCAATGTTTCGTTAACATAAAGAAACGTTGAAAAACATCAATATTACCTGAAAGTTATTTTCTCAAAAGAACAGGTCTATATTTCACCTGCATTAATGCATTTAATCGCGCTTGATGTGAATCTTCGATTTCCATGCAAGTCCCTTATACAAAAGTTTCACTGGTTAAGACCATAGTAAGCTATTTCGAAAATGTTTCGTGGGTACAGGGGATCTCTTTCACCCCAAGAATGAATGGTAGGCTTTCTCTCACTTGCGGATAATCCGTTCCATGGCAACTTCTGCCCGCCTTCTGCCCTAGATGGTAGGGAATCGCCCAACTGCATCCCGCGGTCAGTTTTCCCTCGCCCTCGCTTTCTAGCTAATACACTTTCATTTTCCGTTACCAAGGAAGGCATAGCCCAACTCCATCCCGTTTCGTTCATCTGGTGTTTCGGAAGTAGTACAATTTTACTTCAGTTTTCATTCATAAGTAGCACATATCGATGGTCTCGAACCGTGCAGAGAAAACCTCGAACTCGCGTAAACACAGCAGAATCTTCGGAATTAATTACATTCAGTCAGCGAGGTAAGAGTATGCTAGTGACAGGTAAATTCATGTTTTGTTTCCACAAACCATTAAGTGGTGGTTTTCGACATTGGCAGTACTCTAAAAAACATGCAATTATGTCTTGAAAACAGACAGAAGTGGATAAATTATAAATGACGAATGTGATTCTAAGCAGACCACGGGAAATGTAGAACTCGAATCTTTTACTAAGGAAGAAAACAGAAAGAGATGGGAGTTGAGCTATGTATTATTTGGATAACTGATTGATTAGTGATTACAGGCGCGTCAACTGCTAAGATCGTTAGTCACGTGAGTGTAGCGCGTGCTTTATCGCGGGAGGTACCGGTGATCTTCTCCCGCTGACGATGAGATCCGGAACCGACCTGGACATCGGTTAGCGTGGTTTTCTCCAACGTCCTACTAGCGGGGCACTGTCCCAGCCAGAAGAAGTTCTAAGTTCCCGACTGGTCTCCCGGCAGGTGTGGTTGTGTAGTGCATGTAAGTGTAAGTGTGTATACGTAGGAGATGAGGGTAGGACAAGTAAAAGGAAGGAAAGATCACATGCGGTCCGTGACCTGTTTGTTGGGGCACTGCTCCCCCATTCGCCTAGTGTCGATCGAAGAAATCACGTAAAACTACCGATCAAAGCAGCAGGCCACTAGAATTCTTCTCCAGACAGCGGCTGATTTCGACCTCGCTAAGTACACGGGGGTTTGTGAAAATTGCAAAAATCAGAAGGAATGGTCGGAATCACTTAAAAAATCGGTGGATGGGTAGAACAGTGTATCCATGAGAAGTGATTAAGTTTGCATAGAGATGGTGGGCACGTTGGCCTACCAGCGCCCTCCTTTGTGTGACAGGTTAGGTCAAAGTTACGCCATACTCACTTGATATAGAACCGTCAAATGTCGTGGAAACGTGCAAGAAAATATCGATATACCTCGTCGCTGTCAAAGGGCGCAATATCAGCATCTGAGTGAGTTCGAAACGGGCGGAATGATCGGTCTCCAGGAAGCGGGTTTGTCGTACCACCGTCGACATTGCGGCTCGAACTGGGCGCGCTAATATGACACTGATGCTTGGAACATGCAGTATACTTACGGGACTAATTATCATAGCAGTTGACGCGCCAGGAATCACCAGTCAATCGTTAAATGCGGTTTGTCGAGGAAGATTCAGCGGGAAGGAGTTCTATCAGAATGATAACTATTACTATTGATTGAGGACGCTCTACGGCGAAGGGGCAGTCATAAGACCAGCGGAAGTGGGATCAGCGGATAGAGGAGCGTCGCACATAGCGACGAGCGGGTATTGGACCATACAATGTGACCACAACGTGAGATGACCACCATCTTGTCCGCATGGCCGTAACCGACAGAACGGCCTCGTCCACAGTGTTGGATCGACTTCAGAGCACTGCAACGGGTGTGGTCATGTCTGCGTCGACGGTTCGATGCTGTCTGCCGAGGGCTGGACTGGTGGCACGCGTACCACTGTGTCGGATTCCGTTGACCACAAACCCCCAAAGCCTCAGCAGTGGGCACGTGAACGTGTTCACTGGCGTGATGAGTGACAAAATGTAGTATTTTCGGACGAGTCCCGCTTCTTTTTGTTCTTCAGCGATGGCCACGTATGTGTTCAACGCTTCCGTGGTGATCACAGTCTGCCAGCCTGCATTGTTCCGGGCCATAGCGGACAAATGCCAGGCACAGTTTAGTATAACAGTTGCGAAGCTCCCTACGATCTTTTTCATCCGTGCGACCTCAGCGCTGTGGCGAGCAAGAGGCACCACCAGTTCGTTTAGGTGCGGCAGGTATATTTGCATGTGGTTTACGCGTAGTTTACATGATGCTATGTGATAGCGATACATGTTTTATGAAGTGAATTGAATCGATTGAATATTATTATCAGCTCTTAGTTCACTTGCTATTGTTGAATTATGACTTATCACATTTACGTCTTGCATACATTGATGCACGCCATTTCCTATCTATTTACTTTATAAATTGTAGCAACAATCGAAAGAATTCGCCAAATATATCCTTCTTTAGGTTTCCTCAAAAGACAGAAAGGTAAGAGTTAACAAAAGTGTTCGTGAACGTTATTTTAAACCGCATATGCAATATGTTGATTCCAACATTATCTTGTTGTTCTTCTTTATGGTTTCGTGTACATTTTTGGTATTTTCGGCGCTTCAATCATGTTGAATGTGGAGAAAGATTAAATATCAGCTAATAAATAGTATGTAAACCTTGATTTATACCATTTTATCATTTTAAATTTATTGTCATATTAAAATTATAATTATTTTTTAAATATTATTGTAACTTCTAGGTGTGGGATCCCCATCTCAATAAGGTTTTTTACACAGTTTTCCTTGATTCATAGAGCAACTGCTGAGATGGTCCCTTATATTGCTTCTGCGCAGTCATCTCAGATTGACAGTAATAAATTTATATTTTATGATTAACTTGGAATGAACGTTTTGTTATGTATACACCACAAATTTTCAGATGTTATGAACATGCCGTTGCGCTATTTTAAAAGTTTCTAAAACTTTCAGCATTAAAAAGTATGAATTACTAGGTAGTACTTAAAGCCTTTAAAACAAATGCCTCTTGCTGGCCACCAGGAACGCTAGTGTCGCACGAGCAGTCAAACGGACGAATTCTCGGACGAATTGGTTTGGGGCGCCATTGGCTACAATGTGCGATCTCACCTCATACATATTGAAGGCAATCTGAACACAACCGTTATATCAGGAAGGTTTTACAGCCCAAGGTACTAACACTCATGCAAGCAGCTCCACATGCCATAATTCAGCAGGACAATGCTTGATCGCATGTCGCGAGGAACGTGCAAGCTTTCTGCGAAGAGCGACGGATACCACTACTTCCCTGGCCTGTACTTTGGCCTGAGACATCGCTCATCGAACATGTTAGGGATATGATCGGTAGGCAACTTGTTCGTTCTCATTCTCCTGCAGCCACTGTCATGCTTTGTAGTCACGAATTGAGACCGCGTGGAGGTGCGTTCCCCAGCAGCATATCCAGGCTGTCTTTGAATCCATGCCACGATGTCTACAGACCCTTATGGCAGCGCGTGGCGACTTCACACCGACTGTACCGACAGGTACAGGTTTGTAATTCGAATCATTTGTATATTTGTGATATTCCTAATCTGTGGAATAAATTTCATTGTAATAGTGTGTAACGTTCTTGGTGTTGCAACTTTCACAAACGCCAGTGCAGCTGAAGTCGAAAATCCTGCCACGCCGTTGGGATTGGAACCCTAGTACCTCCCAGTCAGAGGCACTGCAGTGACATCAAGTAACGCACTGAGTCACCTAAGCCGGTGCCTTTTTGGGAAGGGAGGTAAACGACGTAGAAAAAGTTGATCGTGGGATGCAGACGGGCGCCCGGGCGGTGGTGGCAGCGGGGTTGGGAATCCCCGAGGGCGCGCGCGTTGCCGCGTGCCGACCTACGGCCTTCCTGATACTGTTTATTTTGGCGGCCCCGGCCCGGCCACGGCCCCGCCCCGCCCCCGCCGGCGAGGCTATCGCCCAGGGCGGCCTCCAGATAAGGCCCATTAAAGAGCGCTCAGAAGAAAGCGCGAGGTCGTAGCAGACGCTTCGCGCAAAGGCTACGCGCACCACTTTCATGGGTGGGAGAAGTCCAGATGAGCAAAACAGCCTTGAAACACTCACAACACGTCTCTGGAATGCATCATCGACGTTGAGATATGGACAGCCTAATGTCCTTCGTACTTCAATTAAGATATCCAATTACATAGTCTCTTGTATGAATCCCCAAACAATTTCGCATCGATTGTTCGCCCTTGCCTTATTAAATTCACACGTGAAATTCTTTCGAACAGTTTTTTTTTTTTTTGGTATAAGGCAAACAATGCCTCACTAGAGTATCCATCCGAACAATTATGGTTCCTTACGACCATGATACCTGCTCAATTTTGGTTTAATTACATTTCACATTTTTTTCTATTTACAATAATTTTAAACAGAAAAAAAATGTAAAATGTAATTGGCACAATTATTGTGCCATTATAAACTTCCTTTATTTGATACATATTTATAACTAAACCAATTTCCAGATAACTCTAAAGCCAATTAAATGGGATAATTCACTTTGTGTAATGGTTTGTTGTTTCGAAATATATACATGGCAATGTTAATCTCCTTTAACGAAAGCGTACACTTCGGCGGCCCAAGTCAACAGATACTTGGCTTTCTGGGGTCGCGACGTCCTAAGCACAATTGCAAAAGTGCCAAGGACGCAGCGCCTCCCGTACAGTCAAGTATCTATTAATCTCTTTACATACTCTCGATAGCATAAAAAAGAAGGCCAACGAAAGTCGGCGCTGGACAAAACAGGAAAGAGATAACATTAAATATTTTAAAATAATTTTCAATGTTCTTGGAATTTTCTATTGTTTGATTTTGCAAATGTTCAATAATCACATTTTCACGCTGAATTTTAAAGAAGTTCAATTTTTTATTAAATTTGTTAGAAAACGTAATTTTTTTTCTGTTTTATGAAACAGTGAAAGTCGACTGTACCATATTTATTCATAGAAAATAAGGTTCAAAAATTTCAATTTTTTTGAAGAATAATATAACATTATCTTCACTATATACTTTATTTAAGTGAATTAAAGAGTGGGATTTAAGTTCTCGACATTCAAATCTGATTAATGATTTTCGGGTATTTATTCTAAAAGGTAATTCGTTTGTTTTGCTGGTTCTCTTATTTTTTAAAAATCATATTGTATCTTATCCTGGAATAGTATTTATTTAAAAGAACCCGGAAATTGAATGAAACATCTCACAGAAAAGCAATTTCATCAAGCTCGTGTCATAGTTTTTAATGACTATGCAAATTTTCTTATCGAAGTTCGCAAGATGGTACATGACCGGAGGGTCACAAGGTTAAAGCATTGCAGACGAAGATACAGAAAATGTATTTTGCAAGTCACTCCCAGTGCTGACGAGACATTGGCATCATGCATTACATGCACTTTTTAAACAAAGTCTAAGAAGAAAACATATGAATTAATACACGAAAGTTCTCTCCCTTTGAACGTGCTTAGGATTATTTCTTAAGGTTATGATTTTCAATTTTCACTTCACTAAAAATATGAATGATCCTTACTCTTATACACAGTATTGAGAAAGTAACGTAAAGTTCCATAATATATCGACGCGGAAAGTTTGAAGAAAATACGTGTGTACGATATCCCTGGGAAACGAACGTCACTTTTTAATCCGCCTGTGAACAATACTCGCACTAAACTGACTGCTGAGTTAATATTGTCCAAGCGATCTTCTTGATGTCGGACTCAGCCAATTTGAAATAGATCTCTTATTAATATTTTAAGCTACTTTCTTACATTACACCCCCACATTTTCGAAATTGCCTCAAAACTGGCTTTTTTTCAGTAGAGTACAACCCGCTGATAAAAGACGGGACCGATTTTAAATGAAACTACATTCAAAAATAGCTTAAGTTTACATTTTTTCGGCACTTACCTAAAACAGCAAAGAATTATTGAAGAAAGAATTTCTTTCTTAATAAAATACAGTCATCCAAATTAAATCCTTAAATGCCACATTTAGAATTTTTATTTTCTCGCTTCAAAATATGAGCGGTTTTTGGAGTAATTTTGAATCACATCATGGTACTTTTTGACAAATAGGTAAACAATATTTTCTTAAAGGGGGAACAAAGGTTTTCTTCAAACTTTATACGGATTGACCATAATACGTTGAATTCTGTGTAACACATTTGCCAATTTTCAGTAAAACATTTGAATTTTCAAAAATTAACGATTTGAATTCTTTTCGAATCTCCAGTAATCCGTTTTGTAAAGGAAATGGCTGAACTATTAGTAGGATAATATGTCCAAAACTATAATACTGTATAACCGTTACAAACACTACGAGAACGTTTGAGCAGTTAAAGTTAGTTTTTGCGGCATTGTTATGAAATGTTTATAATTTCGTCTCGATAAGGAACATTTTTCAATATTCCTTTTCGAGGTAATCGCGTTAACCTAAAAAGATTTAATTTGCGGGTATTACACAGGAAGTATTTCGTTTACATTCCTTCCTTTATTTATAAATTTCCTTCTTAGAGCAATGCTCACTGTGTGTAAAACACATGTAGCGCTGAACGAAGAATGCATCCATCTGAATGAACATAAATAAGTCGTGTCGAAACTGCAATTCACTATTTTAGCTGTTAAGATTCGATGAAGGGACTTTATAAATTAATTTCTGCAAATATACAATAATATTCCCAATATCCTATCAATAAATCGTAATTGAATAAAACATATGCCTAGTGCAAATCGGTCTGAGAGAATAGAATAAAACTTGGGATGTAATTCCAAAAAAAAGTCATGTGTGGTAACTAAACGGCGAAGAATCAAATTAGCCCTAACGGACAAAACAAAATTCAGTGCATCCCCAGATGCTACAGATTTCAAAATGGTTGTTGTAGAAGAAGAAAGAATATACACGGTGAGTTGTACGCAATGTTAACGGCCACGTGTTTGATCAATCTGATCAACAACAACAACAACAACAAAACTATTTTGGAACACATTTTCTTCAATATTCTAAAATGAATGTGATTTGTTGATTGAGTTGGAACGTATTTTACAAGTGAAGATGTGCGAGTCAATAAACCGAATCCAGGTTTAATGAGAGAGGCTGCCTTAGCAGCAGTGTAGGCCGTTAAACCGCCGAGTCGGCTCATCTGCACAGGATAAGCGGCTCACGCATCACGAGCTCTGCACTGCCTCATGGAGAAACAGCAGCAGCGGGCAACATCTGCAGCGGAATTCGCATTTCCAGGAAGAGCAGGGAGATTATTTTGGACATTATTATCAGCTTCAACAACTTCACATTTTATCTCTCTTAATATCTACATTTACAAACTCTACCTCTTCTAAATTACAACTTTTAAACTAGTTCTGTTAAAACAGCACATACTTTCACGCATTAATTGAAAGGGCTACGCAATATTATACCATTATACGACTCTGCTAAAGTGTTTTCAACAAGCAATTTTTAGTATCTTACATACTCCATTCGTAGTATAGAGAAAGTTATGTAAGGCTGCGGCGACATATGGCGAGTTATTGACAAAAAATTGTATTGTAGGTCCCTGATACCGAACAAGTGGACAATTCCCATTCCTAAGTGTAAATTACTTCTGCTCACACATTCTGTTTTCAACCGTCGTTTCTTGGGACCTTGGTACCAAAAAGTCGGTAGACGGCAAAAGTTTGTCTGCGAATAATGTTTGCGGTTACACCGAATCCAGTTCAAAATTGTTTCGACTTTTTCCTAGAACTACAGAAATGAAAATAGTGATTTTTCTTCTCAACAAAATCTGTTCTTCAAAATTAGGTCGTTAAAGTAGGCATTCACATTTTTTCGGAAGTATAGATAGTTTGGGGATTATTTTGCGAGATATAAAGGCTAATTTAAAAACAAAAATTTGTCCCAAAAAGCTCCAATTTTTTCTTGAAATTTCAATACGGGTAGTGCTAAATGCATTAAATAAAATATATTAACGCGATTTTGAGTTATTATTTCGATGTTTAACTTTTCGTAAATGTATTTTTAAATATCTTTTACATTGTTAATATTTGCATTTAGTAATTTATTTAACATTATAAAATCTGTGAACATAAGGTCGTCAAATTATTTCTTAGGAAGTTTCTGGAAAACTTCTCTGTGAAATTGCGCATTTTCAGAAACATTCAAACGACATTTCCTCGATAACGGCTTCATATGTTTCAATGAATAATTGCGTTTAGGACTGTTATACTCTTCTGTAATATTCTAAAATACATATTTGATTTCTAGTATTAGGGGACGAAAAACTGAGAAAGTGTGACAAACTTTCGTTTGAACGAATAGGTAGCAGCTGGGAAATGAATGGGGCAATACTGGAAAGCTAGCTGAGGCCAGAAAGATGAGAAAATTAACTACTATGAGAAAGTCATTCTGTAGCCCCTATAGATTTTTTGTTTTCCGAGATTCGAACTCAGGACCATGTAATTTACTCATATTGCTCTTTACTACCACACCACGCGGGTCACTTGCCGTACTCAATTTTCCCGATTTTCAAACAAATAATTATATTTTTCCATTATTCCAATTTAAGCAATTTTCGAAAATTCAGAGAGATCAACGAAAATGAGACCTGCGCCATTTTTTAAGCACCCTTGGCTCTGCCCACGGAAAAACCTCCTTCGCCGGAAATGGGAGCAGCACGACTTCTTTCACCGGTCTTTGAAACAAAGTAAAATTTAAAGGGAAATATTGGAGCAGTTTTGGAAAAATAAATGTTGAAAATTACCTAAATTTCACGCAAAATTACTCGAAAACTGCTCATATTTTCGAATAAATATACAGGACCTTATTTAAACTATATTACGAACAGATATTATTAAGAGAGTATTTGAACTTTTGCATTTTTCGAAAATTCAGGAAGATATAAACTTTCCTGTCCAAGATGACAAATTAAAAAAGAAAAATAAAGACAAAGAAAGACAAAAAAATACACTCACCATTCTTTTAGCAGTCCTTTACTTTATCGGGGATTTCAAAACATTTTTAAACAAATTGAAAAAGATTGGAGGTTCATGTAAAGTACCCCCAAAATCAAAATATCCGTTTCAATTTTGCAGTGCCTGAAGTTCGTTCAGTTCAGTCAGGGAATATGAATTTTGGAGAAAACGGTTCAGGCGCTATAGAACTTACCACAGGAAGACCGACAGAGGCAGTCGTAATGATGTTTCGACATAGGGGTCCGAAAAAACATGTATTCTGACTACACCACTAAAAAAGTAATTTACTGCGTGTAAGAAAACGACTTATTCAATTTTTCGTTACCAAAGACCAAATTTAAAAGTTTTTGTGTCCAAATATCGTCGGTTTCCGCTGCACAATTACGTACTGATTACTTCTTGTAAACACATTTGGGTGAGAAAGTAAATATCTGATCGAAAGCAACACTGTACAGACAACACATTGAGCTCTGATTTTCAAATTAAATTGTTTTTCAAATTATTTATATCGAGAAAATTTTCGTCTCATTCTTTTATCATAAGTAATATCACGAGAAGTGCTGTGCTAGCCGGTAAATTCACGACTCGCGTAGCGAGGAGTGAATTTACCGGCTAGCACAGCACATCCGAGTGATATTTAGTGTGACTATTTCACGAATAAACACATTAAATGATTTGAAAGGATAATTTAAATCACAAGAATAACGAAAAAAGAGAAATATTACTCAAAATTACTACCGAGAAATGAAAAACTTTCATTCAGCTCCGACTTATCACTGCCTCCTGGAATAACTTACAACCAAGTAACATTTGAATAACAGTTTAATGCAGAAAATGATTTCAAACATGTTTCAATTTTATGGTAATAAAACTTTCTAAAAACAATTATAACAAGGCTACTGACAAGAACATTTATTAAAAGCACAATCATTAAAGTTGTAGGAAGTTGGTTTCCAAGTCTTGGTCTTCCATGGAAGTATTTGAATTGGAAGATGTACGAGATGAATTAGCAGCGGAATTCGTCAATTTCGAATGGACTGAACACACGTGTGTACTCATTAAAATATTTTCCTGAATAATTTTGGTTGTAACGTTCCACACAGTTTTGATAGCATATTCTTTGTACTCTTCACAATCTAATCTTCGTATATTAATTGCCTAAAACATGTGTAATTTCTTCATTTGTAGTTTGTGCTGTCCATTTGTATCTTCTGTCTTTACAAAATTCTTGAAATTTCTTCCACACACTTTTTCTGTTCCTTTCGCTGTTTTTCGGCACTCAATCTTTAATAATAGATTCTATTTCAGAGTTTTAAACATTACCAAAACGACACATTTTAGTATTATATAGATGCACAAAAGCTATTTTGGAGGTGAAACAATTGCTATCGTTATCTTAAAAAGGTAAACAAAGGTTTTACAGCGATAAAAAAGGTAAACAAGCTGATGGCGATAAACATCTGGGATTGGTTTAATTTGAATATATTCTCGCTTACCATTGGCTACTTACGACGCGGACAGACATGAGTGAAATAGTCAAATTAAATAAAACTAGTGGTGCTTCCAACGCACATACTTTCTCGCTCTGCTTCTATACGGTCCTTATTGCTATTCCACTACTTCATAAACAAGAAAAAGTGTATTATACCAGCAACCCTTTTCGGTACCGAGACCCAACAACCGATACTCAAATTCAACGAACCGGCATTTATACCACTACGCAACACCAACACCGCCTCTGTCGAACAGAGCCATGAAAGAATAGAACCCACCTATAAAATGGTAAATGCATGATTAAGAAACAATTGATACAATGGTAATAAGCTTTACAAATACAAGAGAAGTAAAAAATTTGTTAAATGTTAATTATTTGAACAAATATACACAGACATTTCCAGGACATTTATCGCAATTACTTATATTTTAGTCAAAACGAAATTCTATCGCTTTTATCATTAGGAGCCGGTAATTTTCAACATGCGAAAAACGTGTCTTTCAAACATGAGCAAGAAAGGCAGCGATAAACCGCATTAGGAAGTATTCGTAAGGCTAGAAAGTAATAATAATTACGGAACCGATAGGGATTGTAAGTTTATCCCAAGACTTCTGATTATATTGTATTACAATTTAACGTTAAAATGCTCATAATTTTACTTAAATTGGTTCATACAGATATATAGTAGACAACGGTTGATTTGACATGTCATACGCTTCAGAAGTCGAATAACAGAATTGAAAAATTGTTTAAAAGATGCAGTTAGGGAAAAAAACAGACAAGTTCTGTCTATTTATCTGCATCGATTCTATTCTTGAGTAGAAGTACTTCAAATGATGTTCAATAAAGTATCAACACTCTTCAAAGTTTTTTTTTCCTTCAACATCACATTCATCAAATTAAAATCCCCCTCGGGGAATCGAACTCGGCACCCTCCTTAGTGAAGATCTCAACCCGAAGGTGCATTAACCAACAGCGCTACGGGACCGAGATGCGGACCAACTGCTTATATTTTAGTCAAAACGTACTTGTATCAGTTCTATCGTTAGGAAGCCGGTAATTGCCAACATGCGAAAAACATGTCTTTCAAAAAACATGACCAAGAAAGGCAGCGGTGAACGGTTTACTCCACATAATTTATCCGATGATCGGCATTTGGAAAATAACTACTGCGAGAAAGTATGTGCCATTCTATAGCACCACTAGTTTATTTATATATTTACCGTCCCTTATTACACACGTGCAGAAAATTTAAAGAAAAAATTTGGAGCGGTTTTTGAGAAAATTTGTTTTTGTAAATTTGAATCTCAATTTACGCAAAAACTACTCGTTTTTTCCAAAAAATGGTACATGACCTTATTTAAAGTGCTAATTTTGTACAACCGACTATGTCTGAGGCGAAAATCTCTATCTTCAATTTTGCAGTTTTTAAACAGTTTTTTGCAATTTTCGAAAAATTGGGCCTATCAACGAAAATGATACCTACGTCATTCCCTTCAACATTCTTCGCACTATTCAACAACAAAATATAATCAAAAAATTTGGAGCCATTTTCTTTTAATTTAGAAAATCTGAAATGGGCTTCATGTAAAGTACCCTAAAATACTAAGATATCGGTTTCAAATTCAAGAAGCCTTGAGACGAGTAAAAACCATCGGGGAATATCAATTTTGAAGAAAATCGGCCGAACGGTTTAGCGCTAGCGTTGACCACAGACGGACAGACGGACGTTTTGCCGTCAATCGATTTTGAAGTATGAAGAAGCAACAAATCATGGATTTTGACTACACCACGAGATAGAGGATTTTTTTCTAAATTTAGCAACAGGTTTTATCCACTTTTTTGTCATCAGACTCCTGCTATAAGAGATTTTCTGGCGAAAATTCCCCGTTTTCCGCCGCACGATTACATAACTTTCTCTTCTTACGAAGTATTCGTAAGGCGAGAAAGTAACTAGCGTACCCGTGCGAGAACTCTGGCATGGTAAACCCCACCCTTTCCCTATCCATTTGTCTATTCTCTTCATTAAGAAGGAAAGTTGTTAATGAAACGTGTTTGTTTAAAAAATGTATAAATGTAACTTCGAATGTACTTTTGTACTTAATTCGAATGTATTTACATAATATGAAACAAAAATAACAATGCAATTGAGGTTGGAAACAAATTTTCAATAAAGGTTTATTCAGCATTACTTAGAGATGTTCTTGGAATTATTCATACTTCTTTAAAAAAGGATTTGAAGAAATTATTCAGTCTTCCTTGAGTGTTAACTTTTCGCTTTCTTTGATAGTCACAAAACATTCGAAAAGGTGTTTACTCTTGAGAAAGCCTAGTAAAGTAGTGTGAAATACTGGATCGGGCTAGTTCAACCCTATTCTTTGCAATATTATTTAACTTTCCTTGATTTGTTAAGACGAACAGAGGGGGCTTTGGAGAGTCAGGGTGACAGCTTGTTAGGGTGCGGAAATTGAAAAATTATTTGTGTACTAAAAAGTACTGGATTATTTTCTGCGTTGTATCTCAAGAAAAGCAATTCCGAGCCAAAAAATAATCAAACTAATATTTTCACTTTTGAGTACTAAATACCATTTGTTACAATTAGAAATAACTGGGCTTAGACTTCACTTCGGTACATGGGAATGTTGCTCAAACGTTGTTTCTATTATCTTAACGAACCGACACCTTGAGTTTAACATCAAACGCTATATTATTAACAATATGAGTTTGCAGCTGGGCGTTGATGTACATACTTCCAGATACCGCCAACATTTAAATCGTGCGTTTGGGATGAGATCGTTTGTAGTTGTCGAGTGACTTGCGCTATTCTTTCCATAATTTTCAATTAATTCAGGTATTGTAGGGTGGCGCGTTTTGATTTTGTTTTTCATTTATTTCAAGCTATTTTACTATAGCTAATTTAAAAAGTTTGTTCTTTATGTTGTGCCATAGCATACGTTTTCTCCTACTCCCTCCGCGTAACCATGCGAGAACTCTAATCATCAAATAAATATAAAAAGCAAAGGAATTGATGTTTAAAGAAATTTTCAATAAATATTTATTCAGTATCATGGAGAGTTTTCTTGGGACAATTCACAACACTTCCTTAAAGATATTTGAAGTAATTATTCAATATTCTTTGTCAGTTAGCTTTTAGCTTCTGGTGATAGTCACAAAAATATTAGCTTTTTACTTTTGAGAAAGCTACGTGTCTGAACCCGCTGTGAAAATTGAAAACTTGAAAATTTCATTGAATGATAACGAAAATATTGGTACATGTAAAACACAAAGACAGTCTTCACCCTTCACTGTTCACCGACATCCCTTCGCAATTGAGTACACAGAACTTACATACCATGGCAAAACGTTAATTGAATAGTTTCACTACACGGATAAGAAACAATCTTCATAGATATCAAGCAACTATAATAGTACTTCTAGTTGTTGCTAGAGAGCAAACCTTGAATTAATGATAATGCAAATAAACCTAATCAGACTGCACAAACCACGGTGTATACAGAAAGCGTAAATATAAGATTGAGGAATCTAAGCCTCCTAAGCGTGTCGTCACAAAATGATTACAGCATCAAGGGCTGAAGTATTGAGGTGGCCTTGATAGTATTGAAGCGCGGAACCAAAAATTTAAATGAATGTCGAAAATGTTTCATCTTATAGATTATGGTGTGAAAAACGTTTCTTTCAGGCCTTTGGCCTCAAAATTTTAGTTTTTAAGGCCCTAAAACGCTTGGTTTAGGAGTTATTTGACGAAAACGTTGGCAAGTGTTGCGGGTTGCATTTGACTTGAATATTTAGATGCGTTTTTGTAAACAAATCCTTCATATTTTTAAAGTCAAAGTGCAATTTGCCAAGTCTCCGTGAAATTCTCTTCTTTAGAGACCTCATTTACAAAGATTGGTTGCGTGTGAGAGCCGCAACGGAAAGGTATACTACTGAAATAATACAGGAGACGATCATTCATTTATTGCATTTTGCAACAAAAAATATGTTTATGGCAATATTTCAAATTTCTAATAGAGCTTTATTTTCTTTGTATTCATATTTTTAATTTTCAGTTGGAAAAAACGTTTAAAAAATGTGAAGTAAGAAAAGAACGGAACTTAAAAATGCAGAAGAGGGAACTTTAAAAAAAATGTATTTGGCTGCTCCAGACGCGAGTGCACATCAATGAGAGATTTTTTTTTGTATGGGCGTCATTCATGATGCCAGCGTGTCTTCCGTACTGGAGCAACAGAGAGGTGGGGGCATCATGATAAGCGGGGCCGGGGGTCGAGTGGGCGGCGGCGGCGGACGTGCTCATCCCCACGTGCACAACCCATTCCCTTGGACGCAACAGCATCCTTCAGACTCCTGTCTCAGAGAGGCATTGAAATACACAAGGAAAGAATTACCAACTTTCGAACGTTCATTTGCATGGAATGACGAACTTAAGTCCCCTCGGAAGTATTCCTAAAATATTTGTAAAATTGTTTATTTTCAATACTGTAATGCCGTTGCAAAGCAACTTCACTTCGCTACCTTGTCTTTTAAGTGTCGAAGCAATGTTCAATGAAAATCTCTAAATAATTTTAAAAAAACAATAACATAGGAATGTTTGAGGCAATATATTTCTCTTCAAATATTGGCTACTTGTAATTGTTGTCGTATGAAACAGTACCTTATACAATTGATTTCCTTAATAATTTCATTTAAAATGTAAAATAGGGTTAAGTAATTTATAAATAAAAAATTATTGACATACCATAAGACAAATTACATCCACACATTCGTGCAAAAATTGTCAAAGCTCATGTATGTTGCAAAGAAATGCTCAATTCTGGAAACAACATTTCATCTTAAAATCAGGCTAGTATTGTCAATGACTAATTTCAATGAATTGTTTAAAACTAAATCGATTCTTTCAAATATTCAACCACAATAACACATAAGCAGTATTGAACGGCGGTCATTAAATGTTGACACAATCACACATACATAATTTTTGAATCGAAAATTCTAATTTTGTTCTAAATGTGATGTAAAAATATCTTTTTCGTTGCTCTGTAAATAAAATGTTTACAATTTTTATATTGCTGTTTCTCATTTCCTTTCAAAAGAAATTAATTGTAGGATCTGAAGGGAATTCTTTATAAAAATAAAAATTTCGGTACTAAGAAAATATTCACGTTAGGGTTAATGTTTGACACAAGATGGGGTGCGAAGCGATTATCAATGAGTTTCTTTATTTTATTTATTTTATTTTTTCTTAATTCAATCGATACACAATTTTCAAGGTGTTGAAATTAAATTTCTAGTAAGGTGCCAGCATTTAATCTATAGGTAAACAATATTACCCATATTAAAATATAAAATAATGTTAAATATATCTGAATAAATAACGGAAAAGATACGAACCAGTGAATTGAAGGGATAAATTTAGATTAGTAAGAAAATCTTAACGAAACGAAATCGAATTCCATTATTTGGAAAAATTTGATTTTTTTAATTTGCTTTACTTAAAAGTCGCATAAACTGCTGTGTCATTAGAGGGAGGATTTTAATAAAATGTCATTTTTTCCTTTTTCACTTTAGAACAATGCGATTTAGTATAGAAATTCATTTTATGTTACGACAAAACAAAATTATACACTTTTATACGCCATTTTTTAAAACATTTTTCGTCGTTTTCGACTGATATGTCATTTTTTCATCCTTTTTACGTTATTTTAATGCATTGTCGCCAATTTCATCTGTTTTAATGGTATTTGCTGCGTTCGTGATCTAAGGTTCCTGTGAAGCCTATCTACGCTGTTGTCAGTTCGGTCAATTTCGCGATAAATAAACGCAGATGTTTTCTTTTAAAGAACAGTCCAAACCAACTATTTGAAGACTGAATTTACTTGAACAAAAAGATAGTAACCCCGTTACTCCAGTAACATATCCAACAGCGTCAGTTGTTCATCTGAAGTGGTTTTGATCAATTTTTCACGTCATTTTTCTTTGTTTTGATGGCATTTTAAAAATATTTTAAGGCCATTTTACTGATCATTTTTGGCAATTTGGTTTTAGGCTATCACAATCTGCCCAATAGACATAATCGATCAAAAGATGATGAGCTGTATCAGAACAAAACAAAGTACTTTACTGTAACGTAACAAAATATTATCTTATAAATTTGCCCGACACCATCCCTATGAACCACAGAGATATTATTCATTCACAATTTCTCAGGACGTGAATTACTATTTTGAAATGCCTCCACACGGATAACATCAGATATTTATGTGGAAAGATTGGCCATTAATTGTTAAATGAAATTGCTATTATTTTAAAAACAATAAATACCATAACGAGTTTCTATGTTGAAGAAATAAAATTATATTAATTAATTCTTTACAGGAATTATAAAAATTGAACAACAGAACAAATATTAAATTGAGTTGCATCGAATTTTCCCACCACATTAAAGACCTTTATTTTTCTTTCAATTAATAGCACACTGTTTAAATCATCAGTTTATGAAACCAATGCAAGAATGACTTGACTTTTTTCTCGGCTATTTTCTTTTTCCCATATCACGCAAGCTTCTCCCTACCATTACCACAACTTCAGCGTCAAATTTCATTTATCGAAATTACTTCTAGATTTCACACGATTAATTGTCTCTCTTTCGCAAATATCATATTTCCCAAGAAAATCCTATTACTTTTAAAACAGTTGTCCGAACAACATACAGCCATATCCTGTACATGTCCTAGGTCGAATATTTTCATTCCTACGTAAAACCTTCTATATCCGTCCATCTATCCAAGCCGACCAATGTCCGACAAGTTTGTTGCACACTTCACCGACGAAGAGCCGACTCACAAATCACAACCCAACAGAAATAATACTCATAAAAAACAAGTTATACGATATATTACAGTATACACATCATAATGCAAATAATTAATTCTATGAATTCCTGAACACTATCTGGAACCAGAAAACGTTGATCGTTACAAGAAAGTGTTATCAACAAAATTAAAAAATTTGCATAGTAGAAGAAAAATTTCAACTTTCCGTCACTGAGAAAAAATAGAAACTGACTGAATCGTATTCTAAAATTGGTAATTAAACAAAAATGCATTTTTTCCCTACTTTATGATGAGATCAAGGCAAAATATATCAAGTTGTTATAAAAAAATCTGAGGTGAAGAAAAAAATTTATATCATAATCGATTTGAAGTTTTCTGCGTACTGGAAATAAATAATCGTACATTTAATATTTCCTGAATTTCATTTTGAACAATTAATTTAAGGTTAAATTAAGGATTTTTTTTAATTCAAGGAATTTATTAGGATTAGTGGTAGATGCAGAGAACCTAACAGGACACAGAAAGATAATGAAAGAAAATGTACTACTGAAGGGCTGCCCTTAACAAAAATCAAAGAATAATTTTAAGTAGAAAAAACTCTTATTTCACGAAGAACATCACTGGATCAAAGGTCATAAAAACAATCACAAATACAAAAATTGTAGAGCTCAAAGAACCAATCTATTATCTATTCTTATTCTTATTCTTAATTTTTTAATTAATTTGGCTAGCTCGATTTTATTTACTTACTTGGGCGCTTTACACTTACGATCTCAGGGCTCAGGAATCCTTCCGCATTTTCTGGTGTTGAGGAGAATTATATCGTCCCGTAGTCGTCGTCTTTCCACCATTTCTTCAATTTCCACACTGAGTTTAACTGGATACGTTTCTACACCGTTCGCATCCTACTTCCATTAACTAATTTCATTCGCGACTCATTTTTCCCACTTAAAAATCAATTATTTTCTTAATGTAAATTCGTGCTACTCATGGATATACTTCTTCCGTCTAACATACCATACGAAAAAAATAAATAAAACTTTCCTCAAATAAATTGCATGCCAGACATCGACATACGTCGGAATCCTACCCGACCTAGAGTAAATCTGATGCAGAATTCTCTTCCATCGACTTAAGCTTTTTTTCCCCGTTCACACGTTCTGATTATTATTGACTGAATCCGATGCTAGTTAGTCCACTGGGCTTTTCGGGACTCCTTATCTAATGTAACAATGTTTCTTATATTCACGATAATTCATTAACAATTTTTTCAAATATTTTAAGTATTTATGCAAACACGTCATTATTGTTATTTACAGATGCCTTGTATCCCTAATGTCTCATTTCTGTTTATATTTTTCCGTATTTTCCCTTCCTTCCTAGCTTATTCCGTAGACAATTTTTTATTAATTTATATCAATGCCAGATAGATATTTTTACCCATCTCAATATGTATATGTGGTCTTTTATTTTTTTAAATTGTAAGGCATATTCTCTAATTATGCTAATTATGTGTTTTTCTGCTCCCAAAACTAATTTAAGATAATTCTAAAAAGGGGAAACCGTACCGACCTGATTTTCAACGTACACGTCGCGCTACAAGAGCATTGCATGCGGCGCAATCAGTTGTTGCAGTGACGGTTTTTTTGTGCAATTCACACTAATTAGTTTGCTTTCAGATAATGGTAGTTGAAATAAAAAGCGTTAAAAAAGACAAAAAAATGTAAGAAAATTGACATGTGCAAAATTGCCTTCAAATCAACAGGTTCTTGTAGTTTTATTTTATGAGCTGAATATGCCGTCGGCGATGCTTTAAATTGTTTTAAAAATATTTTAATAAGTTAAAAATCATGTTTCTGGTTCTTCCATCCACGGCCATAGTATATGAAAACTAATCTATTAAGAATTAAAATTAAATAATAAAAAAATACCAAAAATTTGCGGTTGCAACTCTTCTTGTCGGATGTTTTTTCCAGCCACGGCCATTACCCATCTCAGAAAACGGTGGTGGAGAACCTAATGCGAACGCTCCCAGAAGAGTTGTTCTGGAGATGAAACGTCAGATAATCACACATGCGGCATCGACTTCCCTGCTTCTTCTTATGTAAAATAACTATTTTTCAACAACAAAAATTACAATTTTCCCATTTTTGGACAAGATTTCCCATTTACAGGTTCACAACTTACACCAATCCCAATAATCTTCTCCAAAAATAAGAAGTTTTCACTGCTAAATAAAACACAACAGAACCACTAAAAACAAATACTGCATACTATTGCATAAAACTCACAACCGTGTAACCAAGAAGCCCTCGATTTAGCCTCCACGCCGCGGTGTCAAGAAGTATTCTGCTTGTTTATACAGGGTCTTCTATCACTCTACCGCGTTGCTAGGTGGAGACAAATGACAATAACTCACTAAGCTACAAGAGTACATTCTTTAAATGTATTATCAGGTAGCTTATTAAAGAAAATTTGTACATTTGCAAGCGTCTATTCTACAACACACCGTTCCATTCATATAGATTTATTTAGAATATAATTTTGTGGTTGAAATTATGCTGCAAAGGAGGATTATCCTATTAGCACTATCGTGCAGGTTTACTTTCGACAAGACGTCGCGTGGCGGTTATCTCCGAGCTCCAGAAGCATCACGACGGAGGATTATAATAAACCTCTGCTCGAATGCCGTTGAAAAACGCTGAAATAGCAATACACAATCATCATCATTATTACTAGGAGTAGTAGCTTAGTAGAAGTTGAAGCAACTTCCTGAATGACACTGCACAATGCAGATTATTTATCCCGAAGACCTCGGACTCGATTTACCCCGCAGGGGGGGGGGACTGTGACCACGTAGGTGGGCACGGTCTTTGGTGAAGTGTTGTAGACGGTCACACGGACTCTCAGTTTCACAGTGGCACACCGTTAGCCACAAGGTTGAGGCAGTGCGTAGGCGATGCTACGCTCCTAGTTGCCAGTTCAACCTGGCAACCCACAAGTTGGGCCCCTGGCACGCCGACCTGAAGGCAGGATTAGGTGTAGGAGGACCTTTCGGGGTACTCTGGAATCCACATAAGTCCGGCAGGAACTTACCTACCGTCAGTTTGCCTTGGTTACGGTCTGACCCAGCTCAGTAGCCTAAAGGTATAGGCAGTGGGGAGACGGGATGGGGGCCCTGAGCCGCCAGTACCTTAGTTCGAGTGGCCCCCAGTTGGGCTCTTGGCTTCGTCGTGGCAGTGGCCCAATACTCTGGGCAAAGTGTAAGCACTAGGTGTCCCGGCGCAGTGTGAGTGGCGCGTTGTTATACTAGGCCATGTTGACTCCGGTACTAGCCTGGATAGCTAGTAGCTCTGAGCTGGCAGGGCGGCCCTACACCCAGGCATTAAATGGAGAGGTTGCTGAGATGTCAAACTGCGTTCCGACGAGATCCAGATATTAGTCCGAGGGTGTACTTGTACACCTGAGGAGGGTGTAGGCAAAGGCCACTTGGGGTCTCACCCTTGGGCTTCGGTTCCCTAATAAAGTAGAAGTTCGGGGGTGCCATTCTGGCATTGCATGTATACATATATAATACACAATCAAATTCTGTACCAAACACGGAGAGACTCCAACAGGTTAGATTTATCTAATGATTCAAGAGGCCTTTGGTAATGATTCTTTCTCCAAATTCCAGTCATGCAGTTGGCACAAATTGTTCACAGAAAGCCAAGGGGGCATTGCTGATGAAGCCCGCTCTGAATAGCCCTCAAAATACCACGGTGACACTGAATTCTGACCGAAGAAAGAATGTTCGCTTGTTGGTTTAACCAACTTCAATATTCATGTGCTAAAAACCTAAGACAGTCAACCACGGTACAGTAATTCCTAAGTGCTTCACCATAATGTATGCGGGCGGGCGCGGCGGCAGTACGTGTGTGTGGTACAGTTCTTGCAGCGATAACGCGAGTCTGGTGCCATTCTTCAGCAGCCTGCTCCTTCACCTGTCTACAGCCAAAGGGAGGAGTTGGTGCAAGGAGGGACGGACCTTCCTTCCCATCGCCACGTTGTCAATACCTCACAAATCCAGCACATTCTTCCCATATTTAAGCAATGTTGCAAATAGACGTTAAATAATGCTTAGTAAGAAAAATGACTCTACCCAATCTTACCAAATATTACGCGTTGTGGATGAGATCAAGGAGAAATGCTTGTGAGTTTATTTCCACTTTCTGTGAAACTTTGATTTCTTTTGTTGTTTGTTATGCAAATCTGAGCATTTTCGATATAAATTACCTTACTTCTCCAAACTTTCTCGCACAAGTCAACATTGTTCATCGTTCGTTCATACTGACGATATTCATCAACGCTTTTGGAAAAAAAGGAAAAGACCCAGAAGTGCGCTCACTGTACGGTAGATTGCAGCTGTTTTTACAAAAATAACAAATTTAGCCAATTTGGACTTCTCTGGGAAAAACTCACCTTTCAATATTTGACTCAACCCTAAATGTATGCAAGAGTTTCGCATGCATTTCTAAAAGAACATCTTCAGTAGGACAGCTGATGAAGCAAGCGACAAGTAGGAATTTTGATTCATCCACAATGACGTAATTTCACTTTCTTAAGGAAGGGTATAAATAAACATTTCTCCCAAGAATTCACTAAAAGTCCAGATGTTTGTAATCCAGTATTCTGTGGAATGAAGGGAATGAGTCTTTTCCCCTCAGCAAAACACAGAAAAAAATCCTTTCAATATTTAAAATATTCGTTGCTTATGGCCAGAGCAAAACTGTTTACTCAACTCAGATTCTGAGCTAAGTACTATTGGTTGAACCGTAACAATCGATGTTTTGAAAACTGTGTGTAGATTCGTCTGGTGACATCAGCGAAGCTTCGTTATTGGAGGGTGCAGACGTTTGACTTTGTCATGCCTCGTGAAAAGGCGGGTCGGTCCGTGAGTGCACGAGAATGTATTTTCTAATGCGCTCAGTTGTGATCGACTGGTAGCTATTTCAAGTTCGAAAGAATTTATTATTTTGGCTTTTGAGAGTGTTTGATGTACAAGCTAACTGTATTACAATACAATGAAAGTACAAAGTACCTAATAACATTGAGAACGCTTATATTAAGTTAAATAAAGTATTATAAACAAACTAATTCTTTGCCTCCCGCTCTGCAGATCTCCCTTGCGGAAAGGGTATGCATTGGCAAACTCATTCCGCGCAGTAGTCATGGCATCTAGCGAGGAAAGTGTGATCAACCCGCATTGACGAGCAGAGCCGATGGGCATGGCGCAACGCCCACCGATCCCATGCGTTAATCTCTGTTTCCGGTGATACTTTCGAAGTAGGCACGATCAACTTTCAGGAGAATAAAACATCACTGATAGGTCGAGGAATCACCACACATAAGAATTGCAGGCGGGAGTTTGGATCGTATTCGCCCTTGGTCTTTTATGAGATAAATTCTACCAAAATTGTCGCGAGAGTTGATACCAAAACTAACACAATACTTGCATTCAGAGCAAAAACAAGAAACACAAGATGCAAGAAAGAGAACGTGAAGAAGAACGTGAAGAACAAGAAGACGTGAAATTTGTTTGAAGAAATTTAAACCGCAGAGCATCCAGAGAATGTGAAAAGTGTAAGAAAACAGTAGAACGGACATCACATCCATTGTTTGCAAAGATTGTGAAAAAAAATTATTGTTCAATACATATATTTTTAAATCAACATTCAGAATATATTAAATTTTATGTACTTATTTTTATTTTATGAAAGAAAAAAATGTTTTAACCCATTGAAGGATTTTATAAATTTGTTAATAATTTTAAATAACAAAAAACTCGATAAATAAGGTTAAGTTGTAAGTCATATAAATACCGAATTATATTTGTTTATAATTTCGAAGGCATTTAGGCAACGAAATTTTCCCTGGGGGTCTGTTTACTCCCCGGCGACTTGTTACGTTCGTAACTAACTTTTGCAAAACGCCACCTCTCCCGGATTAATATTCAGATTTTGTGAAAATTCATATCATCTTTAACTGTTTTACGTTTTTTATACCTTGGACTTCAAAAGAGTTTCACCTACTAAAATTATCACCGCACGCCTCTGTCATAATCGGAATTGTAACCCAAACAATTCGCTTAAATATTGTAAAAAATAGACACGCTAGAATCATTAACACAAAGAGACATAGGAAGCTTTATATGATACCCGTGGAGTGAATGTTGTTTTGATCTGTTCGTGAGATTAACAGGAGCAAAGCGGTGGTCAGGAGACAGTTGCGTATCCGAACAGGCCATTAGTGAAGATCAGTCGCGGGTCGTTAGTGGAGAAGGATCATTGGAAGCTCTTCCAGGAGAAGCCGTCGGAAGCCGCATCGAGAAGTGCGGCACGTAGAGCGAACGAGCGGTGAGCAAGGCTATCCACTTACTTTGTCTAATGAGCAGAAGTGAATGGCTTGCATTCGTGTGCTCACGCAGGTACATACACGCGCTGACATGACCACTATAAAAGACAACCGTTATATAGATATGCAGCTTCACGACATCATGAACCGTATTAGAGACGATAGTAAATAATACAGTAATACTGAGAGTTTATCGGGGGAATATCTGTTACACTCCATATACCTGTTTACATTCACACATAAATACAGACATCCTTTATACATATTATACGAATAATATGTACATGTATATCATCAAATATAATATGATTATCACAATAATAATATGCATATTATGAAATGACTACTGGTAACGTAGACATGAATAGGCAAATCTCATAAAATGTACTATACGATTTCAAATAAAAAAGGAGCATATTCTCAATATTTTAGTTATAGGTTACAGCATCAATTGTCAGTCATTCTAAATCCCTCTTAGCGAATGCTCCTCTGAAGAATGTACAATGACAGACTTGCAGGAGCCTCTATTCTTGTATACTCTGCGACAAAACATACACTTCTCTTCGCATCGAGACGTTGAGTGAGTACATGCTTTAAACCCCATCGTCCTTCAGAAAGACAAGCCCTTAATCAGTACAAATGTTCTGAATGTTGGCGTAAATGATGCCAAAAACTAACTGGTTTAAGACACGCGAAGAGAATTGGGCATTTCGGAAGAGATGGAGTGGGCGTGGTTACCGAGCGGTCCAGGCGCAGGCGCAGGCTCAAGCGCGTCCTTCCAAATAGCAGGCTTCTCACCAACCGCCCAGAGCAATCTTGTTGATGGATTAATGTTTTTCGGGTGTGTCGACTCCTAAGGTCCGTAAGTGTAGTATATATTTTTCTCGTGGGAGGTGGCTGTGACCTTCCCCCGTTGGATGTCGAGATCCGGCGTCGACCAACACGTCGCCAGCAGGGGTTCTCCCACATCAGGTATCTACGACCAGCAGGGTTACCGCCCTAACGGGAGCAAGCTCTAAGCTCCCGACTTCTGTGGTATTGCAGGACATGTAAGTGTTATTGTGGGCACGAAAGAGGTGAGTATAGGACAAAAAAGAGGAAGGAAAGATGGCGCGTGATTCGTTTCTTCAGTCAGCGCCTGAATTTAATCTAGCTGGTCAGCTAATCAAACATCCTGCCACCGTCAGGACTCGAACCCTAGGATTTACTGATGCCCTGAACTACCTAAACCGGTCAGAGCAAACTTTTCTAATCCAGGCAAACTTGTCTGCGAGAATAGCAGAGGTGCCTCTGCAGTACCTCTAAAATTGAAAACAATGCTTTGCCCGATGGCATGTACTGTCAGCGCATGGACGCTGATTTAATAGATTTTCCGCTCTTTTGTCGCTATCTCTTTTCAGAACATTCACATTTGTGAAAAGTTCCCTTCTCGAAATTTACTTTCTCTCACTCCTAATGTCCGAAGGAATTATGATGATTGTGATGCATTCCAGGAATATCTTTTGTAACCTTTGATACTAAGTCAGAACATAGTTAAATTGTTTTGATGGCTTTTCGAAAATTATACGCATTAAACTTTTAAATTTCAAATCAATCGATCGTTTTTCAATTTAACACTTTACTAAAATTGCTTAATACTTTTCACTAGAATCAGTCTTCTGAAATTAATATATTTAAGAAAAAATAAAAATTACTGCTAAAATGAATTCTAATTGATAAAATTATTGAATGCTAACATTCATATACTCACTCATTTCCATAGTTTTATTCATTACGAGTATAATGAAATATGAAACATCTTCATACACATGCAGTTGAATGCACACCAAAAATTGACCGTTAGTGGAACTATTACAGATTATTACATACTATTTTGGGGTGTCACGTCCGGAGGGTATTTTGAAGTTTAAAAAATAATTAGGCTATGCATGTTCGTAATGAAAAGAAATTTTAAACGTTTTACAGTTCCCTGGTCCGTTAATCCTCAAACACAGAACTTAACATGAAGTATCATTATTTTATTTTGTTTTCATTGCAAAATTAGATTGAATTATTGTCAATCTGATAAATGAAGGAGTAACGATTCATGTTATGCCGGAAAAGACAGATTAAAAATTCACAGCGTTTCACCACTGTGGAAACCTTGAAAGCCCAACAAACACGCCTTTTCTAGATTACTTTCATAGTAAAAAATAGTGCTAATCGATTCATCTTGTCGAGAGGAATTGAATGATCTCTGATCATCTCTGTAGGTTTCTCCCAAAAATAGGCGTTTTAGCTGCCTATTATCCCCTATCCCTCCAAAAAAGTTTTTTTTTTTCAAAATTCTTCTAGAATTCTCGAAAAGCATCCGAAAAAAGTTCCCTACCTGAAAACCATGAATGATAACCTTAAGGGTCGGATACCCGCAGATTATGTGGTTGTGATATCTAGAATTTATATCGTCGGGTGCCATAAATCTTCAAACAAGGTGTCATTTAAGAACAGTCCCAACACGCGCTTCGGGCTGCCGGCTATAGTGATGGCAAAGTTTAGCAAAACATCGATACTTCGATACATCACCAAAAGATTTTCGATGTAGATGAAAATATCGACAAAAAACTTCGATGTTTAAAATATCAATGTTTAAATATGATGAAATATCTCGAAAGAAAAGTCATGGTTCTAATGTGATATAAAAAAGGTCAATATTAGTTTAGAGTATATTCTGCCTAACAATTGACTGTTATCTAATCAATGTTCTAAGTAGACAATGTGCAAATAGCAGTTTAACAATATTACCACGTGCTAGATAATAAAAAAAGTAACAATACTGGAGAAAGCAGTTGCGAATAGCAGACGGTTTCATGCCACGTGTGGATCGACAATAGTAAGAGTTGTCAATAGCTGTTGATTGCGAGCAATCCACAAATAAAAATGATCCTGGAAATTTTATTTATTTCATAAGATTTTTTCAACATCGATGTTTCTGCACAAATATATCGATCTGAAGAAAACATCGAAAGCAAAACATCGATGTTATAATATCGACGATTCTGCTCGAAAATATCGATGTTTTAAAATGATCGATTTTTTTACCAACTCTAGCCGGTTGATGAGCCTTCAATTTCGCCGGATTAAAGCGCGCGACTGCCCGGACTGTACACGCGCTGCGACGTAACTTCCGCCTCAGGAGGCGCTGAAACTGCTCTCCGCCCCAATTCTACGCTCTTATGGCTCCAGACACATCGTAACATTTTCCTAACTGTCTGAAATTTCTCTCAATATTCGCGTGTTGATTTTTTCCTACTGTTCTGCAACAAACACCATAGTGATAACAACGAGCGACATATTGGGAAATATCGCTGGCCGGTGTCTGCGACTAATGATCATGTCCATTCTTGCGACAGTTGACAAAACAATAATTCAAAAACTAATTTTGTTTGAACGTGAATCACTGCCAACGGTATACTGAGTTTCCAACACGGACATATCTGCTATAGTTCCTTCTTAAATACGAAGAAGGAGAGGATATTGTTGATAACCTGCTGAGAAAGAAAAATGGATTCTATGATGAATAAATTCAGAACTCTCCCGCAGGTAAGACCCGCGCCCACGGGTCAGGGGAACGCACGTGCGTTCGCTGACTCCTAAGTACTCTGCGCAATCTGTTGAGTAGATACTCTGCATAAAACTTAAAGGTAAAGGTTAGTAGAAAAAAACTAAATGCAGAGAATCCGCAAAATGGCAGAGAATGGATTGCAAATTCACAATGTAGGACGAATACATACAATGTAATTGTGTTTTACACCTTTCGGTGCGTGCCGACGTCCCCTCACCGGCTGACGGTCTGTACGGTCTCAGGTAACTTCCGCGCTCATCGCGGCGCCGATATGGCACATATTCACCATTGTATTATCCGCGCGCATTTTCTTGAGACTTCATTTTACTAGAAGCGAGATGAGTCGGGGGGGTGGAGGTATTCGTTGGGCAGCGGGACTCTTTTGTCAACTCTCTAGATCCTTTTCCGGATTCAAAATAGTTTATATTTTATTGGAACACACATTTCTGGTTATGAATTTTTTTCTACAACGCTTGGTGCTATCTTTAATTATTAATTCAACTAATGTTGATACGGAGTGGGGCTCGGGATTCTAGAGCTCAAGAAAACTTGCGCAGATAATACATGATTGATCAAGCATATCTCACGAGCCCAATCCATAGCGCTCAGTCTTGTATGAGAGAGAAAGAGAGAAGAGAGAGAGAGAGAGAGAGAGAGAGAGAGAGAGAGAAAGCCATTCTACACCTAGATTGCGTTGACACCCGTAAGTCCTTACGTCACCTGACCTTATCACCACTCACAAAACATACCGAGGAAGGGGAAAGAATTAACAATAGGAGGATTTAATGTTCCAGGGTCATTAATGGCATGACAAGAGAGCATACCGTGCCACAATACATTACCTTACCTTACCTTAGCAGAATTTGTATCTACAATCCGAAAGTTACGCAAAAGTGAGCGTTTGTAAAGAGGAGACAAGAGGCAGTTGCCCACCTCAAACTTTTTGAAGGAGTTTCCTAATGTTGCGTAATAAAACATTTTACATCCATAAAGCATGTTCAATGCTATTTATAGGCAATTAAAACATTTAAAGAAAAATGGGACCGTGAAATGTAGTTGCCCTCCCCATTTGTTTTAGGCTGCGCGTGCCTTGGAACGCAAATACAGCATTTGTTTTCGACGCGTGAAACTACAAGCGTCGCTATGAGGTACTGAGAGCGAAAGTGAGCAAAGGAGTCAGTAATTGGGCCACAGCGCGGATCTCGCAGCTACAAAAGCCAGATTGGCTGCTGCTTAAATGGACCCGCTACACGCATGTGGCCGGCGCTGCAAGGGCCGCTTGCCGGGCCTGTCAGGGTCAGTCAGGGGTCCAGGGTTCCTCCCGGACCCTTCCGTACCGCTCATCCAAGAACAGGAAGTCGATCAGGTTGAACCGCCTGCGACTACTTCCAGCGCTCCTGATTCTGAAGAATGGCGACAGGAAAGGAACCGCGCACTACTCGACTCTCCGACATTCACCGCTTTTATCGAAGGATGATTATATGATGGGTATAGGAAATCTTCATACATTGTTTTGAATGTCTTTTCATATTTTTTGGAACAAACACAGATATCTTTTAAGCGTGTATCAAATGAGTGTGAATGCCCATTATATGGTAGGTCCTACCAGCAATGGAGATAATGTTCAATTTTAGCAGAGCAATCTAATCTTCCATCAGATAGGTATTTATTTATAACACACATTGTAATCATAATCACAAAATCAAATAGGAGTTATTTTGCTACAAAATATTTTTTTTAAATACTCGATTATGTAACGGATTACAACACGTCTTAAAGTAATCTTTATTCGCTGACTGATGTAATACATGTTTAACAGAAGACAGGACGAAACGAACAGATGATTAATTATGTTCCATCTTGTTTGCCACTTTCTCTGAATAATACAAATTACCTTCCTAAACCAATGACGCGGATCTATGGACCCATGACACGTGTTGTTACACTTTCAAACTAAAAGGTGTCGCGCGAGCTGAGAGGCCATGGCACAGCACTTCTTTTCTCACCTTCGTCTTATCGCGTGCACCGCCTGTGCGTCTCGAGATATGCCCCGCCCGCCTCGTCCGCCCCCCCTCGCACCCGTACCCACGGCCGCCCCCGCCCACTCCGCCCGCCCACTCCTGCCCAAACCCGCCCACACACCCGCCCACACCCGCCCCGCCCGCCCACGCCCGCCCACGCCCGCCCTCGTCCGCCACCCCTCGCGCCCGCACACACGGCCGCCCCCGGCCACTCCGCCCGCTCACGCCTGCCCACATCCGGCCCACACCGGCCCCGCACGCCCACGCCCACACCCGCCCATGCCCGCCCCTGTCCGCCCCTGCCCGCTCCCGCTCGCCTTCGTCCGCCCCCGCCCGCCCTCGTCCGCCTGCGCCCCCGCCTCACCCTCAGCGCTGCGCCTAACCGCCACGCAGCGCAGAAGCGGCGGTGCAGAGCGCAATGCCACAAAGGAGGGAAACTCGCGAAATCACTTCTTGTAATTGGGCTGTCAACAGCCGCATTACCTCCGGCTGATAAGATAACTTCCCCACCTACAAAGCCGCCCCCGTCCTCGGATGGCGGTGCGCAGAGGAATTTGGTCTTAAACACACCTTCAGTTATTACGCGATAGTATCAGTCCTCCGCCCAAGGCCCGCCTCGCCTCGCCTCACCTCACCTCGACACGTACTTTCGTATCTAATTCAGGCCGCGACCTTTACATCCTGCCTGCTCCTACGAAGGTATTACGGCACGCTTGAAAGTTCACGCTCCAGTTTCATCCGGAGAAACAAGATAACGATGCTGCAGGTCACACTGCATGAAATACGCGCAGCTAGTTGGCAACCTGACATCTTTCCTTTGCTGCATTCTAATAAGTGTCGATACAATACAAAAACCATGAACCAATAAATCGTACCTCCGATTCTGTTGTCGACACAAACACTTCTTTCTCTAAATTATATTTTCTTCTGTCTTGAACTTTACAATGTCCTTTCTTCCGGCAGATTTATATGCAATTGTAGTTCTTCTCTAATAGGATACTACTAAAGTTTTATGATTAGGCGTTCGCATTAGGGCAGGCAGTATAATTCTTCTCAACCTTATTCATGAGATCGCACTAAAACACTTTATGAGTTTCTCGTCTTTTGGTGTAAAGAAATATTGTCCAATATTATTGAAAATATGCCATTCCGATTGTTATGCAGCACATTTTATACTCACTGACCTGTTACTTCGATAGTTATTGCAAACAAATTGAAAAAAATTTCAGCGTTTGCGCGGGCCGAGAAAAAATTTAAATACCCAATAGTAAAGTCACAATACGTTAGATATGAGTATAAGGATGGCCCAAAGTCAGACCAAAAAACATCACTTGCGCTTTAAAGTTGACAAAGGATGCGCGCAGCGCAATATTCACTTTCCACCTGTGACAAACCAAAGGAGGGTGGC